>CM034351.1:71794867-72253148 GCA_019925275.1 Mytilus edulis
ATGTCAAAAATATATTGGTGTTGGGATTTGATTGTAAGAAGTACATGTCAGACTGGCAGGGTTAATCTGTCCTCGACCTAATTTTTATGCTTTATTGGTCAATGTTAAGATATTCTGGTTCAGTCTATTTCTTAGGTTGTATAAGAAATAGGTCAACTATATTTGGATTTTGGAATCATTGTATAACTTGAGGTGTACATGACTATCAGGCATGTATCATCTGACCTTGACCTTGTTTTCATGATTTATTGGTAAATGTTAAATGTTCATGGTTTGCTGTGGTTTTTTTTATACTATGGGCAATAGGTCAACTATATTTGGAGTATGGAATGATTTTAATGTGTAAATATCTATCTGACAGGGTTTATCTGACCTGAACCCCATTGTCATTGGAAATGATTCTTGTAGTAAAAACATTATCTATACATAAAAATATACAGTTGAAATTAAAATTGATCCTCATAAATTTTACCATTCTTTTTTCCTTGGTTTCTTACAAATTAAGCTTACTTACTGCGTCATACATGATGTATATGTACATATGTCAATACATTTGACTTTTACTGGATAAAAAGGTGAAGGTGAAAAATAATTTCTTTTTGGTGTTATGTACCATCAACCTGCATTTATTTGCTGTAAAATATTGTAAAAAGGGGTGTGAAGATGTCATATATTTCCTCAAAGTTATTTACATGTATCTATCAAGAGATCAAATAAAAGTCAGATGTTTTTCCTCGCCTTTTTATCTATTATTGCATTAAAATATTTGGGCAAAAAAGTGTTTGTAATCATTACAATTATTCTATGACTGGTCTGGATTTGTAAATAGCCCACAAAACACTTAATACAATTTTGATGCTCACATAAGCCCACTATATGAAGTCTCTATTATTCTTCAGTTGTCTAAATAGGAATTCTATTGCACAATAACTTTTATATTTGAAAAATTCACTGTGGCCAAAATGGAAAACCACGCTCCTAACTGTGTATTCCTTCCCTTCTCTTAGACTTTCAACAGAAAACTAATCATGGTAAGTAAAGCAGACAAGAAGTCAAACTACTTCATCACTAGTGTGTCAACACTGAGTTTGTGAGTTCAAATCAGCATATATATATGGCAGGTGGGCTTGACCCTAATCTTAATTGACAAGGATTTTCAGTTTTTCTACAGAAGGTGAGTACTTTTCTCAGGTTTCCACTGACAGACACATGTCAGTTAACAGCTAGTAGTCTGTTGTTATTTATGTATTATTGTCATTTTGTTTATTTTCTTTGGTTACATCTTCTGACATCAGACTCGGATTTCTCTTGAACTGAATTTTAATGTGTGTATTGTTATGCGTTTACTTTACTACATTGGTTAGAGGTATAGGGGGAGGGTTGAGATCTCACAAACATGTTTAACCCCGCCGCATTTTTGCGCCTGTCCCAAGTCAGGAGCCTCTGGCCTTTGTTAGTCTTGTATTATTTTAATTTTAGTTTCTTGTGTACAGTTTGGAAATTAGTATGGCGTTCATTATCACTGGACTAGTATATATTTGTTTAGGGGCCAGCTGAAGGACGCCTCCGGGTGCGGGAATTTCTCGCTACATTGAAGACCTGTTGGTGACCCTCTGCTGTTGTTTTTTATTTGGGCGGGTTGTTGTCTCTTTGACACATTCCCCATTTCCATTCTTAATTTTACTAAATAGCACAATAATGATGAAAGTAGCAAAACACCAATCAATTAATATAAGTATTGGATATTTTAATCTCTGTATTAGTATTTACTGGTAGATTCTATATTCAAACAATATACCTGTATGTATATATATATAAAAAAGTGAAGATAATGAGAGTTGCCCCTACAGAATAATTGTTTTTGTCATGACATCTAGTTTAATGCTGTAAAAGGCTCTTTGTTTTTAAACCATCTCAAAGGCTTAGTTCTGACGATTGATGGCTTTGTTAAATTAACTCAGTTTTTGGTGTTTGAAGATTGTGGCCAACCTTACCTGCAAAAATCCGTTTTGTTTTGTATTCTTTGAGATGTGTTTTAGACCTTATTGTTATACTATTTCCCTTTGCCCATGAAAGTGTCTTACTTGTTGTCTTGGTTTGACAATGAGATATCTTTTTTCCCTTTATAAATTTTTATATATACCACATCATAAAATGTAATAAATGTTATAGATTCGGTAAAAAGAGTCTCATGTGCTAATCTAACCAAAACGTGACAATGATAATGATGATGACAATGGATGACTACAGTATTTAACATCCAGTGGCAGTGGTCCAAATATTTAAGATATTACAACAATTTTTTAATTTATTATAAAAATATATCTGAAAGACAAACAGAATCAGGAAACAAGTGAATTCTTCTTGTTTTCACAATTATTGCACATTTTTTAATATGTTGTTAAAATTGATGATAGAACAGTCTGTATGCATGGAATGTTGTCAAGTAGCTTTTCTTTTGTTTTTCCTTTCACATCTTGGACACTGAGATCCCTTCTTGATAAAACAGTGCCTGAAAGAAAAAAAATGCTTGACCAATAAAAAAGAAAAGAAAAAGATTAAACAAGGACTTAGGATTATTATTAAAGGTATAAGTGATTCTTTTAAGTTTGTACTACTAACAGTTGGGTTGTTTCCCTTTGACAAAATTCTAAAACTGGAAATTAGTTGGATATTAGTTCTAGTTTTAGAGTTTTTTGCCAAGGGAGACAACCATAAAGTAGAATACATCCACTCTGTTCTATGTAAATCTTAGGGAAACAACTTATTTTATTGCATAGTGCTATATGAACAAACTTATTTGCAATCAAGTGCAATTGAACCAAAAACGTGAGATGGACATATGATGTACAAAAAAGTTGTCAAAATCTTGCACACTATAACATGTGAATTCTTTGTATTGACTTGGACTAGTTTGTTGTATCTAAGTTGTTTCCCTTTGAAAAAAAAATTGGGAACAAAGATGATTCTTTGAATTTGGACTATAGGAGAGAATTTGTTTCAATATTGTGATCTAAAAAGTTGTATTAGCTGAATTTTTTCATGTGAACAAACTTTTTTTACACAAACAATTAAGCAAATGTAAAGATTTAAATAGATTTAAAAAAGACTCCCTCACCTAAATGAAAATCTATTGTCAACTGCCATAACCCATATGTTGATGTTAACATGCAGACAATGATGCATTGATCCTAAAACTGCAAACATTTTTGACCTAATCACTTGACTTTTTTGTGTAAAATGAAAATTGGAAATGGTAAAACAAACTATTGGAACTAGAGTTTTACTTACCTATGTAAAACATATGAACACTGTGAACACACTATTGCTACACTATCAAATGGAAATAATGTTTCTGTATGGTCTTTACACAACTCACAAATAAATCCTCGAGCTCGACATAGCTGAAAAATTAAATATGATATTTAATCGGATTCAATATCTTAACTAAATGTTCAGTGGCAAACATATATTAGCCAAACAAATAAAAAGAGACATTATTAAAACTGTTATGTCACAATAAATGCGAAATTATCTGTTGAAATTTCAGGAAATACTCTTGTAAAACAGAGCAATGATTTAACATTCACATTCAAATTAAGTTGGTGTTTATTCTTAGATCTCTCACAATCAAGCATTAGCTCAAAATATAAGAGAATTACTGAATAATTGGAAAGGTAACAATAGTCTTCTCGATCATTGAAAATTGCTTATTTCTTACTATGTAGTGTGTGGTAGTGATGAGCTTCTGGAATAGGTAACCTTTTCCAGCTTCATGATAATTGATAAGGTTGAAAATTAAAAAAAATTAAAATATGAAAATGTTGCCGATAGAATCATAAGTATCTGATATAAATCAATTTCAAATAATGTCTTTTGATATGTGTAATGCGCATTTGTGTATAGTGCGCACCCCCTTTATGGTCCAAGAAACAATGAAAAAAAGTTTAATGGTCATATAATACTCCTAGACATTTTTAGAAAAGTTACAGCTCCAAAATCGGCAAACAGGAAGTTTATCGGAAAACAATCTGATATCAATTTTTTTCCCACATTAAAAATGGTCTTAAATTCATCACATATTTGACAAATCTATAAAACTATCCATGAAATAGCTTAAGCTTGATAGCTACAGGTGTATTTTTTGTCAAAAAAACATATGATAGGGTATGTTTTTTTGTACAATGTATTTGAAATAAGTGAAAAGGGTACTCCATGTCACAGCTGCTCACCACAACCACAAAAAGGTAACAGTTTTCTTTGCCAATCAGACACATCTCTTTATTTTTAATCTGTCAATGCATATTAAGGTGGATCAGGACTATTCGACTGCGCATAATTTCACGCATGAATTACAATGCACACGAAAAGTATTTGTCGTAAATTCGACATTTTTTTTTTAATATTTTGATTGATTAGAAATGTTAAATCATTGTAGCTATGTCACTTAAAATATTTTCGTTATTATGTTTAACTTTTAAAGGCTCAAAACGACATTTCACCATTTTCACCATTTTCTCGCCAAAATTTGGGTTTTAATGCAAAATAATTTTTTTTCCTTAATGTTTTTTATTTGCTCATTCTTTGAAGCTATATCTTCAGCTTTTTATATTACAGTTTTGGACCAAGCGTCATAGAACGTTTTTTTGATATTCCGATAAAAATATGTCAACACCTCTATTTTCCCTATCATTTCATTGAAAAATGGTCCTTTTTGCATACCTGTTTAAAAGTAAAATTTTGAGCTTAAATGGTCCGTGACCCCCTATTTTATTTCGACCAATTGGATTCACTTTCTATAAAGAATAAAATAACAAAAAATACGGCACTTCTGATAGAAAATTTGAATACACCCGAGCCACCTTAAGTTAAAACAACACTAACCAAACTTAAGGATAAGAAAAAAATAAACCTATTGAGACAATCTTATTGAACTATATTAAACTAAAATGTAATCAATCCTGTTCTAATTGATCCTTTGGTTTGTCGGATTTTTCTATTTTCTTGATTTTGAAAATTTTAATTTTGAACTAAATGTATATTCAATATTTACCTTATGTGACAACTTACCTCACAATCTGTTTTAATATGTTGAGCCCAGGCAGAGTGGATTGTTGCTAAATCTCCTAATAATTTATCTGATTGAATATCAAGGAAATCCTGCATAGAATACACATCTGAATTTTCCACAAAGTGTTGTCTACCCTTTAACATCAACAGAAATTTCTCACTCATTGCATTCTTACAAAGCAATAAATATTTTTTCATAATCAGAAGTTCTTCTCGTAATTTCTGAAAGTAAGAAAAAAATCAATCAGTGAAAGTTTAACAATATTTTGTAGGAAGAAATAGGAAGGCACAAAGCTCTCATTACATTGGGGAGAGCTGACATACTTGATGCAATACTCTTAAGCTTGTAAAACAAAGAAGACTTACAGTTTTTATCATGAAAACCACACAAATACATGATAAAGCAATGAGAAAATTTTCCGTAGATATTTTGGTAAAAACTTTAATATGCAATGCAAAAAATCTGATATTGGATAATTATCATTATGTTTAATCTATAAAGCTCCTTAGGTTATGTCATTTTAAATCAATGTATATTTTTGGGCCCTTTAAAGCTAGCTGTTCAGTGTGTGCCAAGGCTCCTGGTTGAAGACTGTACTTTGACCTATAACGGTTTACTTTTACAAATTAAGACTTGGATACTCACACCACATCTTCTTATATCTATATACAATTCATTATCTTACCTTAACCTCACTCAATTCTTCCACATAATTAAACAACATTGGATTAACATCTTGGATTCTCATTACTGCTTTATCTGTCATCAATTTAAGGAACTGTTTGGAAGCCCTACAAACCTGTAACATATTCAACAATATATTGTAAAACCTGAATTTTCATTTGCACAGAAAAGACAGAAATACATACCTTTCTTTTTACTTATGAAAACACTTTATGAAATTAAAACTTTCTATCTTAAAAAACTGAGGACTAGCAATCTTTGAGAGAAATTTCAACAAATAAAACCAAATAGAACTACTTTGCTTTACATAGAGATTAATACATGGCCTTTTCCATATCGGCCCGGGTATCATCCCGAGACCCCCATATCAGCACCTTGACCAAGTCTCTGGATGATACCCAGGCCGATATGGAAAAGACCATGTATTAATCACTTTATCATATACTTAAGACAATTGTTTTATGTATGGCAAATTAACAAATAAAATAACTGAAACAGTCAAAAACTTTATAAAAAAGTTAAACTATGAATCCAACAAATACACTATAATTGCCCAACAATACCATCACTACCTCCATATTTATTTATGTTACTATTTCCTATAGAAGCATTTTAAAACATTGAAAATTTGGAAGAGTTTTATAATTATTATTACTCCATGTTTGTTGTACTATAAAATGATTCTTAATTGTCAATGGAATTTATTAACAAGAACTAAACTATCCCCCAAAAGTTCCCGTAAATTTTGACGTCGTCATAAAAAATATCTGACGTCACAATGGAAAAGTAAACAATCGAAACCGGAAATACAGGAAGTAACTTGCACGAGAGGCACTTTTATGGGTTTTGTGCACGGGATGCCCCTGATATGGATTATCAGCCCGGGTGGGAAATTATGGCTTGTGTACTTCCGCTCATTACACATATGCAAAAGCTATCATATCAATGCTAAGTATATGATAAAAAAAATATTAACAGAATGAAGTCCTGATAATACAGTCATGTCGTCATATAAATCTACTGTTTACAATACTTAAATTCTTTTGTAATACTATAGTTTTTCTTCCTAAGGATATACATATATTACCTTAGCTGTTTTTGCCAAAAGCTTCAGAATTTTGGCCCTTAATGCTCTTCCCCTTGGGGAAAATAGAAACTCATAAGTCATGACAAAACAGAAACAAAAGATTAAAAGATAAACAAGTCTGCAGTAAACTTCAGAAAAACATAAAGACAGAACACCGATCAAGTCGGATCAACCTTCCTTTTTTTTTTCTTTTTTTTTTTAAAGTTATATGACTGTAAGGATGTAAATAGGGGGTGATGATATAATGATTTCTTGGACTTAAACCTTCCAGCAACATAACTGTCATGTGAAATCTTAAGTCTAAACTTGTAACAAGTCTAAAGTAAAACTCTTGAAAGTTAAGGTTCTACCTGATTGGCCATTTTCTGGTTGTGATGTAAGGCTGATAATAAAGAAACAATAGTACAATCTAATAGATTAATCATATTTAAATAAGAAGCTGAAGAGACAGTAAATACTACCTTGTGCGGTTCAAAGTCCCAGTTATGCAGAACTCTCGAGGGTATAACCATGGTATCATTCCAGTGACAAAGTTCACAATAATAGTTCCCACTGTAATCACATAGTCGTGGTTCACTGAATCCACTTTCTAAAAATAAATAATCTATATCATTTTCATTGCAGGTACATTTTTGTAGTAACATTCTAATGATTTAAACATATTTTTTTGTCATTATGAACTGGCAATGCACACATACTGACAACCAAAACTTTCCAAATTAATTTTAAGTCGCCATTCAAAAAGTAAAAAAAGAAAAAAATTATACCTTTTTTTTTATAATTTCAAAAATGAAATATTTTTTAGGTTGGTAATACTAAAAGTGATAAATTTATTTTCAATATTTATGACCAAAGACATGCAACACCAGCAAATCATTTATTTAACGTTCTTATCATAAATTATAACCTATTCTGTCACTCATTGTATAAATTATTATATAAAATATTGATAGTTCTACTTTATAACTCCAACTTACTAAATGATATGTGACTTCTACATTCAGCACACCTGTAGTTCTGAGCTGACAAACCTCTATCTGGACATATTGACAAACAAAAGATACCATTTTCTGCAACCTAAAGTTAAAATTAAAGAAATACTACTCTTCCTTTAAAAAACTATTCACATACATGTATTTTGTGATCATTAACGACAATACTTGCTGTTAAAAGAACTTTGTGAGTTATGTTTGTGATCTATGTTAAATTTGCATAATATACTCTTGAAATAAGTCTAGTTTTTCCAAATATCTAGCATATCTCCTTGTGACATTAAAAGCATAAAATTTTGTTATGAAGGTTATCAAACATTTGCATTTTAACTATAATTCCACCTCATGTATTAATGCTGTCTTTTGATTGGATGAAAGCCATGGTATTTTTCACCAATTTTCTATTTATTGGGATTTTTTTCCTCTGCCGGGGAATTTGCCCTTAGGGAATTCCATGTGCCGGGGTATTTGCTAGCAAATACCATGGCAGATGGAAAATACCTTGTCTAAATATAACTCATCTTTCGAAGACCTCTAGACTTTACATGGCAATATCGATAAGTACACATACACACGCATGATACACACGATGGAAAACATGGCAGACGATGTTTCAACAAGACAAGCTCAAAATCGCTTTGGAGATGCATCTGAAGATGACGTTTACCATCTTTTAACCAACATTAATTCTAAGAATACTGCAAAGTCAACAAAATTTGCAGTGAAATTGTTACGGGATTATTGTTTGGCAAAGGAACTTGATGTTGAATTTGAAAATTTGCCGGTGTCAGAATTGTGTACACTCTTGAAAGGATTTTATATCAACTTGCGGCGCCATAACGGAGAACTCTATACTCGTAGCAGTTTCTTAGTGGTTCGTCAGAGCTTGAATAGGTTTCTCAGAAATCCACCAGTTAGTAAATCTTTTGATATCATGGCAGATTCTACTTTCAATAATGCCAACGATGCATTCAAAGCCATGTGTAAAAAAATGAGACAAGAAGGAAAGGGAAAGATTCAACATAAACCAAGTATTCAGAAAGGTGATATAGTCAAACTTTACAATCATCCTCGTGTATTTAATCCTAACATACCTACTGGACTGCTTAACAAGGTGTTCTTTGAAGTCATGCTGTATTTTTGTCGTAGGGGACAAGAAAACTTGAGAGACCCGAAAGTGTCCGTTTTTGACATTTTAACCGATGATTCTGGTAAGCGCTATGTTAGTAAAGTTACATCAGAGTTAACAAAAAATCATCAGGGTGCCCAAACTGAGGAATTTGAACCCGAAGGGGGTAGAATGTATGAAACAAAAACTGCAATGTGCCCACTGGCATCTTTTGTTAGATATTTAGAGAAAAGAAACCCAAATTGTTCTGCGCTATTGCAAAGACCTAAGGATGAATTTGATGAGAATGGTAATAGTTGGTTTCAAAACAAGCCATTGGGTAAAAACACACTTGGTGATATGATGACTTCTATTTCTAAAGCTGCCAGTTTGTCCAAAGTCTATAGTAACCATTGTATTCGTGCAACTTGCATTACGCTTTTGAATGAAGCAGGATTTGAAGGACGCCACATTATCACTATATCTGGCCACCGTAGTGAGGAAAGTATCAAATCTTATTGCCGTGACACAACAAACAAACAGAAACGAGAAATGTCTAAATTTGTGTCTGAATTTACCACCGTTACTGAAACTCAAAGTGAAAATCTTACTGTAGAATTCGACAACAGTGTAACGGAGGATGAATTGGTTCTCTCCGCTTCACAAACTGATGAAATTATTGATGAAATAGTGCAGGGAGAAGTGGAGCTTCAACCGTTAACGGATATCACAAATATTCCAAACACAAATCAACAGGTGAAAATTGACTCTAAAGTTGCTCCTCATTCAACAGGATCTGGTTTCATGTTTCACGACTGCAATGTTACCATTAATATGGTTCAGCCATAAACATTTCGACACGTCTGTTGGCTTATTGACCTAAAGCGCCATTAATTTGAAAGTTTATCGTTGGAATTTTAAATTTTACATTTACAAGTTACTGACTCGTTACATGTATTTTAATTTGTTAAAAATATTTTGAAATATTTAATATCAATTATCAAACATATATTATGATTTGTGTTATATCTTATATTGTGCCTAAGTGTCAAGATATGAATTCGAAATCAGAAAGTCTAAATTTCGTCTTTTGCAACTCGAATTTACTCATAAAACGTATACAAAGAAAGGCGTGAATGTATCTTTTATTGCTGTTCTTCATCCAGATGTCACTGTTAGTTTGGACCTATATCCAACAGAAATTGCAAAATATTATCCCCAGCTGAAAATATTGTTCATTTCTTTAAAGGTTTTTTTGCTATTCTTCATCTTGAATCACATTTTGTGTTGGTAGGATTTTGTGTCATTTGAGCCTGTCACACAGTAGTTAGTAGGTTTAATTTGTTTAAGTCACGATGGTTATCAGGCTTTGTCATAAGCTGTGTTATTTTATTTGACCCACTAAAAATCCATTCTGTAATATAATTAAAACTTCCTACTAGACTATTAACAGTTTAGTTTAAAAACAAGATTATTGTACAGTGAGGAACACGGAACAGCTGATTACAATATATACATATACAAGTAGCAAATATTAAACAGTCAAGCAGGACCTGATTACAAAAAATATCTGCGGTCAAGACTGATACTGATACAAAAAAAATAATTTGGTGTAGCAAATATTAAACAGTCAAGCAGGACCTGATTACAAAAAAACTGAAGTCAAGACTAATACTGATGCAAAAAAAAAGCATTTGGTGTAGCAAATATTAAACAGTCAAGCAGGACCTGATTACAAAAAAACTGAAGTCAAGACTAATACTGATACAAAAAAAAAAGCATTTGGTGTAGCAAATATTAAACAGTCAAGCAGGACCTGATTACAAAAAAAATGAAGTCAAGACTAATACTGATACAAAAAAAAGCATTCGGTGTAGCAAATATTAAACAGTCAAGCAGGACCTGATTACAAAAAAACTGAAGTCAAGACTAATACTGATACAAAAAAAAAGCATTCGGTGTAGCAAATATTAAACAGTCTAGCAGGACCTGATTACAAAAAAAAATTCTGAAGTCAAGACTGATACTCATACAAAAAAAACATTTGGTGGAGTTAAACAATTATATCATGCTTACGAGGGGTATTTTTAAGAAATATCGGTTTTGAGGTCAATTCTGAGGTCAAGATAGAAACAAAGGACATTCGGTGGAATTAAACAATTATATCATGCTTACAAGGGGTATTTGCCAAAAATACCGGTTTCGAGGTAAACAAATTTCCCTCGCCTAACGGCTCTGGAAATTTGTTTACCTCTCAACCGGTATTTTTGGCAAATACCCCTTGTAAGCATGATATATTTGTATATTATAATTTGTTTATAAAATAATAAAGGTATAAATAGTGATATACATATTTTATATTTGGAGAAACAAGTTGGTCTCAAAAAAAATCCTTTCAAAATAATGATTAAATGTGAAGTTTGATATAAAAACTCTTTTAACAATGTTTAAGGATTTCTAATCAAATGGGAGAAAATTCAGGAGGAAATTGGACATGAAAACAGAATTCACCTACCTTTAAGCTTGCACAAGTTCTTTTGATGCCGTTGACACATTTCTCATGGCAGCTGTAACCACAATCTGGAATAAACAGTTTTATTATTGATACTTTTTTTGTACTTTCATTTATTGATAATAATATAGTGTTTTTATACTAAATTCTGATGATACATTTATGCATAATAGCGATTATAACTAACAGTTATCAGAGGGTGGTAAAGGGTTATTTTTTGTTTCACGTTTTTTTCGTGTTTTGATGTTTTATTTCTAGTTTTCTCGTGTTTGGTTTGGATGTGCATGCCTCTTGTTCTTTTTTTTTTATTTTCCGTGTTTCTTGTCGGTACTCTTTATTTCTTGTGCTTGTCTCGCATTTGATTAAAAAGTAAACAGGGACTAAATTCAAAGCCATTCCGGAGATTGTTTTAAATAATGTGTTCCCAGAATATTTAAAATTGCTTACTTATTAATTATTATGAATAATATTTTTCTTTCAAATCAGTTGCAACTAGCAGACGCTAAAAGGTGACTGCAGGGTCATCATGTCCATTATATAATGACTACCGGTAGATGATCTCCAAGAAAGGCTGATTAATAAATAAATTTTTTACTTTTTCCATTGATATTTCCAATCTTATTTCTCGTGCTTCGTTTTTTTTTGATTTCTATTTCAGAGCCCCCTTTACCACCCTCTTATCATAACACATCTCTTTGTTTCTATACTAGCAGTTTTATTAAAGATTTGTAGAGTCTCATGATACCACTTCATGAAGCTTCTCTGCTTGAATGGCTTCTTGAATGTTAATATGAAAATCAACGATCCAAGAATCATTCCTTCGAAAACTATTTTAGTAAGAAAATATTAAAGGTTTTGACAGCATTTTTTAATTGCTTTGTTTCTGCATTGATCTGAGTTGAATGACTTTTTTTACAGTATGAATGACATTTAAGTATACCTGCACATCTTAGCCAGGTCTGAATTACCCCTAGGATCATTGCATTACATTTCTCACAATAATGCTTAGCATTACGACTATCTTGGATTGTAAACTTGTGTCCCAGAACAATCTTAATGTCAGAGGATACTGGTTCTGGTCCTTCCTGAAAAGTATATTGTACCATAAGAGAAGCTCTATCATTGGTAGATTACAGATATATTGTATCATAAGAAAAGCCCTGTCATTGGTAGATTATGGATAATGATTTTAATAATTTTGCTTTGAAAGTATAATTTATCATAAGAGAAGCTCTGTCATTAGTAGATTATTGAAAATGATTGAAATTTGATAAAAAATATATATATTGATCAACACATTTTAATTGGGAGAAACACTATTTTAATAACATTGTGGTGAGACTCTTGAACATGATTTGTGAGCATGCAAGTTGAATTTCTGAAATTGTCCATTTGAAGTTTCATATACAAGGTGTCAGACCACCAATTAAATATCCCTATCTGTTCAACCAAATTTTGACATTTTTCACAGCTTTCTAAATATGTTACCTTAAGTTTAACTTCATAGAAGCCAGGTATATCCTGATTCCTGAATTGTATATGTATCAAGCTTTCTGCATGCCAATTTTCAACATACCTTTAAAGCCTTCTAAGAAGATAACTGACCTTCAAAGAGAAGTACTCCAAAAATAACCCCTGGTTTTCTTGAAATCTTAAATTAGTATATTAGGGAGCGCATTAATCCTCAATTTTTAATGCAAACTCATAGACAGGTAAATTTTGGCTCATAATGGTCTAAATATATTTCTCTTTCACCAAAAGTTTCATTTCTGCCAATTCGTTGGTAAGTTTAAGTAAACAAGGACATCAAAAGCACTATTTTGTGTCCAAGTAGGGCTACTTTTACATACGTTCTAAATTGGAGGGAGTAATTGGTGGTCAGACACCTACAAAGCAGCTTACCTTTAGTTCCTGTAACTTCAGCCGTAGCTGAATCAATTTCTGAACCAGATTTTTCATTCTGTCAGAGTGAGGCTGTGCTTCACTGATCATTTCTTTACAGTTCTCTATAGCCATCTCTAATTCTTCATGATTACTTAATCCAAAATGTCCCTACAAAATATATACATGTACATTGGATTTCTCTCTGAAAACTGCATAATCCTTTGTTTTATGCGTCCGGTTTTTTTTGTTATGGTTCCCATAAATTTTTTCTCTTTATCTTATACATGTATAAGAAGATTGGACAATTTATACTATATTAAATTTGAAAATTGAAGCACTCTCATCCGAATAAAATCTGTTTTATGCTTAATGGTCGCCTTCACTTATCAACCCATTTAATATGATAATGTAATCTTTGGCATCAGTACAATTATACCTAATTTGCATCTATCCACCTGTATACATGAACATGCAAGTACATTTCAAAGTTTTCGTCAATATTTATCGTTTTGAAACATGGTAACAATTGTTTCTTTTTAGTTATATATACCTCAGGATGTGAGAAATGATCCTCCGCTAATCCAAGTTCAGCATTTATAGTAATTTCATCACCTGTCTCTGATAAATTGGTCCATGATGAAAAGGATCCTGTGGAGAAAAAACACAATACCATAAATCACTTATTTAAAGAAACTGTTTCAAGGGAAAAATTTCTAATTGTGTGAGTTGAGTGTTTTTATTGATATTATTTCGGACTGTGTCTTTATTATCAAATTTGTAAAAATAACATGTTTGTATTTAAGTCAAGAGCTTTATTCTTACATTTCACATATGCATCAAATAATTGAATAAGATTTTCTTAAATGTGTGTCATTCTACATGTATAATTATAAAGCATGATTACTGTACAGTACCAGTAATAAATGGCAACAGGGAAAATTACACAAAAAGTTTTTGGTGCACTACTGTGAATTCATTAATTTTCACAGTAACAATTTTCGTGGTTATTTGAAGTTATGGTTTTGCCAAAGCCTGCATACAAACCAACAGATAATCTGCAATTGTTGAACATTTCGAAAATTCATACACATAATTTTAATTATAAAATTTAAAACAATTCAATGATTCAGACAGTGACTGCTCAAGCTTACTAAACTTTAATTAAAACTTGAATTTATCTAGACAGCAAATTACAAATTGGACAAGTTGGCAGTCAGGAAATGCATACATGCATAAAAATGAAACATAGTTTCAACTCAATCTTGATTTTATCTGTTAAGTAATATAGAAACATTTATCAGTGGTAGGTATTATCAAGACAAAAAATTACCTGAACGAGGCCTTGAATTATTGATTTCAAAATGATCTTCTTCCATGTGCAAGTCTCTATCAAAAGGATTAAATCTACTTTGACTAAAGGTACTGGGTGATTCCCCCTTATCAGTCTTTATTGTCTTTTCAATACTGTCCTCTTTACTTGCGTCACTGAGACCTCGCTTTTTTAAGTCTATTTCTAACTTCACAATATCGTCATCATGTTCAGGAACAAATTTCTCATTAATTTTCTTCAATGTTTCTTCATCAACAGGTCCTATTTCTCTAAAGGAGTAGTCTTGTTCTTCTTCAGAGGAAATTTCTTCGTCCGACAGACCAGTAATAACAGTACCAGTAAATTTAATGGAAGCTGTATTATTTTCAATACGGTGAATGACACCTGCTGAACCAGTGTTATCTATTGTAGTTTCTTTTGATGATCCCGGTAGGTCTGATAATGTTCTTACTTTGGCGGAAAATTGTTCTCCTGAAACATTCATCTGTAGACCTATAATATGTATTTAATACTTTTTAATATATTTAAAGTAGTTAATTGAAAATTTCAAGATATTCTGAGTTTCAACACAGTATATAAATATAGCAGTTGGAATGCTAGCTATATATAGAATGTTATTTTAATAGAGTATTTTTCAATGTTTTATAATTCCATCTAGACAGTTCAAAAGAGGGTCTTGTAAGGATATATAATAAATTAGAACAAAGATAAATTATATAAGGCATCTTAAAAATCTTTAAAATCAACATTGCTCTTTGAAAACTGCTTTAAATTTGTAAGTGTGTTTTCCCCTTCAAATAGCACAATGAAATATGGAAGTCCCCTAGAATTCAAGCACTACAAAATGTACATTTTGAACACATTTTAATATATAAACTCTATTCAGGTAGCACCCTGATATCAATGATAAAGCAAAGGAATAATAGGAAAAAGGAGCATATTCTGTAAGATTTGGTAGTATATGTACGTACATGCATATGATAAAGGGACATAATTCATTTTAAAAGTGTACGGATGCAGGTCCAGAGTTTTGAAAAGGAGGCCTACACTAGTCAATCACCCTTGAAAGGGTGCACACAACTCAATTCTGAATTTACTAGGATTGTCAGTTTTCCTATTGAAGTTGGTGGTTTTCTCTTGGCATTCAGACTTCCTCCAGCAATAAAAACTGACCGCCACAAAATAGCCCTAATACGGAGGTCTCTAAAAATACCGCAAAGGACCTCCTTTGTGCACAAATGAGCACAAAGGAGCACTAAGGACCCCAAAGAAGTTTGATAAGAGCACAAAGGAACTAAAATTCCCTTGAAAACAGCCTGGGGAGAACACTGTATTTTGGTATATCAAAAACATTTTATAATTTAGCAATCACTATTAATGATTGAAACGGTGTATTTAATTATGCATGGTATACATTTGTAAGAATGTTCACAATTAAATAGCATAAAGCATAAAAGAGTTATATGTATAACCGACTTTAAATAAATCTTTTATGCTTTATGCTATTTAATTGTGAACATTCTTACAAATGTATACCATGCATAATTAAATACACCGTTTCAATCATTAACCGATTTCATATATTACAGTACATGTAGGTGTCACTTTAAGGAAATATAAAACGGAAGAAAATGAGAGAAAAATACAAATATATCCTCATAATCAGAAAATGAAACGAAAATGGCCTGAAGTTGGAAAGTCAAACTTGTCCTTGTTATTCACTGCAAAAAAAGTTTTACAAATCGCATTAAAATAAATTCACTTTCACCTCTTGCTAATAACAATTATTCTCGGTTCAGTTTTCTCACATGATCAAAGATCATTTTGTTTTTGTTTTCTAAACCATCCCATTCGGACTTCTCTTATCTAATAATGACCGAGATGTTCCTAATTTTCGTACCAAAATATATTTTCATAAATAATGGAAACGAACGACCCCTTTATGAGTATTTTTTTTTTTATAGTTTCTCACTAGTTTGTTTCCATTAAAAAAAATCAAATAAAAAAAACTTAACAAAAGATAGTATAACGATAAGTTGAAAAAAGCTGTATCATGCACTCAAAAAAAAATGATACTAAGGTGGTTCTTATGGGAACAAAAAAGTGTAAAACTAAAGGCATGCATGACATACATGATTATTAAGGAGGTCCTGTCCTACCCTAATTCCGTCAATAAAATGTCTAGACCAAGTAAATCAACATCCAATACCTCAATTAAAATGACTAAAAAACTCATGCAAATTATTCTCAAAAGGCCTACACAGATCAGGATCTCAAAATTTTGTAATGCAAGAGATGTTAGGACCATTTTTGTATAAAGACTGTGTTTAAACAATTCAAAACTTGCGGTAGAAACGTTATATAGTAATATTTGAGTTCATCAAACTTTCCATCAAGCAACTTTGGTTTTTTTTCTTATGTCGGAACCCCGCTTGATAGTCTCCAGAATTATAAAAATATTAACAAACCGTACGGTTGATCACTGTTCCTTTCCCACACTGTCACATTTTTTCGGAAATCCCTGAAATGAAATAAAATATATCTATACTACTTTTTCCAAAACTTAGCCTGGTATCTTTGATAGCTATTAACATGTTGAAATGTATTATTGTATTGTTTGTTTGTGTATTTCTCTGTCCTGAATGTTCTTTCATTTATTTGTGCGTAGTCCATTTGTGTAGTGTTGTCATTTTAGTGTTATATTTGACATTACCATGTAAGTGCGAGGTTTGACTGGCGCAGGACCAGGTTTAACCCACCATTTTTTCTAGGAATGTCCTATGACAAGTCAGGAAAATTGCAGTTGTTATCTTATAGCTCGTTTCTGAGTGTGTCGCGTTTCTCGTTTTTTTTTGCATTTTAGTGTTTCTGTTGTTTCGTTGTTTTCTTCTTATAGTTGGCGTGTTTCCATCGGTTTTAGTTTGTAACCAGAATTTGTTTTCTCCCAATCGATTTATGACTTTCGAACAGCGGTATACTACCTTTGCCTTTATAGGTCAATAAACATGATATAAAAATGTTTATAATTAAAATCAGATATCTGTTTATCAATAATATTGAGAATGAAAACGGGGAATGTGTCAAAAAGACAACAACCCGACCATAGAGCAGACAACAGCCGAAGGCCACCAGTTGGTCTTCAATGCAACGAGAAACTCCCTCACCCGGATGAGTCCTTCAGCTGGCCCCTAAACAAATATGTATACTAGTTCAGTGACAATGGACGTCATACTAAACTCTGAATTATACACAAGAAACTATCTAATTAAATGTCATACAAGACTAACAAAGGCCAGAGGCCACCGCCTCATCTTCGCTAGCCAAGGGGTACGATCCACATCTTGGCTAGCGAAGATGCCACTGACGTTGGACAGGCGCAAAAATGCAGCGGGTTTTAACATGTTTTTGTGAGATCTCAATCCTCCCCTATACCTCTAGCCAATGTAGAAAAGACAAACACATAGCAATACGCAAAGTAAAACTCAGTTCAAGAGAATTCCGAGTCCGATATCAGAATAGGTAAAAAAAGAAACTGAACATAATGACAATAATACATACATTAACAAAGGACTACTAGCAGTAACTGACATGCCAGCTCCAAACCTCAACTAAACTGATTAAAATATTATGTCTTGATCATATGAATATCAAGCCCCCCCCCCCCCCCCCCCCCCCCGTTAGGGGTTTAGTATTACCATCATAAAACATATGAGAAGAACATAACCTGTGTCATGCCAACAACTGGTTTTAGAATAAATGTGTTTAATTCCAATGCAAAGACCTTATAAATGAATCAATATCAAAGCCAAAATATGCAATCTTTAATGACCTGACAACAGTTTCGGAACTATATCCCTTCTTAATAAGTCTGTTTTTAAAAATGTTTTGTTAGCTTTTGAGGTGAATACTGACATTTTTTAGCTTTGTAAAGAATATTGCCATACAAGATTGGATGTGAAATACCTGAACGTATAAGATGTCTGCATATTTACGAATGATGTCCTTGTAACGATGATAAAATTAAGTAAAGGTTTTGACTAGTTTGTGAAATCGAAAACCCTGGTGTAATAATTTTTCAGTAAAATATAAATTGCTCCCGCTAAAATCAAATACTAGTATAGCTATAGCTACTGTACTGGTGGAAAAAGCTCCCGTAAAAGTAAATGTTATATAGGATCGGAGTGGGACTAGTTTACATAATATTTAAACCTAAAAGATACTACAAATCTGGTTTAAAATATTTAAATTTTCAAAATATTAATTCAAATAAATCCTGACAAAAAAAATAATAAATTAGGTTAAAAGTGAGAAAAAATAGTGCATATTAGATCTTTTGTAAACATACATTTGAGCACATCGCGTCGACGTTTTTTTTTTGCAATTCAATATTTTTAGGTGCTATATCAGCAGGTGCTCTATCAACAGGTGAGTGATCTAGACCTTACTTGGAATATCTATGACTATTCATTGCTGTCATGACTATGATGCATCCTTATTTTTGACATTTTTACCTTTTATGTCTGTTTTTTGTTAAAACATCCTTGTCATATAATTGAGTTTTATACGACTGTCATACAAGTGAGAGGGTTAGCTAGTAATAAAACCAGATTTAATCCACCATTTTCTACATCAGAAAATGCCTGTACCAAGTCAAGGATATGACAGTTGCTATCCATTCGTTTGATGTGTTTGAGCTTTTGATGTTGCCAATTTTGATAAGAGATTTTCCATTTTGAATTTTCCTCGGAGTCCAGTATTTTTGTAATTTTACTTTTGTATATAATATTTATGATACACAACCAGTATAACATGAAAATAATTTGATGGGGTTATTCAAAAATGCGATTCCATACGTGGGTTAACTCAATCTCCCATACAGACAGAGTTGTCGTCCTTTCCTCCCCACGACAACTCTAGATTGAGGAGGAAAGGACGACACATTGAGGAGGAAAGGACGACAACTAGATTGAGGAGGAAAGGACGACAACTAGATTGAGGAGGTAAGGACGACAACTCTGTCTGTATGGGAGATTGGGGTTAACTATCTATAATACTAAAATTACGAGGTCCAATTTATCAGCCGGCATCACGTTAAAACGATGAATCAAAGAATTCAACTTTATTTATAACTAATAAAGTACAATGGTGTAGATTAAAAATTACACCACTCCAGACCCTTTTGTTTTCCAGATAATTAATATTGCCAATAATTAACAAGTTCCGGGTCGAATCCGATACCGATACCAATTTAGTATATTCACCTGTTACTTTAACCTTATATGTACGTTCCGCATCTGACAGGCGCACCACCAAATGGTGTATTTGATTTTGCTTTAAACACGGGTCATAATCACAGGGTCGACACAACTAAATTCAATCATTGTCAAATTGTTCCCTATTGTAGTTTTTTAATTAGTAAGACTTTCTAAGATAACAATACGAATACTAAAAATGTGGACTTAACTTGAAATAAGGCGTATAGGTACAGTTTTCAATTTGTTAGCGGGCATGACGTACAACAGCGAATCAAAGAATTGAACTTTATCGGACAATGCTGTTGATTAAAAATACTCAATTCAAGGACCTGAATATTACCAATAATTGAAGAGTTCTAGGTCGACGGGTTCAAACAGAAAGATTTGAAAGCAGAGAAACTGTATCTTATAATCGGCACGACTTTTATCAGATGATAATACCAATACTAATATAAGGCTTACGCATAGTTATATACTTTAATTCAGATACGGACCCGCGATATCACGGGTGTGTTCTAGTGACTATAATCGAGATATACATCTGACTCATTATCTATTATTGATAAATGAGTATCCATTTGATTTATAATTAAGATCTTTTGGAGGGAATTTTAGTAATAATGAACACTAACAGTTATCCAGGTCAATAACATAATAGTGCATGTAACATTTTACAAATATGTCAATATTATTTTATCTACTGGAATGTGGAAGGCACTTGAAGGGGTTTTTAGTTTAACAAAAAATGAAAATTATTATTTTTCATCATTAGAGAAACAGATTCTTACATAATTACACGTGGATTATAGGATTTATCCAATATCGATAGTTAAATTATAAGTTTTAAAGTCCTCGCCGAGGCTCGGACTTTAAAATTGAAAATTTAACTAACTAACTAACTAACAAACTAATTTTATTCAGTATAAAATCCAGTACAAAAGGATCATCGCTGAAACACATAAACACATATAAAAAACATATACAAAACAAAAATAAAACATAACAGACAACAATTTTGACACTTATAACAAGCAAGAGACAAAACTCACATTTCAATATTATGCAATTATTCCCACTGATGTCTAATCAAAATACATTTGTCTATATATATAATAAATCTGGTGAGAACATCAGTCACCGAACAGTTCATTAAATATTTAAATTTATCAAAATTATCTAAATTGCAAAAACATGGTATAATATTAACAATGTCAGAATAAAACTTTTCCCTCTCCTCGTGATAGAGGTTGCATTCACATATGAAATGAAACTCATCTTCAATTTTGTTATCAATACAATGTGTACATATTCTTTGATCCAAAGGCGTTTTATTATATCTGCCTTTTTCAATGTGTAAATTGTGGTTAGAAATTCTTAATTTACATAATTGTCTAACATATTGTTTTGGGATATTTAACTTTGTATAAGTCTCAGGTTTATATTCCTCTTTTAACTTGTAATATGTGCGTAGTTTGTTTTGCTTTTCACCTGACAAACATGAGAAAAAATAATTTCCATATCTTTCTTGTAATATCTTTTTCACTGCAGATATGAGTTTTCCTTCTGACATAGTTCCTTTATTATTCCAAACATGGTCAAAATTAATTAATTTTAGAAACTTAAAAATGTGTTTATTGAAGGTACATGGAAAGGTACAAATTCAATCAACTTCTTCGATTGACTTATATGCTAATTTTGAAAAATTCAAAAGAGGGTCTTTATACAAATATAGCCAGTATTTAAGAGATTGTAAAATAACAAATATAGAGATTGGATAACGACCAAGTTCTGCCATACTGACAAACTGACATACTGCAAAATTTAAAAAAGTTTTTTCTAAATCATCATTTGAACCTTGTGTTAATCTTTTGTCCAGGTTAAGAATGTACGGACCCCACAATTCACTTCCATAGAGAAGGACTGGTTTTACACAGGAGTCAAAAAGTTTTAAAAGCAAAGGTGTATTATTATGTGTACAGTGAAATTTACGTTTAATCATGAAAATTACTTTAAGTGCTTTCTTACTAAGATCTTCAACTGCAGTACTGAAAGAACCAGATGCTCTCATTACAATACCTAGGTATTTATAATCTTGAACACTTTTGATCAGATTTTGCTCAAAATAAAAATTACAGTCTTTCAATAATTTACCTGATTTGTTAAATACTATTATTTGAGTTTTTTCTATATTCAATGATAATTGCCATTTTTGACAATAAAGTTCCAATGAGGATAAACAATTTTGTAGCCCTTCTTTGGTTTGAGACATTAAAATTATGTCATCTGCATACATTAAACAATTTAGGCTTGTATTTCCTATATCTACTGGATCACACTTTTTATCAAGGTATCCTGGAAAGTCATTCATAAATAAATTGAAAAGAAGGGGACTCAGTATACACCCTTGTTTAACACCAATATTTGAGAGTATTGGTAGATCCAATAATCCACTGGTATCAATGTAAGAATCTATATATATATATCTGTATGGCAAGCCGTTTTACTATTTATTCGAATTTCAAGATATCTCCTATAATATATACGATATCTTATATAATATATAAGATATCTCCTTTAATATATAAGATATCTTATATAATTTCATTTTTATAAGATATCTTATATATTATATAAGATATCTTTAATGTTACATGAAATATCTTTAATGTAATATAAGATATCTCATAAAGTTTATATGATTTCTTATATACTTTATAAGATATTTTCTAAAGTTTATAAGATATCTTATAAAGTATATGAGATATCTTATAAACAATTTTTATATAAGATATCTTATGAACTTTAGAAAATATCTTATATAGTTTATAAGATATCTCATATAGTTTATAAGATATCTTATATAGTTTATGAGATATCTTATAAAGACAATTATATAAGATATCTGATAAATTATTTGGCTTTTTTTTCATTTTTGGATTCAAGCGTCACTGATGAGATAGAAACGCGCGTCTGGCGTATATATAAAATTTAGTCCTGGTATCTATGATGAGTTTATTTATATGAGAAATCTTATAAACTATATAAGACATCTTATAAACTAAATAAGATATCTTATAAACTTTAGGAGATATCTTATAAACTTTAGGAGATATCATATAAACTATATAAGATATCTTATAAACTTTATAAGATATCTTATAAACTAAATATGATATCTCCTTTAATATATAAGATATCTCATATAATATATAAGATATATAAGAAATCTTATATAATTTCATTTTTTTGAGATATCTCCTATAATATATAATTTAATTTTTATGAGATATCTTATATATTATAAAAGATATCTTTAATGTTATATAACATATCTCATATATTTTATAATAAGATATCTTCTAAATTATATAAGATATCTTATAAACAATTTTTATATAAGATATCTTATATAATTTATAAGATATCTTATATAGTTTATAAGATATCTCATATAGTTTATAATATATCTTATATAGTTTATGAGATATCTTATAAAGACAATTATATAAGATATCTGATAAATTATGAGATATCTTATAAACTTAATAAGATATCTTATAAACTATATGAGATATCTTATAAACTATATAAGATATCTTATAAACTATATAAGATATCTTATAAAGTTTATGAGATATCTTGAAGTAAAAATAAATAGCAAAACGGCTTGCCATATATCTGTGTTCATTATTAGATTTACACGAACTTTGCATCAAGATCGTTCTGATTTTATATTGTACATGACCCTTTATGCATGCATATTCCATATGAATTAAAGCGGAAGAACGATAAGTTCTCCTTTAAAACGATTGCAAAAGTATCACAAAAAAAAAACATAATACTGTAAGAATAAAATATTTTATTATTCTTACTATTGCAGGGCAAACAATGACTCTTATATCTTTTCCTTAAGGTAGCAATACGCAGTTAGGAGTTTAGTTTCGCATTTTGGCCCCGGTGGATTTTTCAAATAGGAAAGTTATTGTGTAATAAAATTCATTTTTAGACAGATAGGTGCTAATTTAGCCTTCAAAGATGGTTTATAAGTGCATCAAGATTATTTTTTACATGTTTTATGGGCTGTTTTCTGTTTGACAATCCGTATTTTCATAGCTAGACCGGCCATCGGTTCAGAAATTAATGTACTGTTTACAAACACTCTATACTGTGACATAAAGATATAAAGAATTCTTATGACATTATTAATGCAATACTGGGTTACTGTGAAAACCTTGGCTATAATAAATACTTGTATGTCCCCAGTACTTAAAGAAACATAGATCATTTTATGTCCCCACCCCTACATGCTGGTTTACCTCATTCTCTACTTCTTTCAGAAAAGCCTTAATAAACAACCTGTATCCCATCATATCTTATCTTATTTAAAAAGAATGATAAATAGTTTCATTTAAACAGATAAAATGGACAGTTCCATTCAATTTGTATTCATTTCATCAAAAATTTACAACAAATGCACAAATTCAAGATTTTTCATACTAATCTCCATTCCATGCTTTAGTATATGCCATATTGTGGTTAAAAATTTCAGAGCTTGTTATAAAATCTATTATTCTGTCTTGAGATGATGAAAACAAAGATATTAGACACTTTAAACATTAAATATGCAAAATACTCAGCTGTAAAGTTGCCTTTGTTGCCTGTATTAATCAATGAAAAAGCTGAATTATGTCCCTTGGGAGTATTAATTTCCAACAAAAGTCCTTTCAAACAGTAGGAAATGAAAAATTATTTATGTCTGATATAATAAAAGAAAGAAACTACAAAATGAAGCACTTTTGAAATATTTGCTGCATGAATTATCAAGAATGTGAACAATTCTTTACACAGGAGAGTATAAATTCTATGTAAATTTAGCCTCAAGTGGGCCTCTCTTTTTCTTAGATGAACAATTCTAACACTGAAAATGCTTCCAATGTGACCAAATAATGCCAAATTCTATAAACAGTACAAACTAAACCAGACAATTTCCCATTTTAATAGATAATGTTTACAGAAATACCCAAATGATACATTTAGGGAATTACGCAGCAAAAAGGCAAACATTTCAGTAAAAAATATTTGTCGCGACTTGAATTCTGGTGTTTCCAATTGAAAAAATCATTGCGAAAGGTGAAATCAAATACAAAAGAACTATAATATGGTGCATTTTACACAATATAGTTAGTATTGACATCCTAGAATAAAGTTTTATATCATTACCAATCAATTTGACCTATTATGATGACTCAGCACTTTTCTCAACACAGTATTGTTCTCAGTGAAAAATTTCTATTCTTTGTGATAAAAATCAAGTGTACTTATCAAAAGCTTCAAAATAGTATAAAAGAATTGAAGTCTGAGTGACTTTGATTTCCCTTGCTATCTTCGGTATAGGGAAAACGGTACTATTTATTCTGCCATAGGCGACAATATTAACATTTTCTAAATTTACCACTTTTTAAGATAAAAACCTGGATAAAACAGTTATATGTTGTGTTAGTACTTTATTATTGTGTTTTAAAAATTAAAGCCAAATAGTATCCAACTTCCAACGGAGCTTGTTTATATTATCCATGCCCACCGTCATTTTGCACCAAATTTATGAAATTTTGCAAGTCTTTTCGAATAATTCTCTAGAAAATATTTCAATAGGTTTCAAAATTTATATTGTAAATATACACACTGTAGTTATTCATAGATAAACAAAAAATATATTGTACCCTTACATCCAATCACAGCGCTCTTAAGTTGACTTCCTACGCCCCTTGGGTACACAAAAAAGGCAGGTGAAGGAAGTCAAATTAGGAGCGCTGTGATTGGATGTAAGGGTACAATATATTTTTTATTTATCTATGAATAACTGCAGTGTGTATATTTACAATATAAATTTTAACCACAATATGGCATATACTAAAGCATGGAATGGAGATTAGTATGAAAAATCTTGAATTTGTGCATTTCTTGTAAATTTTTGATAAAATGAATACAAATTGAATGGAACTGTCCATTTTATCTGTTTAAATGGAACTATTTATCATTCTTTTTAAATAAGATAAGATATGATTGGATACAGGTTGTTTATTAAAGCTTTTCTGAAAGAAGTAGAGAATGAGGTAAACCAGCATGTAGGGGTGGGGACATAAAATGATCTATGTTTCTTTAAGTACTGAGGACATACAAGTATTTATTATAGCCAAGGTTTTCACAATAGCCCAGTATAATATTGCATTAATAATGTCATAAGAATTCTTTATATCTTTATGTCACAGTATAGGGAAAACGGTAGTATTTAATTTTCCAAGCATTAGGTTGGCCTTTTGTGTACCCAAGGCAGGTGAAGGAAGTCAAATTAGGAGCGCTGTGATTGGATGTAAGGGTACAATATATTTTTTATTTATCTATGAATAACTGCAGTGTGTATATTTACAATATAAATTTTTTAAAACCTATTGAAATATTTTCTAGAGAATTATTCGAAAAGACTTGCAAAATTTCATAAATTTGGTGCAAAATGACGGTGGGCATGGATGACATAAACAAGCTCTGTTGGAAGTTGGTCATGATACTATTTGGCTTTAAATTTTAAAACAGAGTAATAAAGTACTAACACAACATATAACTGTTTTATCCAGGTTTTTATCTTAAAAAGTGGTAAATTTAGAAAATGTTAACATTGTCGCCAATGGCAGAATAAATAGTACCGTTTTCCCTTTTTCTACACGAAGTTTTTGACGCAATTTTACAAAAAAATGAGACGAAAGACATATGATTTTCATTGGATTTGCTGAATGATATATGTACACAGTTTCAGAAAAGGTATTACTTCAAGCGATTGAAATTCTACTTTTAGCCAAATTTTGGGGAAATATGTGACATCTTTCCCCCCCTTTTTGCAATATTTTATAACAAATAGATGCAGATTGTTGCCATGGATACACCAAAAAGAAATTATATTTTACCATTTTATATACTGGATATTAAATCTATGGAAGATTCTGATTACATACATATGCCCATATATGACACAAACAGTAAGCTTGATATTGCAAGAAAGCAATGAAAAGGGGATGGTAAAATTCATAAGGGCAAACTTTAGTATTTTTTCCTAACTGTTTATTGCTACCTAAGTTTTTTTTTTTTTTCTAGATACTTGCGTTTTAAAATAAAATAAAAAAAAAAAAAAAAAAAAAAAAAAACCAACATTGTTCTCTATCAGGAGAAGAAATACCGCGAATGTATATATACCACTGCACTCTTAAGAGGTTTCGGTCGGTTGTAAGCAGAGTAAGGCATTAGAGTTATGATATTTTTTTTCATTTTATACTGCTGATCTTTTTCAAATATTTTATTTGCCTTATACGATCTAACGTCAAAGCTTTTTTGTGGCATTTTCCTGCTTCAGTCATATCACCTATCATATAGCACCCAATACCTAAAAGGGTGTAACACTCTGCTTTCATGACGTTATTTCCAATATAGTTATTGCTTTCAATGCCTGTTTTCATTTCATTTAAAGACTCTAAACATTTTTGCATCTGTTCTAACTTAAGTAAACACATAAAACGTAAAAATAATGTATAAACAATAGGGGGTTTCTGGATATATCCCTTATGTTCTACTTCAGGTCTCATTTCGTCAGGAATTAAAAACGAACTACGAGAAAAATCGTTCGGCTCCATTGTATTAGCTATATATATTGAGTTTAAACCGGTATCTTGACTTTGATTCGCTAAATTGTCGATGGTAAACTTATCTTCACTGTAATACAGTTTCTCTTGTTGAACGTCCTGAAACTTCGATAACACGTAGTCAGTGATTGTTACACAAACTGAATATTTTCTAATGCAATAATAGTATGTAGCTAAGACATTCCACCCGGATACTCCATCACTACGTACTCCCATTATTACAAAGGGTAACATATCTTTTAAACGTTGATAATGTAGTTTATTACCCCCGCACATGACATTCTGATAGGTAAAACGAGTACCAATGTTACGACACAACGTACTGAATAAACACTTGAAAATAAACCGGTCGTGACTACGTTTGAGCAGCTCAAAACAATTAACCAACACTTGCCTAGGCATAAGTTTGTTTGTAAGGACGGCTTGACCACATAGAAGCAAAAATCTCACTTCATTAAGCTTGGCGAGATTTGCGGAATATTTGGAATGGCCGACCACATACGCTTCACTTAATATACGTGACCTGTTTTGTGATACGATTTCATATTGAGGAGAACAGAAAAATTCAGACATGAAACTTGAAGAAGCAAGACATGCAGGGAAATTCTTATACAACTCAACTATTGTTGTTTTCAAATTCCTCCATTCTGGTAAAGTGATTCTTTGTTCAAGCACATTCCTGTCTTTTATAAAATAATGCGGCAAGATATCATGTTTAACATAGTAACTAACTAACTAACTAACTAATTTATTCAGTATAAAATCCAGTACAAAAGGATCATCGCTGAAACACATAAACACATATAAAAACATATACAAAACAAAAATAAAACATAACAGACAACAATTTTGACACTTATAACAAGCAAGAGACAAAACTCACATTTCAATATTATGCAATTATTCCCACTGATGAATGTCTAATCAAAATACATTTGTCTATATATATTCAACAGTATGAAGATCTGACTGACAGTATCGTAATTTGTCATGTAGGAACAAATGATATACGACATTCACCTGATGTGGTATATTCCGCAGTGGATAAATATGTAGAAATAATTGAAAATCTTGAAAGACTTGGCGCAAGAATCGTCATCTCATCGCTTTTACCATGTAGAACAACTAGGCTTGCTAGAAATATTTGCCAGTTCAATGAAACATTGTACTCAAAAATAAGAGACAACAAAAATGTTACATGGTGTGACAACTCTAACTTTTTTCTTGACAGCACGTCATATAATGTCAAGTTGAATCTTTATGACAAAGATGGTCTTCACATTAACATTAACGAAGGAACAAGAGTCTTGGCAGGAAATTTGAAAAAGACCTTACATTTCGTGCTAAATGGGAAGTGGCCTTCTTACAAAAAAAACAACAAAGTAACAATCAATAGTACATTCAGTAACAAAAGCTACCAAAACCATGGTTTCTATGCTGGCTATGCTAAAGATCAAATGAACAAGCACGACATTCAAGTCGCTTGAGGCATTCCGAAAAACAGTTCTCAAAATTGTGCAGTGTCCATTCTGTAACAGCAATTTCTTCTGAAACCCAGAACACAACTGTCTTTAAAAAATAAGAACAGAGAAGTTCTTTTAGTTTAAGATTTTGTTCAATCACGTCTTTTAAAACTATTTTCAAAAGAGCATAAACCAAAAGCTGAGTATGAGTAAAAGAATAAACAAGCAGTTTTTCAGCGATACCAAACGCGACTCGCCATTCTATATCTTCATTTGGCGACAACTTGTAGCCGATTGGGACAAACCATACCCCACTATCAATAATTATCTTTTTTAATGCTTCCGTTGGCCAACAACGTTTTCTTCCTACCCATTCCTGTGCTTGTTTAATGAATGATTTGCACTTAACACCTGCAGTACAGTCATGTGTTTCGTTGGCTGTGGAAACACATGGTCCATGTAGAGTGTTAAGTGTACATATTTCATTATTTTCGTTTAAAGAAAGTAATTTCTGCTTCATTTTACTACTTGAGAGAAAGAATTTATGTCCGATTTTCTTACACCACACGTCTGTATATTCGTAGCTACTGCACAACTCTAACTGTGCAAAACCTGGTCTGGTATCACAAGTCTTCATGACAAATGTATTAGAACCGATAGTATTGTTGGCCTCTTCTACGATATGTATATCATTAAGTAAAATAACTGTGTCCGTATCACGTTACTGCCCTTCATATCAAGACCTTCTGCTCTACTTCCACAGAAAAACGGTGTGTGTGTTTTTGTTTTGGTCAAATAATTGTGTGTTATATAATAATTTCGTCTTGTTCTCACTGTGTCTTCGGTTCCAAGTTTGTCACTTAGGAAATTATATAATCGCAATGAGCGGTTTTCCATATTTTCGGCCATGATTCTTGAACTAAAAAAGAAGAAAAAAAAGTAAGGTGAAATTATTTACCGTTATAGACTGAATGTAGACAAATGTTTTATAGTTTTCATATTAATTTTTTGGGGCCTCTTTATAATTCTATGACTAATGTCATAGTAGAATATATAAACTAGTTATTTGTCAACTGAGAAAGCTAACGACTTTATTTATAACAAAACTATTTACAAAAACAAACATGACAGACATGAACCAACGACAACAAATGAATTACAGGCATATGGAGTTGTTGAACAAGTTTGAATGCGCCAACAGTGTTGTTACATTATACATGTAATATAAGAACAACTTATGTTTGAATTCGCAATTGTACCAATCTAATTAAAAACCGATCTCTCATCGCGTGGGACGCGACATACTAGTATCAGAAAACGGGAGCGATGAGAGATCGGTTTTTAATTAGATTGCAATTGTACCACAGTCAGAATTCAAAATCAACTCTTTTAATTGCAATACTTATACTGCATAAAGGGTATGATAACTATATGATATATCATGATTTTCAAGTTTTTGTTAATTTATTAAGTATTAAAATACAATTAATAGAGCTACGCATTAAGGTATGTAATTTTATATGGTATTTAATCGATGTTCATATCTCTTATTTCGATTAAGAAGAGAAAAATCAAGGTTATACATATATAAACAAGAATGTGTCCATAGTACACGAATGCCCCACTCGCACTATCATTTTCTATGTTCAGTGGACAGTGAAATTGGGGTCAAAACTTTAATTTGGAATTAAAATTAGAAAGATTATATCATGGGGAACAAGTGTACTAAGTTTCAAGTTGATTGGACTTCAACTTCTTCAAAAACTACCTTGACCAAAAACTTTAACCTGAAACAGACGGCACATACGGACGGACGGACGGACGAACGGAGGCACAGACCAGAAAACATAATGCCCCTCTACTATCGTAGGTGGGGCATAAAAACAAAAATAAAAATGTATGAATAGCATGAACTAAAAAGGGAGAGTTAGGGTGCGCGCCGACTGGGCAAGCGTCTGCTGCTATACCTGCATCATTCTCCACGCTAATTCACACAAATAAAAAAAAAAATCAGTCTGTAAAAGAACAAACTTTGAAAAGTTTATCATATGTGAAATCAGGAATAACAGATTATTACTTAAATTAAGGAAATACGTATAATTCCTGATTTAATATAGCTAATACAAGTAATTCCTGAAAATGCCCAGTTATTACCAGTAATTTTTAAATGAATTTTACACCTATATACGAACTGTTAAACCTATGTTGTAATATGGTCCGATGCTTAAAAGAAATGGTAATACAACTCAGAAAGCATTGTTGAGACATGCTAGTGATTTTGAAGAGAGACAAAAGAACTACAAAATTAGGCAACATGCATTATTTTCGTAAAAATCGCCTTTATCACTATGAATGAGATGTTCACCTTAATACTAGTAGACAATGTTTGGTTGCATCAAATGTCAGCCATGCTACATCTCAAATACCAACCGAAATGCTAGCAACTCTGAAAGAAGAAAATGATCTTAATTTTGAGATGACCAAAAGCAATCATGGAGCTGTTTCTCAAAGTATTAACGAGGATTTGGTTGCTTCCGCTTCTCAGTTTCTAGCATCAGTTAACCAGAACAATGACAAAATGGCAAAGATTAGTAAATTGTGCATGCAAAACTCAAGATTTCACAACAGTTAGTCGTTTCGTGATAAATAATTTGCATTGTTTAAATAGGCATTCATTTCTTTGTTAATTTGTGACAGTATGCATGTTTTGTTGAGATAATTTGTAAATTAAACATTGTCGTTGCATGAATTTATATAATTGTTTTGCATGTTGCAAAATGATTTTCAGAGAGTTCAAAAAAATTATAAAACAACTATTTTCCAGTTTCAAACTATAGATAAAGAGCATGCAATCTTGGATGATTTTACCTTTGATTTTTTAACCCTAAACCCCTAACTTTGCTAATGTGTCTTGTCTAAATGCCTTTTTGTGCTACTTTGTTATATATTTGTTTGTTTTATAGTGATGAAGATTATAACACAATATTGACTGCTGTACCCCTATTTTTGACATTTTTATGTATCATATCTGGTTTTTTTTGTTCACACATCGTTGTCAATATAATGGAGTTTATGCTACTATAATACAAGTGAGAGGTTTAGATAGCTATACACCCAGGTTTGGTTAGCTAGTTTTAAACCCAGGTTTTATCCACAATTTTCGACATAAGAATATGCATGTTCCAAGTCAGGAATATGACAGTTGTTATTCATTCGTTTGATGTGTTTGAGCTTTTGATATTGCCATTTGATTTTTTCTCGGAGTTGGGTATTTTTGTGACTTTTTATTTTTTCCTACCATTTAACATCTTTTTTGGTTTCTTGATTTTTTGTTAACTAAATATCAAGTTAGTAAATAGCTGTAAAAATTACCCCAAAAATCAGTGGTTACTCGTTATCATTGAAAAATTAAGTAAATACAAGAAATTACTAAATTGTTTTATATTACACGTAGTTCCTAATTTCACCTATTTACTGTAATATATACATGGTTATGATTTTTTAGTGATCAAACATATGTATTATTCATTACAGTTAATGTAATGTAAGTATTTCTACGAAACCGGTAGATATTTTGTCCCTGGAATATCCAGTTTGCACAAGGAAATTTTATCATATCTATTAATGAAACATTTCCGGTATACTATTTAATTTTTTCTACTGATATGTTTTTTTTGTCTTTTTGCAATGAGGTAAAACTGTTTTTTTAACATTCATCATTCATGTCTATATAGATTGCAAAGTTGAAGAGCATTGAGAATCAAGAATCATTTGATAAATTTTATATTTGTGTCACTTACATGCAATACACCCGTCATATGACGCATATAGAAATTTATGCCCGCTTTTGATAAAAAAAATAAGATAAATATATATTTGAGATCAAGGTACAATGATCTATCGCCCTTTACAACTATACTATATTTTTTTTCGCATTGTTTGAATTCAGTCTATGAGGTATTTTATCAACTCATGCATTGCAGAATAAGGATATACCACATAATTCGAATTGCATTGCCGTAGCTTAACCATCACACAAGCGAGGCAAACGATAGGAAAATTTTTGACAATCTGATAAAAAACAACATGTCCTGTCTCTAGACTTTGCTTGCAAGGCGGTATCTGTGTTTTTTTTTAAATCAAGTTGAGTTGTAAGCTTAATGAAAATTTACTCATCATGTATACTTGGATTGAATCTTTGTACTTCAGACGCGCGTTTCGTCTACAAAAGACCTATTAATGAAAGCAATAAAAGAACATCTTCAGTAAAACACGCTTTTTCAAATGGACTGTATCAATTTGATCAGTAGCACTTAAAACTTTATAAACAAGAATGCGTCCAAAGTACACGGATGCCCCCCTCGCATTATCATTTTCCATGTTCAATGGACCGTGAAATTGGGTAAAAAATCTTATTTGGCTTTAAAAGTAAAAAGATCAACCAAAAGGGAACATGTGTACTAAGTTTCAAGTTGATTGGACTTCAGCTTCATCAAAAACTACCTTGACCAAAAACTTTAACCTGAAACTCGCACTTTTAATTTCTATGTTCAGTGGACCATGACAATGGGGTCAAAAGTTTAATTTTGTTTTAAAATAAGAAAGATCATATCATAGTGAACATGTGTACTAAGTTTCAAGTTGATTGGACTTCAGCTTCATCAAAAACTACCTGGACCAAAAACTTTAACCTGAAGTGGGACGAACGGACGGACGGAAGGACGCACAGACCAGAAAACATAATGCCCCTCTACTATCGTAGGTGGGGCATACAAACTGTATTAATACCATGATAATTGCCTGAAGTTGCAAATGAGAAAACTGAAATTTATTTATCTTTTTAATACAACAGATGTTAACATTCCGAACCGATTTACTTTATTCGGTCACTTTTTTGAAGTTTTGGTATTTTCACCTTTACATTGATACCGATCTTCCAACTAACATGCACAATTCCATGGTTAATGTCACCATATTTAGAAAAACAATGTCGATACATAGAATTCCCGTTTAAACGTTTATACAACATGCACAACGCTAGTAATTATGAAAAGGTTCATAATCCTGGTACCTTTGATAACTAATTTAACATCTCAAAAAGTAGACTTCCAACAAAAACCGTTTTAAAACCGTTTTATAAGACAGATCGAAAGATGTAAATTGACTTATTATACTATAACTTGTAGTTTTTATGTTACCCTGACGGAGGTCGGGTGACATATTGTTATTGTTCGATTCTTTTTAAGGCATCCTCAACGGAGTTGGGGTGCCATACTGTTATTGTTCGTTCGTTTTTATGGCACCCTCAACACCCTCAATGGAGTTGGGGTGACATCTTGTTATTGTTCGTTTTCTTTTTTTTCTTATTATTTTTATCTTTATTCTTCCACACTTTTTTATACAAGCCTATTCTGAGAATTGCATGGACCAAACTTGGTGGAACTAAGATGGCTTCCGTTACCATGGTAACAGAACAAATGTGAAAAAATCCTGTTTTTTTGTTTTGGTGAACTGTTTGGATATGCTTAATCTCAGAATCATTATATCTTAATACAATGTAGGTGCCAATCATATACTGGTGTTGGATGATTTTGGCAATCATTGGAACTACTATGTTGCCATGGAAACTACACACAAAATTTTTAAAAATATCAAAATGCTCCAAACTTAATGAAACTTCAAAGTAACGATGAGCAACATTGGACGATGTGGCTTTTGGAGTTGGAATTTCCAAAATGGCTGTTGTTACCATGGAAACAATGCAAAAAGGTAAAAAAAAATTAAAAAAAATGCTGCGAACTGGATGAAAATTTACAGAAATGGTCACTTGCATGGGCAGAGTTGCATTTAAAGTTGGACTTTTCAAAATGGCCGCCGTAACCATGGTTATAGCAGAAATGTCCCAAATTTCAAAATGCTCCAAATTTAAGGAAACTTTACAAAAATGATAATTTGCATGTGTATATGCACTCGTTGACATTGGAATTTCTAAATGGCTGCCTCTCGCCTGGCAATGGGGGAAGGGTGCCATCCGCTATTGCTTGCAATTGCAATGGCAAATCTAGTTATGGCACCCTCAACGGAGTTGAGGTGACGTATTGTTATTCTACGTTTCTTTTTTATGGCACCCTCAACGGAGTTGGGGTGACATATTGTTATTGTTCCGTTCTTTTTTTTCTTATTTTTATTCTTCCATACATTTTGTCCACGCTATTTCTCGGAATTGGTCGGACCGATGTTGATGGAACTATACTATAATATGACATCCGCTATTGCTATGCTGGCAATGGCAATTCTAGTTTATCATGTTTATATTGTTCTTTGTTCATTTATCTTGGGTGGATATTTATTATCTAATTTGCAATCGTCACACTTATTTATTAATCGTATGTTTGCTTGCGTTTGTAATGTTAAGAATGAATAGTAAATTTAACTAGTCTTTTATTGTTTTTCAACATTTTGAAATTGAAAAAAATGTCTCATTTATAAATAAAACTCAATTCATACATTATTGTCAGTTATTCGTCAATTAGTTCAGACACATTCATTATTTTAACGCTATCAATTGTAAGGCCTTTTTACTTATACCTTGACACTTATGAATATTTCGTTAATCCACAAAAGTCAAGAGCGATCAAACGTATGGCATTGTCTTCAAGTCATGTTCGCAGCTAACCCCTTTAACAGACTAACCTTAATTTGGTTTACTAAACTATTGCCAGAAAGCTCCTATTATGTTGTCATTCAAATTATAGGCCCTTGGTCAGTATCATGATGCAGGAAAACATATTATCATGTTTATAATTTCCGTAGGCATGTCTCCATTGTTATAATACGACGCCAGTGTTCACACCTTTATCTATATTTATCCCACTTATTGTACTTCTATGAAACAGGTAAATATCGTTTTCTGTGAATACACAAATTGCACAAGGCGATTATATCATATGTGTTGTTTATCTTTTTTTTATTTCCGGCTTTTTAATTCAATTTCCCTACATATGTAAATTGTCATCTTTCAGATTGAAATATGCAACTTTCAAATTATCTTTTGTTATATTTATTTCGTTCTATACATTTATCAGATTTGAACATCAGTTCCGAGGAAAAGTAAAAAAACTTAAAGTCCTTAATCAAATGGCAAAATCAAAATCTCAAACACATCAAAACGAATGGATAACAACTATCATATTCCTGACTTGGTACGTGCATTTTCTTTTTTTTAGAAATTTAGAAACATTTGGTTTTATAGCTCACTAAAACCTCTCACTTTAATGACAACGATGTGGGAGACAATAAGCAGATATAATAGGTAGAATGTCAAATAGGGGTTCCGCAGTCAACATTGTGTTATAATCTTAATCACTATAAAAAGACACAAAAAGGCATATAGACAAAGCACATTAGTAAAAAAATGTAGCAAAACACAATAACACAATGATGGGATGTATCAGTACCGAGCCACGTCAAATGTATATCAACAAAAATAAACTAAACAGTAAAAGTTATATTCATAAAGACAAATAAAAGAATGCTATAAAAGAGGGACGAAAGATACCAGAGGAACAGTCAAACTCATAAATCGAAAATAAACTGACAACGCCATTGCTAAAAATGAAAAAGACAAACCGACAAATGATAATAAACAAGAAACAACATAAAAAACTAAGGACTAAGCAACACGAACCCTCAAAACACTGGGGGTGATCTCAGATGATTCGGAAGGGTAAGCAGATCCTGCTCCGCAAGTGGCACCCGTCGTGTTGCTCATGTTATTACTAATCCGGTAATAGTCTAATTCGGTAGGTCATATTCGTGAAAATGGAAGGGTATTGTAGTTACAACATAAGGAACATATTCATCTGTGAACTATTCCATAACTGTCAACCAACTCGTGATAGGAAGGGATGATTTCAACTTCACCATTTGGAATTCTTGGTTTAATAGCTTCCTTGTGAGCAGCAACCCTTTATGAAGGAAATCATGATAGGAAATACAAGCGCGGTTATATCGTATCAATTGAGAGATATAAACTCCGTATGCTGGCGCTGATAGAATGTTGTTACATAGAAATGGAAAGTTTACAATTGGGAAGTTGAAATCATCTCGTTTGTAGTAAAGTTGTTTTCAACCGACCAACATTGTCAATTTCTAGATGTAAGTCAAGATATGAGGCAGACTTAACTGTATCTGTTGTTCTTTTTCTCTAGTTCGATGGGATAGATGCGTTCAACATAGTCACTAAATTTTGAACTATAACACGTTATTAAGACGATAAACAACGTCAGTAAGCTATTGCTTACATTGAAAATGGAAAGAAAATTTGAAAAGCAGAAAAAGATTTTCAATATATATTAAAGGAAGCTACCAAAATGAATAACAGCTGCTGGCTAATTAAATTGTTCGTTTTATAAAACGAAATGACCAAAACACAAATCATGAGGTCTCACCAGTATTTGTGAAGACTTTATAAGAGCTTAACATCTTCCTATAATCGGAAGAACTAACTATTAACTGAATGAGTTAGTATATCACGCTTGAATTCTTTGCCTTTGAACGATGTCAGGTTTCCCTCAAATATTCGGCTTTAAATATTTCTGATTAAAGCAAATCCAGAAAAGAGCTTCGGACGAATGCAACTGTTCATGGGTTGCTTAAGGTTTTATAACAATGGGTCGATACCTCTGCTGATTGACTAGATATCAGTCCTCGATGGTTTTACTAGCTCAGTAATTAGTACCAAATAAAAAAGTATAGCCAAAGCTGGACAAAGAACCAGAGCTTTGCATGAGGGTGATATTCCTTTTTTTCAAATAATTTTAAAAATTTTGAAACAGGAAATTATAATAACAAAAATAAACTGACAACGCCATGGTTATAACTAAAAAGACAAACCGACAAACAATAGTACAGACTAAACAACATATAAAACTAAAAACTAAGCAACACAAAACCCACCAAAAACTGGTGGTGATCTCAGGTGCTCCGGAAGGGTAAGCAGATCCTGCACCACATGTTGCACCCGTCGTGTTGCTTATGTTTTTACACATCCGTTAAATAGTTTAATTCGGTAGGTCATATTCGTGAAAATGGAGGGGTATTGTAGTTACAACATAAGGAATATTTCCGATATCATCTATGAAACGAGGTCCGTAAAATATACGAAGGGAATATTTCAACTTCACCATTTGGAACTCTTGGTTAAATAGCTTCCTTGTGAGCAGCAATCCTCTATCAAGGAAATCATGATAGGAAATACAAGCCGTAAAGTTGACAACATATATGAATTTTGCTATTCTTTTAGGTACTTTTTTGTCATTGAGGTTTTTTTTTTATTATGAAACTCCAATGCTGTTTATAAGTTCTTGCACAATCTTATTTCAAATATTCAGCTTAGAGCGTTCCTATTGAAGGCAAATCCGGAAAAGCGTATCGGAATAGTCTTCTATGAAGCTGAACGATTTAAAACCATATCTACGATTGAGTCTCGATGAACCGAATGTCAGGAGTTGAAAACTAATGATCAACGAATATAAGTAGCTATAAGGTCAACAGATCTTGTAAAGATATTTCAAATTCATTTTATTCACATATTTTATTTTGTCAATTAATCGAAAGGTACCACTACCCTAACACCGATGTATTCTATAGATAAAGGCAGATGTGGTGTGAGTGCCAATGAGACAACTCTCCATCCAAATAACAATTTAAAAAAGTAAACCATTATAGGTTAAAGTACGGCCTTCAACACGGAGCCTTGGCTCACACCGAACAACAAGCTATAAAGGGCCCCAAAATTACTAGTATAAAACCATTCAAACGGGAAAACCAACGGTCTAATCTATATAAACAAAACGAGAAACGAGAAACACGTATATATTACATAAACAAACGACAACTACTGTACATCAGATTCCTGACTTAGGACAGGTGCAAACATTTGCAGCGGGATTAAACGTTTTAATGGATCCAAACCTTCTCCCTTTTTCCGAAACAATAGCATAACATCACAACATAGAAAAACATACGATAAAATATCAATTGGCAGACTTAACTCAATCAAAAAACGTATGATTACACAATGAACGAATAAATTTGATCTGCGATATCTGAATACAAATGCACAGTTAAATAAATATTAGAGACAAACATTCATGACCAAAAAGCTGACAAACAAATTCAAACACACTGAGAAATATTTAACCAATCAATGTTCACTATAGAAAAAAACCGTTTTTTTATAATCTTGAAGTTTATACAAATGTTGTAAGAATAAGTGAAAAATTGAGGATATTACAAATAATCAAAGCTGGTAGTCTTTTTTCCATCCTATTCTTCTTGTTAAATTCATGAGATATTTTTGACATACTATACTATTTTTTGCATAACCCTTACGATGTTGCAATGTTGTATGAGCATGGTTTTGTAATATTGCATACCATCATATTCTCTATTGTAAACGATTAAAGAAATGAGGAAATTCGGTATGATTGCCATTGCAACTAGTCATCAGAGTCCATATGACGATGATGTTAGCAACTATAAATTATCTTTGTTGACGAAACATTGCATTTATAGCAGAACCTTTATTCTACATACATATCATCCTTATTCTTCTTTCATGAATATTTATAGAAATATACGTAGTTTTATAGTATTTTGTTTTTTATTTTATTGCGTGATACTGTTGTAATATGATTAGTTACCTTGTTTTGTCTTCTTAATCGATTAATTAGATTTGATAAATAAAGGCAACAGTAGTATACCGCTGTTCAAAACTCATAAATCTATGGACAAAAAAACAAAATCGGGGTAACAAACTAAAACTGAGGGAAACGCATTAAATATTAGAGGAGAACAACGACACAACATTAAAATGTAACACACGCAGCAACGGACTAAGCATTAGACAAATCCGATGAGAATAACCAATATAATATCAAAACCAAATACATGAATTTGGGATAGAAAAGTACCGTGACATGTCTTATAGTAATGTGAATACACAATTGATATATTGTTGCCTAAATCTAAATTTTGTGACTTATAATAATTTTCGTATAAGTCCCGTGATCTGAAGGCTTAAGAGTAGAAGTAACAAAGTAAAGATTGAAATTTATTTGTGGTAACGAAATACCTGACTAAATACTTTAACAGTGATATATAGATAAGGCTCGTTGAACTGAATAACGTCATTTTATACATGGACATAACATACGAGCTGGGATATTAAATATATAAACACCATAAGATGAGACTAAATCATCCACCTCAAAAGGAAAATTACCAACAGAAAACTAAAATTTCGAACCACATTGGTACAAACATTAGCCCAGATGAAATATAATGGTAATATAATTGCCTACTGGACTGCTGATGGAAAAATATTTGCTAAAAGAACAGAAAATAGCCAGAAAAAATAATAACTGAATGGGAGGACATTCATGCTCTCCGCCGTCCAATGAGAGACCAAGATGATCAAACTGAGACACAAGCTAGTGAACCTATACCTGGTGAAAGACCATAAGTTCATATTTATTTTCTCTGACAATGTCGAGACTATGTGTAGATTTGCTACAACTTTTTTTGTCCTATTTGTTTGTGAATCTGTGGTTTCAGTCTTAATACAGTAACTCAATATCTGTGCTAAATATTGCAAAACAAATCAATATCATCCCATTTTTTGTATATCCAATCGGCAAAGAAAGAAAGGGAAAGAGTTAGGGTGCGCGCCGACTGGGCAAGCGTCTGCTGCTATACCTGCATCATTCTCCACGCTAATTCACACAAATTAAAAAAAAAATCAGTCTGTAAAAGAACAAACTTTGAAAAGTTTATCATATGTGAAATCAGGAATAACAGGTTATTACTTAAATTAAGAAAATACGTGTAATTCCTGATTTACTTAGCTAATACAAGTAATTCCTGATTTACTTAGCTAATACAAGTAATTCCTGAAAATGCCCAGTTATTACCAGTAATTTTTAAATGAATTTTACACCTATTTACGAACTGTTAAACCTATGTTGTAATATGGTCCGATGATTAAAAGAAATGGTAATACAACTCAGAAAGCATTGTTGAGACATGCTAGTGATTTTGAAGAGAGACAAAAGAACTACAAAATTAGGCAACATGCATTATTTTCGTAAAAATCGCCTTTATCACTATGAATGAGATGTTCACCTTAATACTAGTAGACAATGTTTGGTTGCATCAAATGTCAGTCTTGCTACGTCTCCAATACCAACCGAAATGCTAGCAACTCTAAAGGAAGAAAATGATCTGAATTTTGAGAAGACCAACAGAAATCATGGATCTGTTTCTCAAAGTAGTAGGATTTGGTTGCTTCCGCTTCTCAGTTTCTAGCATCAGTTAACCAAAACAATGACAAAATGGCAAAGATTCGTAAATTGTGCATGCAAAACTCAAGATTTTTCAACAGTTTGTCGTATCATGATAAGTAATTTGCACTCCTTGTGTAAATTCTTATCAGATTTGAACATCAGTTCCGAAGAAAAGTAAAAAAACAGAAAGTCCCTAATCAAATGGCAAAATCATTACGAATTGATAACAACGGTCATATTTCTGACTTGGTACAGGCATTTTCTTTTTTTTTTAGAAATTTATAAATATTTAGTTTTATAGCTAACTAAAACCTTTCACTTTAATAACAACGATGTGGTAGACAATAAGCAGACATAATAGGTAGAATGTCAAATAGGGGTACCGCAGTCAACATTGTGTTATAATCTTAATCACTGTAAAAAGACACAAAAAGGCATATAGACAAAGCAAAAAAAAAATGTAGAATAGCACAATAACACATTGATGGGATGTATCAGTACCGAGCCACTCAAATGTATATCGACAAAAATAAACTAAACAGTAAAAGTTATATTCATAAAGACAAATAAAAGAATACTATAAAAGAGGGACGAAAGATACCAGAGGAACAGTCAAACTCATAAATCGAAAATAAACTGACAGTTAACGCCATTGCTAAAAATGAAAAAAGACAAACCGACAAATAACAGTACGCACGAAACAACATAAAAATTACAGACTAAGCAACACGAACCCCTCAAAACACTGGGGTGATCTCAGGTGCTCCGGAAGGGTAAGCAGATCCTGCTCCACAAGTGGCACCCGTCGGTTTGCTCATGTTATTATTAATCCGGTAATAGTCTAATTCGGTAGGTCATATTCGTGAAAATGGAAGGGCATTGTAGTTACGACATTCGGAACATATTCGATATCATCTGTGAATTATTCCATAACGGTCAACCAACTCGTGATAGGAAGGGATGATTTCAACTTCACCATTTGGAATTCTTGGTTTAATAGCTTCCTTGTGAGCAGCAACCCTTTATGAAGGAAATCATGATAGGAAATACAAGCGCGGTAATATCGTATCAATTGGGAGATATATACTCCGTATGCAGGCGCTGATAGAGTGTTGCTACATAGAAATGGAAAGTTCACAATTGGGAAGCTGAAATCATCTGGTTTGTAGCAAAGTTTTGTTTTCAACCGACCCTCATTGTCAATTTCTAGATGTAAGTCAAGATATGAGGCAGACTTAACTGTATCTGTTGTATCCTTTTTCTCTAGTTCGATGGGATAGATGCGTTCAACATAGTCAATAAATTTTGAATTATAACACGTTATTAAGATGATAAACAACGCCAGTAAGCTATTGCTTACATTGAAAATGGAAAGAAAATTTGAAAAGCAGAAACATATTTTCTATATATTAAAGGAAGCTACCTAAATAAATAACAGCTTTTGAACGATGTCAGGTGTCCCTCAAATATTCGGCTTTAAATATTTCTGATTAAAGCAAATCCAGAAAGAGCTTCGGACGAATGCAATTGTTCATGGGTTGCTTAAGTTTTTACAACACTGGGTCGATACCTCTGCTGATTGACTAGATATCAGTCCTCGATGGTTTTACTAGCTCAGTAATTAGTACAAAATAAAAAAGTATAGCCAAAGCTGGACAAAGAACCAGAGCTTTGCATGAGGGTGATATTCCTTTTTTTCAAATAATTTTAAAAATTTTGAAACAGGAAATTATAATAACAAAAATAAACTGACAACGCCATCGCTATAAATAAAAAGACAAACCGACAAACAATAGTACAGACTAAACAACATATAAAACTAAAGACTAAGCAACACGAAACCCACCAAAAACTGGTGGTGATCTCAGGTGCCCCGGAAGGGTAAGCATATCCTGCACCACATGTTGCACCCGTCGTGTTGCTAATGTTTTTACAAATCCGCTAAATACTGTGGATTCATTTTTATTCGTTGGATACCAATTTTAGTGGGTTTCGTGGGTACAGGTGAACCACGAATTCAAATGTTCAACGAATAACATATTCTCAATAGGCTTTGTATACAGAGATAGGCAAAAACCACGAAATCAAATATCCACGAATATGCAAGTTTTCAGCAATCCACGAAAATTGATACCCACGAAAATAAATGAATCAACAGTAGTTTAATTCGGTAGGTCATATTCGTGAAAATGGAGGGGTATTGCAATTACGACATAAGGAATATTTCCGATATTATCTATGAAACGGGGTCCGTAAAATATACGAAGGGAAGATTTCAACTTCACCATTTGGAACTCTTGGTTAAATAGCTTCCTTGTGAGCAGCAATCCTCTATCAAGGAAATCATGATAGGAAATACAAGCCGTAAAGTTGACAACATATATGAATTTTGCTATTCTTTTAGGTACTTTTTTGTCATTGAGTTTTTTTTTTATTATGAAACTCCAATGCTGTTTATAAGTTCTTGCACAATCTTATTTCAAATATTCAGCTTAGAGCGTTCCTATTGAAGGCAAATCCGGAAAAGCGTATCGGAATAGTCTTTTATGAAGCTGTACGATTTAAAACCATATCTACGATTGAGTCTCGATGAACCGAATGTCAGGAGTTGAAAACTAATGATCAATAAATATAAGTAGCTATAAGGTCAGCAGATCTTGTAAAGATATTTCAAATTCATTTTATTCACATATTTTATTTTGTCAATTAATCGAAAGGTACCACTACCCTAACACCGATGTATTCTAGTCTTTTTTCTATCTTATTCTTCTTGTTAAATTCATGAGATATGTTTGACATACTATACTATTTTTTGCATAACCCTTACGATGTTGCAATGTTGTATGAGCATGGTTTTGTAAAATTGCATACCATCATATTCTCTATTGTAAACGATTAAAGAAATGAGGAAATTCGGTATGATTGCCATTGCAACTAGTCATCAGAGTCCATATGACGATGATGTTAGCAACTATAAATTATCTTTGTTGACGAAACATTGCATTTATAGCAGAACCTTTATTCTACATACATATCATCCTTATTCTTTTTTTATGAATATTTATAGAAATATATGTAGTTTTATAGTATTTTGTTTTTTATTTCATTGCGTGATACTGTTGTAATATGATTCGTTACCTTGTTTTGTCTTCTTAATCGATTAATTAGATTTGATAAATAAAGGCAACAGTAGTATACCGCTGTTCAAAACTCATAAATCTATGGACAAAAAAACAAAATCAGGGTAACAAACTAAAACTGAGGGAAACGCATTAAATATTAGAGGAGAACAACGACACAACATTAAAATGTAACACACGCAGCAACGGACTAAGCATTAGACAAATCCGATGAGAATAACCAATATAATATCAAAACCAAATACATGAATTTGGGATAGAAAAGTACCGTGACATGTCTTATAGTAATGTGAATACACAATTGATATATTGTTGCCTAAATCTAAATTTTGTGACTTATAATAATTTTCGTATAAGTCCCGTGATCTGAAGGCTTAAGAGTAGAAGTAACAAAGTAAAGATTGAAATTTATTTGTGGTAACGAAATACCTGACTAAATACTTTAACAGTGATATATAGATTAGGCTCGTTGAACTGAATAACGTCATTTTATACATGGACATAACATACGAGCTGGGAGATGAAATATATAAACACCATAAGATGAGACTAAATCATCCACCGCAAAAGGAAAATTACCAACAGAAAACTAAGAATGGTCCTTTTTGTCGTAAATTTAAGTATAAAGGTGCATTTGGTAGTTTGGCCATAATCAGTAATCGGTAACACTATAGGAAAAAGTCTGAAACTAAAAGCTGCAATTGGTACCCACTGGAATACCTACAAAATGTCGACATACTATCTGCCGAAACAATGTAGTACAGGTGTTGTTCTGGACAAAGTTTACATCTTTAATCGACTCATGGAATAATCAAAACTGTCGACTGAATTGTAAAGACCACCAAAAGCGTGTAATTTATCTAAACCATATAATAAATGTTTACACTGCAGAAATAATTATTCTCATGATTTTCCAAATAAATGCCTATTTGAAAAAGATCATGGCAAGCTGTTGGATTGTACGAAGGATTCTAGTTAAAATAACTGAAAAAGTAGTTGTAAAATACTCACTACAGGCTGATTTGAAACACTATTTGATTTTTTGTGTAGTTTATATATCCAATACATAATAGGGTCCTTCGTATGACCAGAAGAGGGGTTAGACGGGGTTGTGTAATGATCTGATAGTTGACGTTGGATTCTCCGTAGAATGCAAAGACCTAAATGAAGAAGAATTATTATTTTTTAGCTTTGTGTATATTTTATTTTATACCATTACCTGATTGTTAGCTGATTTTGTGTCAAAACCGAGCACAAACAGAAGTGTGAGTACCTAAAAATTATTTTCCATTCTAGTAATGGTCATATTAGCAAACAAATTATTTCTATCTAATTTACTTTCAAAATGTTTCCAAATTTTACTTGGTTGTCCCTTGTAGACGGTTTCAAGTGGTTTGAATCTTAACATTTTGATATGTATGTGTATTATTCTTAAAAAAAGTTTAAGGTTAATCTTTCATTTTCGGAATGGGTACAGATATTCCAGTGTTCGTCTAAAAAATGTATCGTTTGTCCTGTTACAGAAAAGGGGGGAATGAAAAAGTTTTCTCACTTACTGTCGACCTCACTAGCATTTCAAATAGAAATTATCAAAAATATAAACTTTTGTGATTAGGAGATATATATTTTTCTGGTGGGAAAAATGAGAACACCTGAAGTAGAAAACAACTCATGTCCCCCTCAATCTTAGCACAATATTGTAAACAATGACCTTGTACTATCTTTCACATTTCTGAATAACAAGGATTAAATAATCGTGTTTATTGCAATAGTTGAGGTTTGTTGCTGTGTAATATATTTGTTTTCGTTCATTATTTTGTACATAAATTATGTCGTTATTTTTCTCTTTTGAGCTGTTTCATATTTGTAATTTCAGGGCCTTTCATACGTGACGATGCGGTATGAGCTTTGTTCATTGTTGAATACCGTACAGAGACCTATAGTTAATTTCTTTTTCATCTGGTCTCTTGTGGAGAGTTGTCTCATTGGCAAGCATCCCACATTTCTAGTTTTATATATATATTTATTGTACCTTTCACGTTTAGTAGTTATCAAAAGTATCAGGATTATAATTTAGTACGCCAGACGCGCGTTTCGTCTACATAAGACTAATCAGTGACGCTCATATCAAAATAGTTATAAAGCCAAATAAGTACAAAGTTGAAGAGCATTGAGATTCATAATTCCTAAAAGTTGTGCCAAATACCGTTAAGTAATCTATGCCTGGGATAAGAAAATCCTTAGTTTTTCGAAAAAAATCAAAGTTTTGTAAACAGGAAATTCATAAATATGACCACATTATTGATTTTCATGTAAACATCGAAGTGTTGACTACTGAGCTTAGGTGTCCTCTTTAAACTATTTTAAACGAAAAAATTAAAATTAAAACAAGCTAGAGGAGAAATATTGTGACTGTATATGATCGTATATGCCAATTTATTCATAAGGGTTTTTTTATCTGTCAAGTGGAATGTTTTGTTTAAGTTTCATACTCCTTTCGTATGTAGTCTATCATTTTTAGATATTTAAATTGATTTGAACCGTCCAATGCCAAAGCTTTCATGTGACAATTTCCTGCTTCCGTCAAGTCACATTTCAGATAACACGCAATACCAAGAAGTGTGTAACATTCTGCTTTCATGACATGATTACCAATATATTTATTGGTTTCAATGAATGATTTCATATCATTTAAAGAATCTAAACATTTTTGCGTCTTCTTCGACTTAAGTAAACTAATAAAACGTAAAAATAATGTGTACACAATTGGAGGCTTCTGGATATATCCCTTGTATTTTACTTCATGTTTCATTTCATCAGGAATTAAAAAAGAGTTGCGTTTAAAATCGTTCGGCTCCATGGCATTACCTCTGTATATTGCGCTTAAATCAGTTTCATTGCATCTCCGTGGTAAATAGTCGATGGTAAACTTATCCTCACTGTAATACAGTTTCTCTTGTTTCCCTTCCTTAATCTTTGATAACACGTAGTCAGTGATTTTGAGTGAAACTGAATATTTCCTTACACAATAATAATATGTAGCTAAATAATTCCATCCCGATACGGCATCACTGCGTACTCCCATTATGACGAAGGGTAATATCTCCTTTAAAATTTGATAATGCAGTTTATTTTCACACTGGGTAACATACTGGTAGGTAAAACGGGTACCAATATTGCGACACAACGTATTGAATATAAAGCTTAATATAAACCGGTCGTGTTTTCGCTTCAGCAGCTGTAAAGTATTAACCAATACCTGTTTCGGTGTAAGTATGTTTGTACATGTTGGCTGGCCACATAGAAGCATAAATCTTACTTCATTAAGCTTGGTTAGATTGGTGAAACATTTAGAAAACTTACTCATGTCTGTTCCACTTAATGTAGGCGACAAGTTTTGGGATACATGTACATATAGAGGCGCAAGGAAAAAGACGGACATAAAACTTGACGAAACAAGACATGCAGGGAAGTTTTTATACAATCGAACTATTATTGTTTTCAAATTTTTCCAATCTGGTTTAGAAATTCTACGTTCAAACATATTCCTTTCCGTTATAAAATAATGAGGCATGATATTGTGTTTTACGTAGTATAAAAGTCGTTTAAGGCATTCTAGAAAGCAATTCACAAAATTATGCGGTGTCCATCCAGTAACATCAATTTCTTCTGAAATCCAGAAAACAACTGTCTTTAAAAAATACGAACATAGAAGCTTTTTAAATTTTAGATTTCGTTCAATCACGTCTTTTAACAATATTTTTAGAAGGGCATAAACCAAAAGCTGAGTATGAGTAAAATAAAACACTAGCATTATTTCAGCGACCGTGAATGCAGCTCGCCATTCTATATCTTCATTTCGTGACAGCTTGTAGCCTATCGGAACAAAACATACCCCGCTGTCAATAATTATTTTCTTCAGTGCTTCTGTCGGCCAACGTCGATTCCTGCTTACCCATTCCTGCGCTTGTTGAATGAAGGATCTGCACTTTATACCAACAGTAAAGTCATGTGTTTTATTTCTTGTAGATATGCATGGTCCATGTATAGTGTTAAGAGTACATACCACATTATTCTTGTTTAAAGACATTAATGTTTGCTTCATTTTACTACTAGAAAGAAAGAATTTGTGTCCTATTTTCTTACACCACACATCTGTATACTCGTAACTACTGCACAACTCTAACTGTGTAAAACCAGGTCTGGTATCACAAGTCCTCATGACAAAGATATTAGAACCGTTAGTATTGGTGTACTCTTCGATAATGTGTATATCATTAAGTAAGGTAATAATGTCCGTGTCACTGCCCTTCATGTCAAGACCTTCTCCTTTACTTCCACAAATCACCTGTGTGTGCGTTTTTGTTTTGCTCAAATAATTGTGTGTTATATAAAAAGTCCGCCTTGTTTTTATTGTATCTTCGTTCCCAAGTGTGTTACTCAGAAAGTTATATAATCTCAATGAAACTTTTTCCATTTTTTTATATCATGTGACTGAAAAAGAAATAAAATTAGGGTAAACTACATATTCCAGTACACAATCAAAGAATAAAATTAAACATAAGCAATTAGCTTAGAGTCAATTTTTCTGTTACATGTTATAAGCATTGTCATATTAAGAAATCGATGTAAAAAGTATCTCTACTTGTTGTATACAAAACAGCTGTCAAACTTATTTTGCCAAAATCAAAAAAAAATACTTATACTTTTTCCTGGTAATTTTTTTTTTATATTATCAGTTCGACAAATTGCTTAATTTACTGAGCATTAGAATTTCATCAACAAAGCTATTATCCAAAAAAAATAGAATTTCATCAACAAAGCTATTATCCAAAAAATACATGTCCATATATATTAAAAATAGTTCGTTCGAATCCCGGCGAGGGAAGAACAAAAAATTTGCGAAAGCAAATTTATAGATCTTACATTGTTGGGTTGATGTTTAGACGAGTTGTATAATAAATAATAGATATATTAGAAAAGATCATGCATAGCTGTAAGATGGAATAGAATAATTCTGAGATTATATAGTAAATCTACTAAAATATTCGATCCCCGATCATTTCTAGACTAAAAACACTTGAGTTCTTAGAATCTAGTTCGTACAATCTGCGATAAATCTGCCAATTATTGTTGTATTTGTATGAAAATCGGTAAACATTGTGAAGCACATGCAACTGTCGATATACTGTCGTTCACAACGGGTAAATATGTGGGTTTTAAATATTATAAGTTTACAAGGTGGAATATGTATTATAAAAAAATGAGTTTTAAGTTATATCAAAAATTAGTTGCTCTTTCTGCAAAAGACCGATTCTCTTGAATTAATATCGCTAAATTCATACAAAATGTGTCTTCATTTCGTGATAATAGTGCGATTTGCAAATGAAAATGACGAAACATTATAATAAAGCGTTTCAACCCCAGGAATCGATTATCTATAGCAGACCAATCCAAATTGTTGGTCCTCTGCACTTCATTTGGCTCTTTAACGTGTTATTATATCGAAGTTTTCTGTGATCACGTAAATCCATTTAATGTCGGTGTCTTTGATTTATATTTAAATAATATTATATCATGGATATGACTTAAGGATGTATTCTTCTGACTTTTCAGTCTCGTTCAAATCACGTTCTTGATTTTTTTTCCAAAACATGTGATGGAAGTGGAAAATATCATTGAATTTTAAAAATATTATAATCAAAAATAATTCTTTGAAAAAATTGTGTATTTACAATGAATGGTTTTTGAGCAATCCAGTTTACAAATTTTACGACCAATCAAGTCAGTATTTTTAGCCAAAATTTTGAGAAAATGAATGAGGGATACAAAAAAATATTTTACAAGAATCATGTACATCCCATATCATTTTGGTCTTTTCAAATTTCTTAGATAAATTATGTATTTTTTTCAATCTTTTACATGTACTGTATTACGACGCTAGATTAAAACTGACGAGGAAAGGTAACACCCGGCCACCGAAAGCTCTATTATTGTGAAGCCAAGGTGGTCGTGTGGTCTAGCGCACCGGATACAGTGCGCTATATATATATATACAACTCGTCTAAACATCAACCCAACAATGTTAGATCCGTAAATTTGCTTTCATAAATTTGTTGTTTTTCCCTCGCTGGGATTCGAACCCATGCTACTGAGATATCGTTACACCAAATCGCCTGCATTGTAGCCGTCCCGCTAGACCACACGACCACCTGGGCTTCACAAAAAATAAAGCTTTCGGTGGCCGTGTGTTACCTTTCCTCGTCAGTTTTTAATCTAGCGGTGTACTACAGTACATGATATATGAGGCATGGAGATGTTATTGTTACAGATCAGCTCAATTATCTATAGTAAAGGATCCTACAAATTAATGCCAAGATACAGTCACAGAAAATAATTATATTAATAAGTACGTCTGAGTCAGTGACAACTATACAACAGATTTATCCATCGGATCACCAGCAATGATGGTGATACATGGCTGTGTACATTATGTATATACAACTCGTCTAAGCATCAACCCAACAATGTTAGATCTGTAAATTTGCTTTCGCAAATTTTTTGTTCTTCCCTCACCGGGATTCGAACCCATGCTACTGATGTTATTGTTACAGATCAGCTCAATTATCTATAGTAAAGGATCCTACAAAGTAATGCAAGATACAGGCACAGAAGTACGTCTGAGTCAGTGACAACTCTACAACAGATTTATCCATCGGATCATCAGCAATGGTGGTGATACATGGATGTGTACATTATGTATATACAACTCGTCTAAACATCAACCCAACAATGTTAGATATTAAAAATTAAATACTCAAAAAGAGTTTTAAAAGCAGCATTGTCTAGAGCTTTCATCCATCTTGGGACTTTTCAAGACTATGAACGTCGTTATGACGTTATATATATATGAAGTGTGAATGATTATTGGATAATAACTATATCTGATTGAGTTTATATTTTAACATTAATGTCTGTACAAAACATATGATACGATTTGATTACGTTTTCTATGCATGCACCAGAAATTCCATTAGAGCCCGAACCTAGGACGTGAAGAGAAATATTTTCGTGGCAAAATATGGAAATAGAGAACACAAACAGCCATAGTCCAGTTAAACTAAGATTTAACCTAAAACTAATTGCAACAGAAAATGTTTTAGTTCTAATCTACAGCATTTTGCCCTTTATATACACAGAAAAAAGTCCTATAAAATCTAACTTGAGGAAATCTCATAATCAGCATTTTTAATTTCCTATGGAAGGGAGATAACTCTTGCAAAAATGAGTCTTTTTGGTCAGTTTTTGTTTGTTTTTCTTGAAATTTATGTAAAGTATGATACTTTGATGGTTATAAGTTTTGTATTTGACTAAATTATATAATCTTCTGCTCATGAAATGTACAAAACCGAAGTGTCATGGGTGGTTTATTTTTTTCGTCCATTTTTCATTAAAGAAATTGCAAATTTTAAGCTTTATGACCATTTTGAAAAAATAATGTGAAAATTTGGTATTGTTTTTATCTGTATATCATATTTTTTTCAGCATCTTACTCATCTAAAGAAACTTTAAACCACAAAAAGAAGAATACATGCTTAATTGTTTTTATCAAATTTGAGATTCTTTACCTTGACATGTTGAAAAATCAATAAATGAATAAACTAATGAATTACGAAATCTAGATTTTAGCTTGATAAAAGATATGAAAACAAATTTAGATTTGTTTGTTGTACTCTAAAGACCGCTTAAAAATCAAAAATCAATACATTCTGATGAATAGAAGCGGTAAAGTTATGATTTTGTATCAATTTTTATTGATATTTCTGCCTTTTTTGTAACGTCATAGTAAGCAACCAATGTTGATACATTTATTTCGATGTCGATAATGAATTGTAGAATTTGATATAAGGAATATACGAGATATTTGAAAAAGTTGATAATCACAGGGAACGATAAAGAAAAAAAGTAAAATAATACAAAAATACCGCACACCGAGAATATTTCTAAACGGAAAATCCCTAAGCAACTGAATGGCAAACTCAAATGCTCAATCATATCAAATTAATGGATAACGACTGTCATATTTTATGACTTGGTACATGCATTTTTTATGTAGAAAATGGTTTTATAGCTAGCCAAACCTCTCACATATATGACAGTCCCATAAAATTTCATTATTTGACAACGATGTGTGAACAAAACAAACAGATGTAATATATAAAAATGCCAAAAATAGAGTTACAGCAGTCAACAATGTGTTATAACAAATATGTCAACAAAGAAAACCAAAAAGGCATTTAGACAAAGAACATAAGCAAATACGAAAGACAAGAATACAAAAAATTACCATAGCACTATAACACCATGACGGGATATATAGGTACCGAGCCACGTCAAAAGAATATTACCAAAAATAGACTACACAGTAGCAGTAATAAAATATACAACGACCAGGAATTAATAGATATGCTTCCTATACGGTGACTTACATTTTTTGCACCTTGTTCTTTTGGTGTCTCAGTGGATATCGTTCCACCTGTTCTAAAAGGTATTTTATGAACTTAGGTTTGTTTTAGTAAATTTAACTTTATCTGTGTTGATTTTCAAATTTGAAAAAATCCATCTTTTTTCTCAAAAGATTTCTTTGTTTTTTTTCTTTCTTAAATAAATCAGACTCAACTCATTTGATAAACTGTCAGCTGTATCTCTTTAATTACTTAAGACACTTACCTTACTGTTATCATCCGGAAGCAAATAACAATCTATCTTTCCGAGACAAAATCAAATTAAGATTGTCACTGAAAATATTCCAGTTTATTGACATATTTTACAGATCATCTTTAAAGTATCTTCACCAAGCGTTTTGTGCTTTTGCTTGCAAGGACATTGACTTCCCCTTTGTCCGCCTGAAGGTAAAACATGCACATATGATTACTTCATTTGTCCTATCAATCTATACGAAAATGTTGAAATGTTCGAATCACACTTTCTAACAAACTAAACAAACTTTAGTTGAGTTAACTATTTTCAGGCATTTTCCAGTTATGTTGTTCTAACAAAAAAACAAAAAAATCCCATCATATCCCGTCATTTATAATTGTTTATGAATTTCTCAGACAATAGGAAGCCCCTCCCTTTTGCTATAAAACGACACTAGTTTTAAAGTATTTCTACAAACAGGTACATAGTTTTTTTCGTGGAATATCCAGTGAACTGAAGGAAATTATATTATCAGTTGTTTTAAACATTTCAAGCGTACTATATCGATTACTTTACAGATATAATGTTTTATCTTTCAGATTGAAGCATGCAACGTTTCGAATATTCTTTTGTTATTTCTATTTAGTTATATCGTTTGGTAACTTAAGAAAAGAATCACTCTGTTCATTTAAACGATTTTACAATAATAAGACATATAGCATAGCTTTATTGGTAAAATGTATATCTTTTTTCGAGAAAAACCTAGACTTGTCATGTTGTAAGCCGTACGAGTAGTGTATTCATAATATATTTCGTTGATTGATCGTTGCATTATATCTCTCTCTCTCTTGTTACATTTGAAATCAATCCATTTATGTCCTTCTCATGATGATTATGTAGCACAACCAACAAGTTAAATGACAAATGTTATCACCTTCATAATTAACCAAATACAATCTAAATCTTACCCGAATGTGATTGGGGAATTTCCTCGGAGTTCAGTATTTTAATGATTTAATTTTTTTGGTAAATAAAAAAAGGCAATATATTCTCACAGGAGCATTAGCTGTCAAATTCATGTTCATTGTTTTTTTTTCTCCAAATTACAAATGAACTCATCATAGATACCAGGTTTGTATTTGCGTCTACAAAAGAGTCCTCACTGACGCTCGAATCTAATAAAAAAGAGACCAAAAAATCCCTAAAACGTTTTGTCAAAGAGCTATTCCTGAGGTAGAAAATCCTAAGTATTTCAAAAAAAAGTTTTGTAAACAGTTTATTTATAGTTATGACCATATCAATTATAATTCATGTCAAAATGAAATGATAATTCATGACAAAAAGTCTCAAATTATGTATTTTAGTCTAAACATCATTTTATTTCCCATCAAAATGACCTCCGAATAATGCCGACGATCATATAACCTGATATAGAAATACATATAAAAAGATAGCGACCACGTGCGCAGCAAGTGTTTTTTTTTCTTGGTCTGTTGGAATATATTACTTTTACTTTTAGGAATTTTTGTTCCTCAATGCTCTTTAACTTCGTTCTTTATTTGGACTTTTTAACATTTTTTTATTCGAGCGTCACTGATGAGTCTTATGTAGACGAAACGCGCGTCTGGCGTCTGAACCCCGGTATACTACTGTTGCCTTTATTTACCTTCATTTTCGTGAACATAGTCTACTTTTAACAATACCTTCCTAAACATGAGCATGATCTGTTATTCGTCTCTATTAGTAACCTATAAATTCAATGCCAAATGCATACGTTGGATTTCTTAATGAATACTACTTAGTTTACTAGTACATCCTACACTTATTATGTAGTATAGCCCTATTTACCGTTTGGACTCATTCAACACGATTGTGGCTCTGTTGAGTCGTGACATTTGATAAAATTATTCCATCAATTGGATACAATTTTGTATATCGTGTTTTTGATACAAATGTAGTAAAAAAAGGTTCTTGTATGCAGAGTAAACTGTTGTTTAAATCCAAAAAATTAGAAAAAGAACTTCATATTTTATTCAATCTTTGCAATATTCGATATGAATCAAATTGTTTTAGAAACATTATTGATTGTAGCTCCGGAAAAACAGACAACTAGGAAAGCCAGACATGACAAGTGAAGCAGAAAAAATGTGGTCGTCGGATGATACCTGCTAGACAGACTTTTGCTGCCATCACGACTTACTTTCAAACCCTTTGAAGTTGGGTAATAGTTATCGACTACTAGGCGATTTGTCGCGTACACGGAACAAATTTCTACACAATTTACTCACTCCAGCACATATTTTCAAATATCGTTTCCACTCTCTAAACCCTTTGAGTTTCGAAATGAAACTTGGCAACATTATTAACAACTACTTAGGTTTTTGGAGTAAAAGTTAACAAGAGTGCACACGCTAAAATGTCTCGCCTTCTATACTAATTATTGATATTATGTTGATAGTCCTAAGTATAAAGCTAAGCTTTATTACAACTGTCACATAAACTTAACATTGACCAAGTTAACTAAACAAAGACCAATGAACCTTGAAAATGAGGTCAAGGTCAGATGAACCATGCCAGGCAGACATGTACAGCTAACAATGCTTCTATACAACATATATATAGTTGACCTATTACTTATAGTTTAAGAAAAATGGCCAAACCACAAAAACTTAACACTGTGCAATGAACCGTGAAAATGAGGTCACAGTCAAATAAAACCTGCACGACTGACATAAAGATCATAAAATATTTCCATACACCAAATATAGTTGACCTATGGCATATAGTATTAGAAAAAAAGACCAAAACTCAAAAACTTAACTTTGACCACTGAACCATGAAAATGAGGTCAAGGTCACATGACATCTGCCTGCTAGACATGTACACCTGACAATCATTCCATACAACAAATATAGTAGACCTATTGCATATAGTATGAGAAAAACAGACCAAAACACAAAAATTTAACTATAACCACTGAACCATGAAAATGAGGCCAAGGTCAGATGACACCAGCCAGTTGGACATGTACACCTTACAGTCCTTCCATACACCGAATATACTAGCCCTATTGCTTATAGTATCTGAGATATGGACTTGACCACCAAAACTTAACCTTGTTCACTGATCCACGAAATGAGGTCGAGGTCAAGTGAAAACTGTCTGACAGAAATGAGGACCTTGCAAGGTACGCACATATCAAATATAGTTATCCTATTACTTATAATAAGAGAGAATTCAACATTACAAAAAATCTGAACTTTTTTTTCAAGTGGTCACTGAACCATGAAAATGAGGTCAAGGACATTGGACATTTGACTGACGGATACTTCGTAACATGCGGCATCTATATACAAAGTATGAAGCATCCAAGTCTTCCACCTTCTAAAATATAAAGCTTTTAAGAAGTTAGCTAACACTGCCGCCGCCTCCGCCGGATCACTATCCCTATGTCGAGCTTTCTGCAACAAAAGTTGCAGGCTCGACAAAAAACCATACATTGAAAATCATGGTAAAAACTAAATTAAACTAAGCCATTCATGTACATATGTACAAAAATAGGTGTATCTTTATGACCATACAGCCCTTAACAATCAAAGGATGCGTTAGATGTGCATCAAAACATTTCTGCCGGAGGAATAAGCTAACTTTAAATTGAAAACACAACACAATTTACTCGAGCAGGACCCTGCATGTAGTTTCCGTCACTATTATATCTTCTAAACTAAACTTGAGGTTTATCTTTTACATTGTTAATTTCATTAAACTCCCTTTGAGCTTTTCAGTACTGCCTATTTGTTTGTTAGAGTCAGAATTTTAAAACGTTATAAATCAGTATAGATTTCCAATGGTTTTCATTTCTCCTATAGATTCTATAAAATGTGTATATGCATACATCATGCCAGTATTACATGTTACAGACATATACAGGATCTAATAGATTGTGTTGCATTGTATCAATATCATGTCAAAGCTATGCATTTATTGTGACACTCATATCACATTGATTATGATGTGATACATGAACAGGACAAATAAAGGCAACAGTAGTATACCGCTGTTCAAAACTTGTAAATCTATGCTAATCATATTATAAGTCATATTGCAGATCAATTATAGCAGTAAACCATCAATATGGCTCATCAGGGTATTTCTCACTGTTGGCTAAATCAAAGTATTATGTTTTTACTCATTTGTGTTACTAGTTGCATACTTCTTTGGCAATGAACTTATCTTTACAAGCATGATCACTAAGCTGTGTCATGGCTGTTCCCAATGTTGACTTGTTCTTGTCATTTAGGGGTTGTTGTTTGTAGGATATTATTTTTTTGTGACCTATAGTTGTTTCTTTCGGTGTCATTTTGGTCTCATGTGGAGAGTTGTCTCATTGGCAATCATACCACATCTTCTTTTTTATAGTGACAATAATATAATTTACCTTAGAAACATATTGGATCAGAAATGTTTCACCTACAGATTTAGAAACCTAAAACTTATGTTAACTATCAATCATTATTAACTCACTTAGTTGAATTGATGAATACCGGAAAAACCAAGATTTATTGAATGATTGTGGTTTGCTTAATGTCCAGTAGCTTATATTTTATACTTGTTCAGGACTACAAAAACCTTGACAAAACAGGTATCAAATATGGTAATGAAAAACATTTAGGAAAAAATTGAAAACGAAACTACTGCATGTACTGGTATAGTCAAAACTTTCAGCCAAACAAGTGAGAACTTTGATGAAGGGTATTTAAGCTGTTTAAACTCTTGTTACATTTGTCACAGACAAGGCGTAGAAATGTAGGTTATTGACAATGAACCCATGCAATAGATGATGAACTTTTATTCAAATATATATATACAAGAACTATTTCAATTTGAACACTGAAAAAAAGTCTTTTTTACAGATCATGAAATTGTTAGTGATACTTCAATGACACATGTTCTCATAAAAGGCCTGCTAACTTTATCAATGCGATCCTTCCAAATATACAAAGGAATTAAAAGAATCTCAAAATTATCATGTATGTAGTGACAGATAGATAAGGTCCATAGACAAACTGATATATAGTTATACATATTACACTTCTATAAATCCCTCTAAAGTGATAAATCTGGGTACAAGAAAACTCTATAAACAAGTTATGTTCCAATGAATCAGTTTCAATTGCACTATTTTTAAACAACTTGACATATTTAATGCATCCTTATTCAAAGATAAAAAAATGAGATTTCCACATTTCTTGAATCATATTACAAAAGGAATGGTATATCTATAAATGCCTCCTGTTAGAGTTTATTAGGACAACAAAAATTTACAAACACATAGCCTATGACATCAATTGAGAACTTGTAATGTTCTATAATACACAAATCTTTGTCATATAAAAAACTGCATCAAACAGTTATAAAATTTAATTTTCTAATATTGTTGTCTCATCAGTATAACTCGTGCATCATATTTTGAAATCTGGAAATGGCGCCAACAGTTTTCCCGTTTAAAATTCATGTTATTTGTCAGGATCCAGATGTCTGACCAATCTTCTTTTTCTGAAAAATACAACATATTAATATACAACATTTCTTTGAATCTCTTGTATAGTGACTGTAAAATGCTTAATTCTAATATATATTAATTTCATTATTTCTAGTGCTTAACTGTATGCATCAGTCAGAGTGGTGTTCAAGGTGAAGAAGTACAACTAAACATTGAAATAAGTGTCTTCACACTGTCAGCCTTGAAATGGTGTTTTATGGTTTCTACTACCAACAATATAATAGATTAGTTAAAAAATCAAAACCAAAGTTGATGAGCCTTTGGTTATTTTATGACAATCAAACAGAAAATTCTTTAATAATTTAAAAAAAAAAATTATGCATTGGTAATTGCAGATTTAAAAATTTAAAGACAAAATTTAGGAATCTTTTCCCCTGATTTAAAAAATGCCTCCTATACAAATATACATCATGTTGGTCATGTCAGTTCAGAAAATTTGACCAAATAAAAAAAGATCAATAACAATGGATCACACATAACCTACAATGGATAATTGAAGCCAAAGTCCCTCTTTTTCTTTTTTTCTAGCTGATAAGAAAACAAAAATGTTTTGCACAGATGCTCCATCCGCACTACCATTTTCGATGTTCAATGGACCGTGAAAATTGGGGAAAATCTTTAATTTGTCATTAGAATGAGAAAGATCATATAATAAGGAATATGTGTACTGAGGTTCAAGTTGATTGGACTGCAATATGATCAAAAACTACCTTGACCAAAATCTTTAACCTGAAGCAGGACGGACGAACAGATGCACAGACCAGAAAACAGAATGCCCATAAATGGGGCATAAAAACACTTGATAGGCTAAATATAAAAAAGTAGATGTGGTATGATTGCCAATGAGACAACTGTCCAAAAGAGACCAAAATGACACAGACATTAACAACTATAGGTCACTGTACGGCCTTCAACAATGAGCAAAGCCCATACCGCATAGTCAGGTATAAAAGGCCCCGATTTGACAATCAAAAACAATTCAAACGAGAAAACCAACAGCCCAATTTGTATAAAAAAAATGAACGAAAAACAAATATGTAACACATAAACAAACTACATGTACAACCACTGAATTACAGGCTCCTGACTTGGGACAGTCGCATACATAAATAATGTGGCGGGGTTAAACATAAGAACGAACTATAAAAATCAGTTGAAAATGGCTTAACTTATCAAAAGGACAAAATACAAGTGGACGTGGCCAGGTACTTGTTAATCCCGACAACAAAAAAACACAAGGAATAGATCTGAGAGCACTCCCAGTTATCTGACAGCTAGTTCAAAGCCACTAACAACTAATAAAAAAATCATGCATCTAAGACTAAACTATCAATCTGTATACATCCAACTTCCAATGGATTAAGTGTAAAGACTCATAAACAGTCAGAGAAAAACATGACCTTGTGCAATGCCAAGTTACAGGTATCAACAGATTGTAGATCCATGAATGTGTATATGTATATAGCATACTAGTAATATTTAGTTTGCTTTTAATCTACTGATAACAAAATCAATATTTATACCAATAAAAACAATATTCAATGATCTTATTACAGTGTTGAATTGGTAACTTTTTAGAATAAGGTTATTTAAAGGAGCGATAGGTTTACAAGGATCATTTCTAAACTTCTGGGCACGGTTAACAACATTTCCGTAAAAATGAGGATGTGCTATCCCGTTTGAAATAAGTTTTCTACAGGTACGACCAAACTTCAAAACCAAATTTTTATATCTATGGAAAAAATTAGTAAAGGTTTTAAGTAATTTATGGTAACGATATCCCTGGTTTAATAATTTACCAGTAATACATAGATTGAGTTCCTTAAAATCAGAAACATCACAATAGACACGGCATAGTGAACGAGCCGTGAAATATAAACACACCGTAAGATGGTGCCAAAGGGAATATCACCATCTAAAAAAGGAAAATTAACAATAGGGAACGAAAAATTGTCCCTTTTGTCTTATTTTGTCTGGCTCGATAAAAGGATGCAATAAAGCTTATTTATACAGCAATTTCCCTTACATTTCTGAGGCCACCATCATGACCATGCTTATGTTTAACACAGTACGAGGCAATAGTTAAATGACATAATTTAGACAAATTGACTTAGTCACAAGAAGTCTCAAAAAAGAACTCAAAATTGGTGTTTTAAACTGACAAACAATTACCTGAGCTTTCTTGATTTTCTTTTTCAACTCTTCAACGTTGACTGTATCATCTAAAATGAAGCAAATATTAAATATGTTACTAGAATTTACTAAAACATTTATAAGAACATTACAACTGTTATATGCTAACCATCTTCTAATATGAATTTACCAATACAAAGTAGTACTTTATTAAGACACCAAATTCTTGCATTATGTTTCATGGTTATACGTTGAATTGAATGACTGGCTATGGGTAATGCAGAAATTGAGTTTTCAAGAATGCATACTTCCTAAATATGTATTTTTAAGAGAGTCATTGCGATTCAAGTTACAATGGAGCAATATATCAACACAATAATTATAACTAACTAATCATTTAGAAGATGAAGTTTACATAAAGACTTTTTCAGTATCTAGTGCAAATCTAGCAGTTTTGATGATGTATCTTAATTGAGGCTTTTTAATATTTAGAAACAATTATGGATTAATTTCATATTACTCCCTTCATCAAATTCATAAGATAAAACAATTAATCACTATTTTCTCTTGATTTTTCATATCACCCTACCCAAGTTATATAGGATTTCCTTAGTAGAGTAGAATTATAATGTATGCAAATGTCCTTGATGTTGCCTAAGAAAATAGCTATTAACAGATTTTTTTAAAGGTTTTTCCAACCCTAGGATATTTCTTGGCTACACATAGCTCTTCAATGGGATTGAATACTCCATCTTGCCTGATTGATTGATTGAGTGTTGGTTGCTTAAAGTCCAGTGGCAAATATTTCATGCATGTTCAGGACAAACATTTTTGCCTGAAGAATCTTCAATAATCTATATATATTTTAATTAAAAGTGAGTGGGCATTAAATACAACTAACCTGATTTCTTTAATTTCTTTGCTGCTGACTCTCCTGTCTCCTGTGGAGGAACGAATGCTTGTGCTCTCTTGTCTTGTTTCTTTTCAACTGCTTCTTTCTGTTTTTCCTAATAAAATTCAACAATAATCATTAAAATTATTTACTGGTTATTTTTTGTTTAATATTAGTGTTCAAAATAGTATTCAAAATCATCTTTTCATTGGAATAGCAAACAGGCTATAATTTAAACATTTTATTCTGTAATTTTTGTTTGTTTGTGCAGGTTAAGTGTTCCTAATCAATCTTCTTGTTTTTCAATTTTTGTGTTTTAAAAGTTTCCTATAAATGGCTGGAAATGTTGTATTGATTATCATGATTAATTGCACAAATTGGTTTTCATTTTAAAGTTTTTTTCAATACACAGATCCTCTTTTATTCGTTCTCTTCAAATTCAAATAATAAATAGAAATGACTTTGAAACAAGAATGTGTCCCTAGTACATGGATGCCCCATCCACACTATCATTTTCTGTGTTCACTGGACCATGAAATGGTGTAAAAACTCTAATTAGGCTTTCAAATTGGAAAGATCATATCATATGGAGCATGTGTACTAAGTTTCAAGTTGATTGGACTTCAACTTCATCAAAAACTACCTTGACCAAAAACTTTAACTTCAAAACTTTGAATGAACGAACAGACGAAGGGATGCACAGACCAAGAAAAAATAATGTCAAAATGGGGCATAAAAACAGAAACTTAAAATTGGTTAATTTAACAATTGTTCAATAGAAATCTGAAATATGAAAAAATATGTTTTTTAAGATTATTTTATATTTTTTATGTCTATTTTTATTTCAACATTGTGTATAATCCTATAATTAATTGATTACCTTTTTCTCAGCTTGCCTCCTTGCCTTTTTGGTACTGGGCTTCAAGAAGTATTCACCGGAAGCAAGTTCTTTGTCAACCTGAAAGCAGAAGATAAAATAATAAACATTCAACACTATCAATAAGGCAAGCAGACCCTCCAACAATACTTTCATCGTTTAGTTCTAGTCCATTGGTTCAAGATGCTTATGTCAAAACTATTTTAGTCCTTAAAATAGCAACTTCACAGCTTAATGGATTCCAAAATGATGAAACTCAGCATACACTATCGAAGTAAAAAAAGTAAAATAATAAAAATACAGAAATACGAAGAAAATTCTAAATGAAAAGTCCCTAAGCAAATTGCAAAATTAAAAGCTCAAACATATCAAACTGACTTATTAGAAAATGGTGAATTAAACCTGGTTTTATAGCTAGCTAAACCTCTCACTTGTATGAAAGCTGCAAAAAATTTCATTAGATTGACACAAATCATCCCTACACATGAAGCAGACATCTTAATGACAACAAAATAGATGCTCCACAGGGCGCAGCTTTATACTACCGCAGATGTCGAACCCTGAATGGTTTGGGCAAGTATGGACACAACATTCAAGCTGGATACAGCTCTGAATTTGGATTGTGATTAAATAGTTGACACAGCATAGGTTTCTGACACAGAATGAATGTGGTCTAATGAGCTTAAATTTTTTTTTGCCTTTGAGCAATTCACTATGCTGTTGAATATTAATCCTTTCAAAAAAAAATGTTTAAAGAAATTTTCTTTTTAATTTCTGAAATCTGAAATGAGAAAAATTGACCCCCTCACAAATTTTTTTTTCACCTCCCCCTTTCCCTTATTCCAAAAATGATCTCAATTCAAATTTCTAATGGAGTTTGCAACAATAACTACTTATTTAAATACATCATAAAGTATTAAAATATAAAATGTCATACAGTCATGGTTAAAATTAATATTGATTAATAGTAAAATAAATGGGGAATGTGTCCAAAGGGACACAGATGAAGCCCTCGCTAGCATATAACGTTATAAAGGGACATAACTCAAGAACTGTAAAAGTGAAGCTGCCAAAAATTGAATTTAAACTGAGTTTAGAGGTAATAAGCATTATATACACATTTTATTAAATTTAGTTGAGACAAACTTAAGTTAAGAGAACAGAAACGAAAAAATTCTTCAATTTTTCTACTTGTAAAGGGGCATAACCCTAGAATGGTAATCAAAGTGCTTGTTATCACTGAATGGTAATCAAAGTGCTTGTTATCACTGAATGGTAAAGATTGCTTTAATTTATTAGTTGGTAGTAAAAGTGAATATTGCATTGTATATTGTATATAGCATTGATCTAAGTTGATTCAACTATTATTCTGGACAAAGATAACTTCAAATTTTCAAAGATTTCATAAAGCATTAGTTTTAGGTGATTCAACAACCATTCTGGACAAAGAAAGATAACTCCAATTTATTGTCTTGAAACTACAAAAATGTTTGTTTTTAGCCCTTTAAACCTAGACTGTTTGCCCCATAACCCTTAAATTATATCCCAACCTTCTACTTATGGTATTAAATATTGTGGTACAATTTCAGAACAATTGAAATACTTATACACAACTTATTGTCTTGACACTAGATAAATGCTTGTTTTGGGTCCTGTGGGCCCCTTATTCCTAAACCTTAGGGACCATAACCTCCAAAATGAATCAAAAACTTCCTTTTGTGGTTATAAGCATTGTGTTAAAATTTGATTGATTTCTATTTAATTATACTAAAGTTATTATCCGGAAGCCATCCGTCTTCAGATGACGCTGACGCCGCCGAAGTGATACCAATATACGACTGTAAAAATTTTGCTGTCATATAAAAACCTACCTTACTCTCTGGTTGTGGAGGTGGGAAAGGTGTATATATTTTCTTAGTTCTCTTCTTCATGGGTTGTTTCCTCTTACTGATATTTTTAGACTTAAATTTTGGCAAAAATCGATCCCAGCTTTCATTTTGTAGTTGAGGATCTTTTGCTAATTCTTTTCTTATCATCAATGTCTACAATAATAATGCAATTATAATTATGCTTGATATGGTTATAAAATCTCCCTTAACATCAACAGAACTCCTTAACAAGTCAAACAATAATACTTAATTCAGGGCCTTTCGTCATAAAACTTTACTCAGTACTCAGATTACTATATTTGTACACAATTTTCATTGGTTGAATTGATTCTGAATACGATAATCATACTCCCAAATTTTATGCACGCCAGGTCTGGTATTAGTTTTACATTAATCATGTTTCATCTGCCACATTGCTTGTTAGTAAATTGTAATTTTTTACAAAAAGAATGCCCATTTATTGTCATATTCTTAACCTAAAACTTGTTTATTCATACAATTTTTTTTATTTGAAAACATCATTTACATTGTTGAGTGTTTGGTTAAATAGATTCCCTACTTTTATTATATTCAGGCCAATTTAGAGGTAGTCATTTGATGAATATTGATTGGTTTTTTGGTTAAAAAGATTCCCTACTTTTATTATATTCAGGCCAATTTAGAGGTAGTCATTTGATAAATATTGATTGTTTTTTTGGTTAAAAAGATTCCCTACTATTATTATATTCAGGCCAATTTAGAGGTAGTCATTTGATAAATATTGATTGTTTTTTTGGTTAAAAAGATTCCCTACTATTATTATATTCAGGCCAATTTAGAGGTAGTCATTTGATAAATATTGATTGGTTTTTTGGTTAAATAGATTCCCTACTATTATTATATTCAGGCCAATTAAGAGGTAGTCATTTGATAAATATCGATTGGTTTTCTGTCACGTTGACATGGACTGTGGATTCATTTATTTTCGTGGGTACCAATTTTTTGTTTATTGAGGAAAACTTGTATATTCGTGTATTAACAATTTGGTGGTTTTGGCAAAGTCTGCATACATTCCTTTTGAAATTTGTATATTGTTGAATATTTAAATTTGTGGTAACCCTGTACCCATGAAAATTGGTATCCAACAAATATTAATTAATCCACAGTACCAGATAGGCTGTCCTTCTATATTAGGTAACAAGTCTGAAGGTTGGTGTTTCTCTCCAGGTACTACGACTTCCTTAACCAATATAAACTATATGATGATATAGCCAAGGGCGCTGAAAATTGTTAAATACCAACATACAAACAAAGAAACAAAGTGTTTCACATTACTGAACTGTTGAGCACACTAAAACCAAGTCTTACCTTAATATTATAAATAGGATGAATATTTTTCATAGTGTCCTCAATGATTTTTCTGACCTGAAAAATACAACATTTAGCAATTAGACAACTATGAACTTTTATAAGCTGACTTATACATACATAAATTATCGTTACAGAAGTAATGACTGACTTTTTTCTAAGTAAACAGGCAAGGATTTTATTTTATTGACAGAATCAAAACAAATCCTCTGCCAATCACTAGGATATTTTGCTGTTCTGTTTGTCAATTAGTAAAAAAGGTTATACCTTTTCTTCTCTAAAAAAAATGTTGTTTCATCTTCAACATAATACATTTTTCCATCATCTTTTAATTTTCTTCTAAAACTTCTTAATTGAGGAAACATGTAATGAGGCTGATTACAATAGTTTTATTCTGATTCAATTATTCATTAAAATCTTATCAAAGTGTTATATATCTTTTAACTTACATCTCTTAATCCTTTGTGTGGTCCCAAAGCTGACACAGTGTTACCTTGTACCAGAACATAACATTCTGTTAGGAGCTCTATTGCCTGTTTAGATAAAAGAAGTAGTTACATAGAATCCTCTAAATTACTCAGAATCAAATATAAATACATGTAGAAGCAGATAGAGTTAAAAATGAAATCCATGTTATAGATATAAATTCTGTAGTCAAATATTGTAAGTGACATTTATTTATTTAGTGATATTTATGTTCATGAATTGTATTTCAAAAGCATACCAATAATCTGAAATGGTTGTAGAATCTATCTTAAGATGTAATAACTTTCAAAAATATTTTTTTTGTCACCATGTTTTTAGTGTTTTAGTTTTTGAGTAAAATGATTGATGTCGGTTAAAACGAAGATGAGTATTATAGCTTGCTATGCAGCATGGGTTTTGCTCATTGTTGAAGGTTTACCAGTGACTTATAATAAGTAATTTCTTAGTTGTCTGTGGTGGAGAGTTGTATCATTGATAATCATACCACATCTTCTTATTTTCATATTACCACACAAGTTCAAGCTACAGCTAAAAAGTGTTTGTTTAGACAACTTTAAACAGTGCTAACCTGTGTTATGTGCTACAGTGCAACTATATAATTTGTTTAAATTAATCACCTTTAGTGTAGATCCATTGGGACCTATGACTCTCTGTCTTCTCTTTACAAATCTTTCTTTATTTCTACAAAGTGATGCTATCTTTATGATGTCACATGCTATATCATTCTCCAGAATCCTAATTGCCTGTTAATAAAATAAAGTTCCACAGCCTCAGATAGGTTTCAATCTTATGTCATCAAATACACTTTATGTCATTTGTAATGTCATAATTTTAGTGCTAGTCTTTGCAAGAAGCAGGCAATTTAGGTAAAAATCAAAACATGATCAGAAAAAACCCACTGAGCTAATCATGTTATTTAATACTTACCATCATCCTGAGTTAAAAATTATTAGTCTTTCGTTTGTGTGTGTCTGGTAATATTAAATAACTCGGTTAGAAAATTGGTTAGAATGATAGCAAATTACAGAGTTATCTCCCCTTATTCGATAATTTCTAGTGCATTTCAACCAAATTGTATCTTCTATTACCAGAACAGAAAACGAAAATGAATGTTTTTTTTGTGCATAACTACATATTATGAACTGAAATCAATGTCAAATTTGGTGGGGTTTTATGGTCATGTTTTCACCACTGCCTGATTCTTAGGCAGACTGGCACTTTAAAATGATAAGAACAGTCTATATACATATAATGCAAGCTGTTGGTTTTTTCATAACTTTTCTAAAGTAAATAATGTTTGTATAGAGTATTCTGGCAAATGTAATCTATACTACTAAAGGAAGAAAATGGTTTAATTGAGCTGAAACTCCTATGAAACTGTACACAGTCGGATATATTTGTGATACATGTATGACGTATAAATGTAGTGTTCTCTACATCCTAAATTTGTCTATGAACAAACAGAAAACACAGATTTTTGAGAAAATATCCAAATTCAGTGACTGTTATCAATCTGTGTCTTATACACTTTCATGCATACTCAGTCAATGGGTGTATCTTTAACATTAGTTCTACCACTGTCAAAACAACTGAATCTGGTAGAAAACTCTTGAAAGGGAAGTCTAAAAAATATTTCTATATTAAAAATACAATTCTACCTGTTCATAAGGGACGCTCCTGGCCAATAACTTGATCAGATCTCTTGCATTGACAATAGAATATGGATCCCAAGTTTTTCTGGTGGTAGATACAGACATACTTCCTTCTACTACATCTAATTCTGCCTTGATTTCCTGAAAAAGATAAATAGCAATCACTTGATACTGGTGTGATTAACAATAAATACTATTATTCCATATTGATAAAATATTAGTAGGTTTTTCTATATGAATGGGATTTTGAAAAAATATGCATATTCACCTGACAAAAAGGATATTCATCACGCAAAAACGTCGCATGATTTAACGTGTATAATTTTGGTAAAAAACGTTTGATGTACAATTGGTTTTGGTAAATATTTTCCATTACATTCATTTCTCTCGGAATATGGAATAAAACATTTACTGTCTTTTGTTTCGGTAAATATGTGGTTTTATTGACTTTCTGAAAAAACCCACACATTTAACTGAAAACAAAAGACAGTAATTGTATAATGTTTTTATTGCAAAACTAAAGTGGAATTCATCTGTAAATCAAAGTTCAGCACAATTTTCAAGAAAAGTTGGTTCAAAATGCTAACTCTGCTTATAATTACATGATGATACATGTACATTTATCCTAAATTTATGAATCACTGCATCCATCCATAAGATTTGGTTTTTTTTTTAATTTCAGTAGTCAGGCTTTTACAATCTCTTTACCATCACCATCTGACTAGCTATAAGGTGTAAGGGTTTTGTTGAATAAAACAAATAAAAAAAATTGACTTCGTTTTATTGTAAATATACATTATATGAACATCAACTACATGTAACACTAACCACTAACAAAAAGTAAAAAAACCACATACACACACTCTTTTCTTGCATTTACATAACATGCATTAATTTGTTTATTACAAAGAAAAATGTTATCTTTGTAAAGATCTACTCTTTATTAAATGAAGATATCCATTAACATTCTTTTTCTTTTAAAAAGTCTACTATTTTATCAAAAACTCACATAGTCGCTAAAGTTTTCTTAACCAAAGGCCAACATTCTCTAAGGTACTTTTCTCTGTACTTTGGAAATAAAGTGCAAAAGAACTTTCTGCCAGCATGCCATGTTTATTTTCTTCTTTTGTTATTCCTGGTTCTTTCCATCCTTTAGGAACTTCTAATAAACTGTCATTGTCAACATTTTTCTTTCCCCATTTTTTTTCTGGAATTGAAAAATCAGTTTCATAATTCATTGACATAATTAATATTTGTCAACTACAATATTTTTCAAACAATTTATTAAATTTTTTTTATTGCCAACAGCTGTTCTAACTATGTCAGAGCCTTCTCCTGTAAGTAAAATATTGATTGACCGGTCAAAATTGTTATCAATCTTTTTTTTATAAAATGTGGAGGTAAGTTAAGTTCCTTAAATGATCGACATTTTAAACCTTGTTACCTAGCATTATATTTGCTGTTAAATTGTGTATGTTGTGTCTAGGTAAATGCCTGTTAGGTATACTAAAATCAACTTTCATCTTTGATTTAGTATACAATCATGTGATCTATAAATTACATGTATCATCTCTTTTCACAAAATATGCACTAGAGTTACATCATACTGTATGATGTAACTCAGATGTCTTTAGTGCATATTTTGTGAATAGAGAAGGTAAGTTTTACATGGTTATTTGTATTTGCAAATTCACTCAACATCAGAGTAAAAAGTAGTAGCATTAGTACTAATCACAATCTTTAACTTCACTGTTCAGTTCTACAGCTTTAAGAAAACTTATTATTAGCTACAGTCAAATATTAGATAGAGTCACAATTCCATTGAAAAGAAAAAATACATAAATATTATGTACATTTGTATTATAGTTTTAAAGCAAAGAGTTGTCATTCTTTCTGACCCTTTCTATAATATACAAATAATTTTAATTCAATTTGGTTCCAACAGACCCTTGATTCAGCAGCAGTTTACAGAAACATAAACAATCTACAATATATTATCAAAATTGTCTGCAATTGACTAAAAAGCATTCTATGGATTACCACTATTTGTGAAAATTTTAATTAGTTTTAAACTAATGATGTACTTTTACAAATTTAAATTCATTGACAAGTCCTCCTTACAAAAATATATAAAAAAGTAAACTTGGATTACCTGGATTTGTCTCCCTTTAATACTTTTATTACTAAAATGACTCCTGCAAGTCAAAAAAAGATGAAAGTATAGATCTGTTACTTTCTGAGGTGAAATTTCTATAATGTCAGTTGTAACCTTTCATAGTTCAACCATTGATTCAAAACTTTTTGGTGGATGGCATTTACGATTAAAACAATCCAGATGTTCACATTTTATAAAGATACATATAGTATATGAAATATGAACTTAAAACATACAATGAACCCAAAGTCGATGAAGTGGTTAATGTTGGAGGAAATAATCTTCTATTGGTGGGAGTATTTTATATATTTCCCTTGATAAATCATTTTATAATGTCAAATAATATTTATGTCACTAAGTACATGTTGTACATGTAATATCAGACAAAACAACAATTAATTACCTTTATTTCCGGTCTTCAAGTATAGTTCTCATTATTAGTAGTGTATTTTTTCTTTCCCACTTTCATTCATTTATTGTATTTTAAGGCCAGAAATGAAAGAAGACAATTTGGATGTTCATTTTATCTTATATATATTAATTGAAGAATTCATTAGGTCAGGTGTAAACAGGTAATATTTTTTGTTTTCAGAACATCTCTTGACTTGTCAATACGGTATGGATGTGCATATATAAGCTTAATTTTTGAGCTGTAAATTAAAGGCTCAATTTTCTAAATGTATGATATTTTTACACTTGCACTTTATATTACACACAAAAGTGGCACTGCAGACTTGGGGTAATTGTAATTGTAATCGTTAATCAGCTGTAATTGATTACAATTTTTCAAGTAATCAGTGTAATCATTAATCAGCCAAAAATCTAATTACATGTAATTTAATTTAATCAATTACTTTTCAAAATACCCTGTAATCATGATTACTTTTTGATTACATTCTGATTACAATGAAAAAAATCTAAAATTGTGTTTTTGGTCATTAAATGAACCTCTTTGTTATTCATATTTGATAAATTTTAAACATACTAAAATGGTTTGGTTACTTTAAGCATGTCTACTTTAGTAAAAAAAATAAACTGTTACAGTATTGAAAAGTCACCATTAGCCTAAGCAGAGACATATAATACAATTATTTACCTTTTATCTTGGTAAAAGATATTGTACGTACATGTATATTCATCGTTTTATAATGATCTTCATATTAATATTTGATAATAACTGTTATATATTCAAGTAATACTTTTCTTTAACCCTGAATTATAATCTTTCGTTAATTTTTGTGATTTTTGTCAACTTTGAATTGACAGGTAGGAGACGAATTAAGGTTTGTTTTTATTGCAATTACCAATTCAGTATAGCTGTAGGGAAATATATATGATAAAAGATAAATCAGACATGAAAATTTATCTAATTAGCACAAACTAAATTAAAAGTTGGACAAATATGTTGTTTAATTTTTTTTTGTATTTGGACTGGACATGTAAAATGCAATGATTTTTAGTACTTACATATTGTTTACAATTTGATTAAACATTTCTATTAAAATTAAACATAGTTTTAACTGGTAACTTTATTTCATCCATATTTAAACTTCCATAAACTGCAACTTGGAATACATATAAATTATGAAAGAGGTCAGAAGACAAACAAAAAAACTCTTGATTATGATATATCTTTATTAAATTTAATTCAAAATAATTCAGAGATCATTGGTGATAAAGTCTAATGTATACATATATATATATGTACGTCTGAGTCAGTGACAACCCTACAACAGATGTATCCATCGGATCGCCATCAATACATCTGTTGTAGGGTTGTCACTGACTCAGACGTACTTATGAATATAATTATTTTCTGTGACTGTATCTTACATTAATTTGTAGGATCCTTTACTATAGATAATTTAGCTGATCTGTAACAATAACATCTTCATGCCTTATATATCATGTACTGTAGTACGCCGCTAGATTAAAACTGACGTGGAAAGGTAACACATGCCCACCGAAAGCTCTTTTTTTGAGAGCCCAGGTGGTCGTGTGGTCTAGCGGGACGGCTGCAGTGCAGGCGATTTGGTGTCACGATATCACAGTAGCATGGGTTCGAATCCCGGCGAGGGAAGAACCAAAAATTTGCGAAAGCAAATTTACAGATCTAACATTGTTGGGTTGATGTTTAGACGAGTTGCATATATATATATGTATATGTAGTAAAATTTGGTGTTTATTTAAATAGATGAAGTTTAATTTAAAGTTATCATTTTATAATTGAACCAAATAAAATACTTTCTCAAAAATGCTATAGTTATATTGAACATTTATCATTCACATCATTCAAAATGTTTTGTTTTTTAAATTCATTGTAATCAGATGTAATCATGATTACTTTGCCAATGTAATCATTAATTTAATCAGATACTTTCAGAAATGATGTTATCATTAATTTAATTTAATTGTACAAATGAAAAAGTAATTGTAATTTAATCAATTACATTGAAATTAATCGGACCCATCTCTGAGTGGCAGTGGGCTATTTTGTGAATTGAATAATCATGTTTATCTGTTGCTACACTTTTAATAATAATCCGACCTAATGACAATTTGTTTAATTTAATTAGATTAAAGAATCACAGACATTACAGAAGCAAAATATTAAGAGTAGAGAAAATTGAGCAATAACATTTAAACTTTTGATTATTAATCAACTTTTAAAATTACTAAACAAGAGAAAAACATTTAAAATTGCACATTAAAGTAAGCCAATTAATTATTAACACATTAAGGAAGTTTATATTTAGAGAAACTACTCAGTGTTTTGCATTTGCGCCGATCTGCATTTCATTTGCGCCGGGTTTTTTTTCCCCAGGTAAATTACAGGTGAATATATAGATATAAGAAGATGTATTATAAGTGCTAATGAGACAACTCTCCATCAAAGTCCTGTTATTTTTCATTTATCATTATAGACCTCTTTGATTAGACACAAATGAAATGAATTGTCAATCATCATGATCATAACATGTATATATTTAACTGTTGTCCCATGCTCACAAGGGGGAGATGGAAGAAGGCATACAAGAAACATCTCCAGACCTTTTCCTTGACCGTTCTTTAGCCTCTGCCTTTTGGGCTCATTCTGTGTTTTGATAATAGTCAGACTACCAGAATCCTTGGTGACTCTGGCTTTACACGATTTTATGATACATTAGTAAGATACATGTATGTTGTTATTAGTAAGATATGTTGTTATGTTTCAAGACACTGAACTTCCAATATGTATGGCCGTCAATGATTAAAGAATTGACTCCTCGGCTCGTTTTAGCGTCCAATTTGTCCATCATGTTTACAACAAAGTTCCAGAACAATATGAATCAAAACTAACTAATTAAACAAAAGTGAACAACATTTATAACCAGATTTTATGGTATAATACATGTACAAGTATTAACTTACCTGTAAATCTAATTACCCGGTAGGAGAAAATATAAAATCGGCGCAGATGAAAGAATGATTTTTTTTTTAAATCGGGGAAAATGTCATACGCCCAAACTACTGTATTTGCTAAAATTAATAAAAATTCAAATATACTCTTTATGATGCACCATATATATGCCAACCTCAGGGCGGTGTCATTTGCAACAGGTGACATCCCCCATGGATATTACTTGATTTATTTCACTTGACTGGATGGGGTATAACAGGTTCGCTTATTAAAGACCAGTCCATCTATAGACAGGAGTTTTGGGATAAACTTATCAATGAAGTGTCCAGTTATTTGTCCCATATTATACACTCAGTTCTTTCGTACATCTGTTTGGTGACACTGATAGGTGATTAGAAATCAATAATAATTATAATGGCTATCAACCTTATCGCACACATCTTCAAATAGACAGTCCTTATGCAAATTTTAAGCCCCGCCTGATCAGTTGATATTACAGTGGTAATACTAATACATCTCTGCAAAAATATCACTGTTAAATATTTGAATCAGTCCGAAGATTAGTTGAAATATTTAACATTTTACACATTCTTGCACACAAAACTGCCCACTAGATTCTACCTCCTTCTAACAAGAGCTACAAGCACATGGGAAGAAAAAGGAAAGATAGAAGTCGACAAAAACGAAAACTAGAGGCTCTCAAGACTGAAGAGCCTGTGTTGCTCACCTTGGTCTACCTAAATATCAAACAAAGAACACTCTCTAACATTGTACCATGACAAAAATCTCTATTTTGTTGATCTGGTATTACTGATCTTTTAGTCTGTTTAGTTTCCACTTATTGATAGATCTTGCCTTGCTGATCATTTTTTTTATTTTTTAGTGTTTATTCATCATACTGAGGCATAACAGAAAAAATATGTTTCTCTCTAAACATGATAAATGCAAATATTTAAAAAATCTTAAAATATGTCATTTATGGGCAATAACTCTAATAATAATTTGTCTAACAGTTTCAACGTATACATGTATATGGACAATTGGTAGAGCTCATAATTCTGAACATTATTTTTCCTTTCAGATTTTCTCTATTTACAGATTCAAAAAGTTATACACAAAACTTGCATTTTACCCCTATGTTCTACTTTTAGTGATGTCAGCCATGTTGGTTGATAGGAAAGTTATCTGTCACAATTTTAACTAGATACATTTGTGCCTTAAGCCCCAGTCCCACTAGACCATGATCACTACACACTCACCGCGATCTAAAATAAATTCAGATTGTGGTGACGTCGCGGTATGAGCGGCATGAAAATGTAAATTTTCAATGCTTTCACGATGCTACTTCTTCCCATTACGCTTCTACAATGATCTAGCTACGATTACACCACGTTCTCACCGCACTTATTCTGCGACCTCACTACGCTTATCAAGATCTTTCTACACTTATCACTTTATCACTACCACCATACCACGAGTAATCCGATTGCAACACGATCTTACCACCCTTCTACTGTGATTATAGCACGTTCTTACCACAATTACATTATGTTCATACCGTGTTCTTAGCAATAACGTCAACAAAACCTGAAGAGATTTGATATATTTTATGTGAAATGACAATGAGAATGATGGTCGTAGTATGAACGTAATGAGGTTGTAAGAAGAGTGTGATGAGGACTGAAAGGGCATGCTAGAATCGTACTGTGGTCTTGAACAGTGTTGTGTAAACGTGGTATGGTCATAAAGGAAGCGTAGTTGGGTCGCGGTGAGAACATGATGGTCGTAGTGATGTCGTAATAATGTTGCTGTGAGATCCTAGTGCAGTCTCTACGAATAGAAGCATGCTGTCGCTAAGCTCTTGCTACGATGGCACAGCAACCTTTGCGATCTTACCACTACCTTAGTGCGCTCTCAGTACGCTTATACTACGACCTGATTGCAACACTACCGCACCACAATTGTTTTGAACATGTTCAAAGTTGGCCATGCTCATCACGATCTCGAAGACCTCAGCACAACCGTGATACGACCTTACTGTGATCTACATGATCGTACTACAATTTTTTTACAGATAGTAGTGTGATCGTGGCCTAGTGGGACTGCGGTATTAATGATGATTGTGGCCAAGTTAAATTTGTCTCAGTCAGTCAGTAGTTTCAGAGAAGATCTATGAAAAAGATTACAAAAATTTACAAAAAGTTGTTAAAAAGAAGTAAGTTTGGTAAGGGCCCTATCTGGCCCCAATTATAAAGTTCATAGTTACAAGACAATAAACGTTTTAATTTGCCTTAATAATGACATGTGAGAAGGTTAAAAAGTAAAATTGAGAATGGAAATGGGGAATGTGTCAAAGAGACCTGTTTTTGTCAAAGTTTAATTCTAACACGTTGATTTTTACATCCCAAAAAGGTCAAGATAAGGGATTTTGGTGAAATTTGACAAAATCAGCTGGATTTCAACCAAATTAAGGACCAGGAAACATAGAGCGCAGGTGTCGACAAACTTGATATTCAAATAAGACATGTGAAATGTCTTCACAATCATTTTTTTAAAAGATCTTTGTTGTCGACGTATGCGCTCTATGTTTCCTGTCCGATAATCTATGGAAATTTACCCGTTTTCATTGATTTTTTCGTAAAAAATCAATATGAGTACAACTTGTGGCGTCATAATGAAACGCAGAAACGTAATATTTTCAACAAAATGGCTTATTTCCTATCTAGTCACTATATTAGCTTCATGTATGATTTGTTGTGATATTTGTCAATAAATCCAAATTTTAAATTTACGCTAAAAAAGGGGGCCATTTTAAGACCTTACCGAACATACTCCTTTATTATGAAGGGCAATAACTCCTAAAGGGTATCAATCAATCATTTTGGTCATGTAGATCTTATTTTGTTGTAAACAGTTTATCTCTTTCTATTATAATTCAAAATAATAAGCAAAAACTGTAAAATTGCCATAAAATTACCATTTCTGAGGCAGCAACTCATCAATAGATTTGCGACAGAAAATTTCAGGGCAAATGGGTCTTGACCAGATGAACATTTTCATTCTGTCAGATTTGTTTGAAATGCTTTAGTTTCAGAGATATAAGCCAATCAAATTGCTTGAAAGCACTGAACTGTAAAGATTGCTTCCATTTATTAGTGGGAAGTAAAATTAAATATTGCATTGGTTGTAGTTGATTTAACAGCTATTCTAGACAAAGGAAGATAACTCCAATTTTTAAAGATGAGGTAAACAATGACATAATTTATATTTTTTTTAGAACAGATATTACATTCCTGCACCTTGCAAAAGTTATGTAATTTTCTTAACAAGTGTAACATCATTTTGTGCCTTGAATATCTGAGCATATATTACATTGATAAATTTTTGAAAATGTTCATGAAAAGGATGTATAGAATGTTATGATCAATGCACTATACTTTGTGTTTCAAAAAAGGTGGTGATAAGCCTTGGAACATATTAGCCCAACTTGGCCCAGTAGTTCATCAGTGATATTGTTGTCTATTTTCAAAACTACCTCTACCGTTTTTTATTGGGAAAAATGCATATTTTTTATTGAAATTGGGAAATATTATTCTAAACACATCTCCGATTATTGGCTGACCTTTGCTGTCTTTTTTGCACTGTTTTTTCATGTATATTTTGGTTGTCAGACATTTTCAACCCGGAAGGTTCTTTTCGGAGAGGGGAAAGAAACAGAAGCAATGATGGTACTTAATGCATTGAAAACCACATGTGTTACAAACACCATGATGATTCTGATCAGAAAACCGGATCTCAAAAGTGCTTTATAATATCAAAATAATAACATGAATACGATATTTACAAACATTACTACCAATGCCATCAGTTTTGGGAAAATGTAGACCTTTTTGGGAGGAATTTTAAGCCATTTTTTTTAGTAATTGGGAATTTTCTCTAGGGGAAAAGGCCGAATTTCGGCTGTTATTTGAGGCAAACAATATCACTGTTCATGGAGTTTCAGATGAGGACGTATTATGTTAGTTATATGTCCTTGTTTCAGAGGAAAAGATTTTAGTAAAAAATTTGATTTAGTTATCAATGATATTGACATATTTCATTGTTTACCTCATTTATAAAATTACGTAAAGGTGTGAAAAGTTGACTTTAAAGGGCAATGATTCTTTATAGCGACAATTGACCATTTTGGTCATGTTAACCTATTTGTAGACCTATTTTTGCTGAACAATTTTGCTGTTTACAGTTTATCTTTATCTATTATAGTATTCAAGGTAATAAACAATTAATTTTTATGGCGAACGAAGCTGGATACAACTGCAGTGGGTTAACCCTGAACAGTTGGGTCAATGACATAATACATAAAACTCTGAGACCACTATAATAATTCTTGTGAAATGGTTATGGTAGTCTCATCAGCTATACTGCATAAATAGACTGAAGAGATCATTTGGTTCACAAATATCAATAAAGATGAATACATTAAATTCCAGTATCCTATTACATGTATGCAAATCAAGGGGAAAATAATTAATTGATTGTGGCGAATTATACAAATATTTGGCGATTTTTTTCATCAAACATAACAAGATAATCATGATAACATATTCTGTTCAAATAATAAACATTATGCAACTAGACAACAATAAGAAACAATATAAATCAGGGGAAATGAACATCGGTTTTGAATGCTGCAAATGCTGCAAGATCAATATATTTGCCATATACATTATATGTAACCACATTATCATAACTTTAAACGAGGGTAAATAACAAGATAACTAAATCTGGGGCACAACATTTTGAGTCCATGCCATGGGCATGGCCATGCATGTATTATTTTTTTATACATTATTTATAAACAAATGTCCAGATTTCAACTGTTGCAGTGTTGGGAAATAACATATTGGGACCCGCAGTCGGTACAGAAAGATGGATAAATAGTTATGACTTGTGCAAACCTTGTCTTTCCATGGTTTGTTTAAAATATCAAAGCAATTGTTTTCTTTTTCTCCTCACGTTGTTTCTACTTTCAATTTAGTACAAGGATTATTTCCCCTGAATTGATCTTAATCATTGTTGCGTTTGTTAACGGAGAAAAGCTACTTTTGAAATGAAGAAATTGTATTGCTTGATCATGTGATTACTCATTTTTTTCCAGTTTGCAGTTGTGTATTAGCCAGATTATACTGGTTATTTCCACACATATCGTGGCTACAGCATTACATTATTGAATGCAATATTTTTTGTGAAATGAAGGTCATTCTTTATCATGTTTATAAAAATTTGTTTGGTAAGTATGTATTATGATTAGAAAAAAAATGGGTATCAGCTGTTTCCAATCACTCTTCGACTTCTTTTAATATATGAATAAACTCCTGGGAAGGAGTTTTAAAATCCCGTTCTCGGCCCTATGATATTTATCAGTATTTGAAATAAAAGATCCCATGGCTGGCATTAGCATTACACTTTCTTTAGTATGCTTTCATTTCGATCTGTCCCTAGGTCGATCCGTCCCAATATGTTCCGGCCCCTGTTGATCCAGCCCCATATTTAAAGTCGATCCTGCCCAAATAGAAAATATTTATACGGAAAAAAATAAAGACATATAAGGTCAGATCATTTGTTCTTCGTACATACATGTATGTATGCGGGTCGTAACGGCAAAAAACGGTAAAAAATCTTGCAATATGACGTTAACGGTAATTTTTGGTGTATGACGATAAAATTTACACTTTCTTTTAGACGATAAAAACATGATTTTGACCAATATCGTTAATTTTTTTTTTAAATGACAATAATGATAATTATTTGAGACCTCTGAGGCATCATGATAAGGAATTTTTGATGAATCACGGTAAAATTTTAACCAATTTGACGCCAACGGTAGCCAAAAATGACTGTTTGACGCCAGACGTTAAAGGGCATTACTTCCCTCATACATGTATGGATTCGTACTTTGCATGCATTTTCAACGAAAATTGTGACGTCACAATTCGCTGTTTCAAAATCTAATGCATTCAGGGTAATATTTTCAAAGCGTTCATCAAAATGTTGTGACTGATTAAAAACGTTCTAAACAATTAAAATTCATCTAATGACATATCAATATTCTCATTTTGGTACGAACAATGAGATTACCCATAGTCCTTTAGATTCTGAAAAGGTGAATTCATTCTTAATAAAGTATAAAAACCCATGTCAGAGACGAATATAGGAATTGTAATTCATAAATTTCTATGAATTTTATAATAAAATAAAAGGTGTATGTGAATTGGCAAGTGTAAAAATTTCTCGATTTTTAAGCTCCCATCTGCCCCAACCGTTATAAATTGAATTTTGGATACTAGTATTCAACTAAAAAAAAATGTGGATGCATCATGGTATCATTTCTGTTATATATTTGGACCCTCAAAGTCTAAGGTTAACTAAAACATTCACCAGTTTAAATTTAGAAAGATATACATGTAGCATGGTTAGATATTGTCAAAATGAATTGAAAAAATAACCAGTTAAACGAGGAAAAAATGTCTAATATAATTTTCAATGTATTATTTTTTTATGCCCCCATCATAATAAAGGGGTCATTATGTGTTTTACCCATGTCCGTCTGTATGTTCCTACCTCTGTGTGTCCCAAAATTGGTTTCTATACTTCCATTTGACTTTAGTTTACAACAACCAAATGTTATAAATTTTATATACACTGCTTCATGTGCTTATTACCTCAAAACTCAGATCAAGTACACATTTTGGTAGAGTCACCTTTACTGTTATAGAGTTATGCCCCTTTACAAATGGGTTAATTGCTGATTTTTTTGTTGCCGTTCTCTACTTAGGTTTATCTCAACTTAATGTTAAGAAACTTATACCAATGCTTATTGCTACAAAACCAAGATCAAGTTTGAATTTTGGTGGCGTCACTTTTACCATTCTAGAGTTATGTCCCTTTACATATGAAAAAATTGTTGAATTTTTCGTTTTGATTCTTTAACTTATATATACCTCAACCTAATGTTATAAAACTTATACACTATCATGACTACATTGTATGTTTATACATATAAAACTCAGTTTTTACCATTCTAGAGTTGTGTCCATTTATAATGTTATTTGCAAGCAGGAGCATCATTTGTATCTGTATTTGTTTGTGTCAAATGGACACATTCCTCATTTTAAGGATGTATTCTTCTGACGTTTCAGTCTTCTTGAAATCTCGTTCTGGAATTATTTCCAAAACATGTGATACAATTGGAAAATATCAATGAATTTTTAAAATATTATAATCAAACATAATTCTGTGAAAAATTGTGTATTTACAATGAATAGTTTTTGAGTAATCCCATTTTCAAATTTTACAACCAATCAAGTCAAGTCTTTTTAGCCAAAATTTTGAGAAAATGGGTGAGGAGAGCAAAAAATGATTTTACAAGAATCATGTACATCCTATATCATTTTTGTTTTTTCAAATTTCTTAGATATGTATTTTTTCAATCATTTATTACAAAAAGTTGAAATAATATGCATTTTGTTCTTAAAACTGAGAAAAAAAAATCACAAATTTATAAAATTGACAGCATGGTAAATTTGACACCAAAAAACCCCATCAAAATATGATAAAACTTGAGGGGCGTAGCTGGAAAGAAACGCTGTGGAAGCAAGTACTGCCGAGCAGAGCGAGTCGAAAAATTTTTGGGACCCTATTATGCAGAATTTTTTTTTTTTTTACGGTTTTCGGTCATAGGACGGTTAAAAGAGGAGCTATATGTAGATAAAAATTTATGAATGTAAAACTATTAATAAATCTTCTGAATATAGTAATACATAAACAACAAATATTTGTGATACAGAATTTACTCAAAATTGTCCAAAATCTGCTCTTCGGGTCTGGGCAGAAACAAACTTCTCTATTACTTTGTCAACATTCACACTGAAATGCCGATGAACATGCAGTAATCATGGTAATGCTATGTAACTTTCGTTGTTCATTGTTGATCGTACATTTGATCTCAGGGCCATCATGGCATGGTAGCACTCGCGAGATGTTATAAACCAGCGTACGTGTTCGGCATCGAGCGACCTCCCAATTGAATTCGTCAAAATCACATGCTAGGTCAGTTTCGTATGTTTCAGACAATATTGAGATTTGTTCGTTTGTGATATTTCCTACAACACGATGAAGCCGTGAGATACAGCACAAAGAAGCGATTTTCTGATAACTTGACGCGACTCCACTCTCCAGTTGCCATATCATATGGTCTATGAACGCAAAAAATAATGAGACTTTCCAATACTGTTTTGGCGTGGTTGCAGGGTGATTGGCTCCGGTAGTCTGTCAACCACATCGCCTCGGCATATTTTCAACGATATCAAAGGGATCTGATAAATCTAATGCCGATTGGTACATCTCATTCCAAACTGATAAACTGTACACTGTAAAATTTGCTCCAAAACTACATATCTTAGAATAGACTGAGTATTACAAATTCAAAAGTAAAAATCTTGTAAAAGATACAAGTAACCTTCCGATTTTGTCATAATCTCCAAAAAAATTATTATTTTGAAACCAAATGTCGTTATCTAATGATATTTCATCAATTAAAAAAAGTGACAACATAGGTGTTTCCTTTAACATTCAATTTATAAGTTTTTATTTTGCCATTTCTTTTTTTGCATGCCGAATCAATGTGCACGCAACTTCGGAGCTACGATCTTTTTCTTAATGAACAGCTTCATCAACACTTGTAACTAGGTTGTCAAACTAATATCCGGGATAGACGGAAAAGACACCAACAGTCTCCGATTCCGATTGACCAACTCATCTCTCTCTCTGCTGCTTTTTTTTTTTTTTTTTTGTGAAAACGACGTGGATGCACGTGCTGTCGTGCCTCCGGGTAGCTACGCCCCTGAACTTTCTTATATTAACACCTATGACCTACCTTTATTTTTTTTATACGACTGCAAAAATTGAAAAGTATCACGTCAGCGTCGTCGTTGTCATCCAAATACATTTCGGTTTTCGCACTATAACTTTAGTTTAAGTAGATTGAAATCTATGAGATTTAAACACAAGGTTTATGAACATAAAAGGAAGGTTGGGATTGATTTTGGAAGTTTTGGTCCCAACAGTTTAGGAGTTAGGGGCCAAAAAGGGCCCAAATAAGCATTATTCTTGGTTTTCGCACTATAACTTTAGTTTAAGTAAATAGAAATCTATGAGATTTTGACACAAGGTTATGACCACAAAAGGAAGGTTGGGATTGATTTTGGAAGTTTTGGTTCCAACTGTTTGGGAATTAGGGGCCAAAAAAGGGCTTGAATAAGCATTATTCTTGGTTTTCGCACAATAACTTTAGTATAAGTCAATAGAAATCAATGAAATTTAAACACAAGGTTTATGAACACAAAAGGAAGGTTAGAATTGATTTTGGGAGTTGAGATCCCAACAGTTTAGGAATAAGGGGCCAAAAAGGGGCCCAAATAAGCATTTTTTCTTGGTTTTCACACCATAAGTGATAACTTTAGTATAAGTAAATAGAAATCTATGAAATTTAAACACAAGGTTTATGAACATAAAAGGAAGGTTGTGATTGATTTTGGGAGTTTTGGTCCCAACAGTTTAGGAATAAGGGGCCCAAAGGGTCCAAAATTAAACTTTGTTTGATTTCATCAAAAATTGAATAATTGGGGTTCTTTGATATATGCCGAATCTAAAAATGTAGATTCTTAACTTTTGGTCAAGTTTTCAAATTGGTCTACATTAAGGTCCAAAGGGTCCAAAATTAAACTTAGTTTGATTTTAACAAAAATTGAATCCTTGGGGTTCTTTGATATGGTGAATCTAAAAATGTACTTAGATTTTTGATTATTGGCCCAGTTTTCAAGTTGGTCCAAATCGGGGTCCAAAATTAAACTTTGTTTGATTTCATCAAAAATTGAATAATTGGGGTTCTTTGATATGCCAAATCTAACTGTGTATGTAGATTCTTAATTTTTGGTTCGTTTTCAAATTGGTCTACATTAAGGTCCAAAGGGTCCAAAATTAAACTAAGTTTGATTTTAACAAAAATTGAATTCTTGGGCTTCTTTGATATGCTGACTCTAAACATGTACTTAGATTTTTGATTATGGGCCCAGTTTTCAAGTTGGTCCAAATCAGGATTCAAAATTATTATATAAAGTATTGTGCAATAGCAAGACATTTTCAATTGCACAGTATTCAGCAATAGCAAGAAATCTTCAATTGCACAGTATTGTGCAATAACAAGAAAGTTTCAATTGCACAGTATTGCACAATAGCAAGAAATCTTCAATTGCACAGTATTGTGCAATAGCAAGTATTTTCAATTGCACAGTATTGCGCAATAGCAAGAAATATCTAATTGCACAATATTGCGCAAAAGCAAGAAATTTTCAAATGGAAATATCTTTCTATGTCCAGAATAGTAGTTGAATCAACTTAAATCATTGTTTTATACAATGGCTGAATTGGGAGTAAGGCCAGAACATCTTGCATCTTATTTTATGATCTCAACTGGTCTGACAAGTTCATCAGAAATTGTTGACAACTATGGCTGTGTTTACAACACACATTTAATTCTTAATAAGAGATTCTCTTTGGTACCAACCATTTAAAATGAACACAAAACCGCATTGTGTGTTTAAAAAAAAGCATCTTTTTTTATTTTGAAAAATCTTAGTTTGTCTTTTGTTTCAATTTTTACAGGTGAAGGTTTTGAGCTTGTAGGATGAATTAATTGTTATTCGTCTACATTTTTATACGACCGCAAAAATTTAAATTTGTCGTCGTATATTGCTATCACGTTGGCATCGGCGTCGTCGTCGTCCTAATACTTAAAGTTTTTGCACTCTAACTTTAGTAAAAGTGAATAGAAATCTATGAAATTTTAACACAAGGTTTATGACCACAAAAGGAAAGTTGGGATTGGTTTTGGGAGTTTTGATCCCAACATTTTAGGAATTAGGGGCCAAAAAGGGCCCAAATAAGCATTTTCTTGGTTTTCGCACTATAACTTTAGCTTAAGTAAATAGAAATCTATGAAATTTTGACACAAGGTTTATGACCACAAAAGGAAGGTTGGGATTGATTTTGGGAGTTTTGGTTCCAACAGTTTAGGAATTAGGGGCCAAAAAAGGGCCCAAATAAGCATTATTCTTGGTTTTCGCACAATAACTTTAGTAAAAGTAAATATAAATCAATGAAATTTAAACACAAGGTTTATGACCACAAAAGGAAGGTTGGGATTGATTTTGGGAGTTGAGGTCCCAACAGTTTAGGTATTAGGGGCCAAAAAGGGGCCCAAATAAGCATTTTTCTTGGTTTTTGCACCATAACTTTAGTATAAGTAAATAGAAATCTATGAAATTTAAACACAAGGTTTATGACCATGAAATTTTTGGTCCAGTTTTCAAATTGGTCTACATTAAGGTCCAAAGGGTCCAAAATTAAACTTTGTTTGATTTTGACAAAAATTGAATCCTTGGGGATCTTTGATATGCTGAATCTAAAAATGTACTTAGATTTTTGATTATTGGCCCAGTTTTCAAGTTGGTCCAAATCGGGGTCCAAAATTAAACTTTGTTTGATTTCATCAAAAATTGAATAATTGGGGTTCTTTAATATGTCTATTCTAACTGTGTATGTAGATTCTTAATTTTTGGTCTCGTTTTCAAATTGATCAACATAAAGATCCAAAGGGTCCAAAATTAAACTTAGCTTGATTTTAACAAAAATTGAATTCTTGGGCTTCTTTAATTTGATATGCTGAATCTAAACATGTACTTAGATTTTTGATTCTGGGCCAAGTTTTCAAGTTGGTCCAAATCAGGATCCAAAATTATTATATTAAGTATTGTGCAATAGCAAGAAATTTTCAATTGCAGAGTATTCAGCAATAGCAAGAAATCTTCAATAGCAAGAAATTTTCAATTACACAGTATTGAGCAAATGCAAGAAATATCTAATTTTAATATTTTATGATGTATTTAAATGAGTAGTTATTGCTATTTTTTAAATTTTTGTGAAAGGATTAATATTCAACAGCATAGTGAATTGCTCAAAGGCAAAACAAACATTTTAAGTTCATTAGACCACATTCATTCTGTGTCAGAAACCTATGCTGTGTCAACTATTTAATCACAGTCCAAATTTAGAGCTGAATCCAGCTTGAAAGTTGTGTCCATACTTGCCCCAACCGTTCAGGGTTCAACCTCTGCGGTCGTATAAAGCTGCGCCCTGCGGAGCTTCTGGTTTCATCTGTTTTGGAATTTTTCACTGCAAAAAAAAAAAATTAGTAACTGTAAGAAAAAGTTTAACAAGTCTCTTTACATACATTTTGTACATGTATATGGGCCCAAATAATCTAGTAGATTCAGTTTTTTGGATGCTTCTTACAGATCATACCTATACTGATATGCATCTCAATCCTTTAAGGGCATCCGATACAGTTTCAAGGGAGTTAACTCTTGGCGCGACGTTAAGCGTTTGGATTCCCGCAAAACGTCACTTTTTGCGGGACGTAATGCATGTAATTTTCCGTAATAAGAAACGTAATGTGGATTTTCCGATGCTCCAATTTCTGTTTCTCCCGCATGCTAACTTCTACACCATTATATTAGTGCATTTGATTCTAAAAGGATAACAGTCTAATAAAATCATAAGAAATTAAACACATTACTGTTTCTGTGAGATCTTCAACAAATTTAACTATCGTAAAGTTAGCAATCTCACGATGACTGACCCTTTTGATGTTACTAATATAATGCATGTCAATTATCATTTTAATATGAGGAAGGCGCTACCTTAAATTCCAGCTTTATACCAAGACTATGTCCAATAAATTAATTGAATGTTGTTTGCTTAACGTCCAGTGGCAAATATTTCATGCATGTTCAGGAAGTATGTCCTACATATGATACAGTTTTGACTAAAATAAAATAATAAATTCAGATGGAATATATTTATGGAACGATCATTGCACTTCAAAAGATTGGAGGAGGTATGGTATTTTACTAATCCAAACGTCTTAAAAGGCTATTATATTTTTTTTCTTTCACGCGTCACAGGAAGACGGACCGTCAAAGCAAAAATTTAATATACCCTTCCTTACTGTCATAATTATTTGGACTACTAGTAGTATTTGTCTTGAAAACATTTTCTGATTCCCAAATTGATGTAAAAAATATTCTGTTCAAGCATAGGACATTTTTATTATCATTCATCATCCACAATTTAGTCCGGCTCCGATTTTCTGTCATTTTTTTACAGCACGGAAAACCAACAATGATATTTTAAAACTAATACCGAAAATCTAGGTACAAGAAGAAGTAAACTTCCTAACTGATCAATTTATTTATGTTGGATGAATAATGGCATTCCGCTAATATCAACAATGATTCAACTTTAATAAAGTTCCTATTACCTCTACGTAACACGTATTTTATCTAACAAAAAGTAAAACGACAAAAAATACTGAACTCCGCAAAAAAATTATAAAGACAATAGCCAACAATATGTTTATACGCCCGTACAAATTTTGACAGGACGTATTATGGTATACAAATGTGCAGCGTCCGTCTGTACGTCTTAAAATGGTACAACATATTATCCTAAAGTCATTAAACTAAATATGGTTGGGTTTTTTTCATGATGGTCAAACGATCTGTATATCTTTTTGGTGAACTTTTTGAGTTACAAGACTTTGTAACTAAAACAGGGGGGTGTTTTTTCACAGTTCGCGCTGTATCTCAAAAATGATTTTTGATTATTGCTTAAAATCTTACACACTTCTTAGTTATATGAATCTGAAGATCTGTATACTTTTTTGGGATGATTCTTTTATTTTAGAGTTATTGAGTTTATGAAAAAAGAGGGGGTTTTCACATGTCGAGCCGTATCTAAGAAACTATTAATAATTATTGCATAAAATTTAATATACTTGTTAGTTAAATTATTCTTAAATGGATCTGTATACTTTTTCGTGATGCTTCTTTAATTCATTTTTTAGTTCTTGAATTTTTATTGAGCTTCAATATGATATCATAGTCATTATAAACTTCCTTTTGAGCAAGAATAACAAATGAGTCAGGATATACTTAGCATGACTTCCTGTACAAGCCCCGTGTGATTTCAAAAACATGTATTATGTTTTTTTCTCCATAAGACGACGGGTGTATCATGCGCTCGTATCACAGTTGTTTATTTTGGTTTTTTAAATTTTTTTTACAAATATAATAAGAGAAATGATGGAATGACAGCAAATACAATTGCAATTTCTAATATAATGTGTCCGTACGATATCAGTTTTATAGAAATTTGGCAAGAATTGTACACTTGAAAAATCTAATTAACCATAAGGACCGAAAGGACAGACAGAGGAATGAACGTGCGATATTTCATGTACCCGCAATGCGTCGCGCTTTGGTGAAAAATATATATATAGTTATTTACCAATGAAATTATGCATAGGTAATATGTCCAGTCCTCTCGCTATTAATTCAATCGTTTTTGCGAAATCCAAAAATTTCAAAATATGGTCAGGTTTATATCTCTGGACAAAAGCATACTTTAGCATATTCCTTGATAAGATTTTGTTTTTGTTTTCTGACAGATAGATATGGTATAATTTTCAATGAGACAACTCTTAACAAGAAACAAACATGCCACAGAAATTAACAACTATAGGTCATCGTACGGTCTTCAACAATAAGCAATGCCCATACCGCATAGTCAATTATAAAAACTGAACTTAAAAATATTTAGGAGCCTCCCAATTTTATTCAATTGTAATCATTGATCAGAATAAAAGTTTAATTTTATGAATAAATGTGAAATTCTAAAAAGTGATTACCGAAACGTGAATAGAAGGATTTAAAGCCATAGGAGTATTGTAATGAAATAGCAGCCAACCAAACAAAACAAAACAAAAACAAAAAAAACCAACATCTAGAGGTCAACATATGCTATAAATTAATACATAAATTAATGCACGAGTGTGTACAGTACATGTAACCTGTATGTCAAGTTTTAAATTGCCGAGTCTTTAATTTTAAAAGTTGTAAAAATTATCAACAGTCCGTAATCACTTTTCTTGGGATGTTTCTCACTTAGACCACAAACAAAGAGATGTATTTATGATTCACATGATTTTATTTCCTAAAACAATATTACCAATTTTTAGAAAGCTCTTTACAAGCAATTTTTATACATCTGAAAAATGTTGCCGGTAATTTTCAAGTTTACGTCGAAAAAGTCTGCCAACGACGTCGTGCACTTTAGCGCTAACGTTGAGGTTACAAAGGGGGCACGCAATTTTTAGGATAAATCGCGTTTATCATAGAATCCAGCACGGTGACATATATTTTTTATTTCATATTTGGAGAAAGCATGACAAAATGCAGTTCATGCAGAAAAATGATAAAAATGACATTTTCAGAAACACTTTATTGCTATATTTTTTGGATTAAAAAAATCCCACTTTGAGCATCTGGTTCGCAATTTTAAGCAAAGCTTGAAAATTTGTATAGTCATTCATGTAGGGATTTATTTTTTTCCTTATTGTCACTTATCACAGCTTCAAATTGAACCCGATCTTAATAATTTACGACAAAGAATATTTGCTCCAAAAAATTTATAACATTGTTTAACATTTTTGCAAAATTGCACAAATCCCCAATTTTCAGCCTCAATTTTCTCGAAAACGAGCACGGTGACCTATGTTTTATTTTATAACTCGCCAAGGCCTACAACATATTTAAAAATTAAGGAAATGACATTTTATCGAGAAACTGTATCGGATGCCCTTAATTTAGCACATTGAAAATGAACAATATTAAGGGCAAGGGTTTTAGAACAGGTGCATCATAGTGAGGCCTACAAAAACACAATGTACCGGTACAAACATTTTAATATGGAAGATGAACAATATCAAGGTCAAGGTTTTAGAACCAGGTGCATCATAGTAAGGCCTACACAATACTTGAATACTAAATGTATATATATATTAAGTACATTTTAATATAGAAGATGAACAATATCAAGTTAGTACAGATGTTCATGCAGTGGTGTTGACATTTTAAATTAATCATTACAAATTTTACCTTGTAGGTTACATCAGAAAAGATGAGAATAACGGCAGTGACCTAAGGTTGGAACTGCAGCAAAGCTGAGAGTAGATAAACGTGGACCATCTATAGATAGCTAGATACACAATCATAAGCTAAAAGAATGTCCCAAGCTAAAAAAAGTATTTCATTCGAGAATGGTGATGAACCATGTGTTCCAATTACCCGTCCTGACTGTATAGAAATAATGGATCCTATGAAATCCAACTATTCTACCATCCATGACTTGGAGGGAGAGCAGTTCTTATCCAACTACTCTACTGTCACAAGTACTAATAGTGCTCCATATGTACGAGATACCGCTCTTCTTCTTCACAGGGAGCATAAATTATTTACACAAAGTCGGGAAGACAAAACGAGAAGAAGGTCAAGAAATGCCACATTCTGTTTCATCTTTGCAATTATACTCATTTTGGTATTAGTTGTGATTGCGGCAGTTTCTCTTCATCATAAATTAACAAATAAGAGCAATACTGATGAGTTTAGCCACCAGAACAATACCATCTTTAAAGCAATTGGTATAAAGGATATGAGTCTCAATCTCAGTGATATAAAGGTAGATAAAGACATGAATCTCAGTGACACAAAAGAGATGGCGCTGACAACTAACACCACTTCAAATTTGTTTCTTTAGCTTATAAATACCCCTGGTAACAAAAGTGTATTTTTGTTAAGAGATACTATTGAAAACTTGCTTTTCAATGAATAGTATATGCGTTTTCGTTGAATAAAAGAAATTTGAAAATTGATTAAGCAAGATAATCGCAAGAGACTAAAATTGGGATTGAAAATGGTAACAAAATTTTTGTTAGAGTTTAAACCATGTGTGCACATGGTGTTAGAGTTAAAACCATAAGGGATTTGTTTAAGCTTGTTTTGTTTATGTTTTGTTAAAAGTTTGGTCAATGGAAATGCTGAGAATTGTGATGTTTTATTTAAATTTTACTTTAACCTGATAATTCAGATTAGTTACAAGTATTTTTTTTGCAATAACAAACTTATATTTTCTCTCTTTTTATTAATCGTTAAGCCTTAGTTCCACTGATTTTTTGTCTTTAGCTGGGGCTAGTTATTGTTTTTTTAAGTGCTTTATAATGTTTGATAGTGCTAGTTATTGTTTGATTCTGTCTTTGTGTTTTTTGTCACTTATACATGTAGGTACAATGTATAGATGTTTGTTTTGGTGTTTTTATTCACCTTATTGATGTATTGTAGTATATTTTAATGCATTGTCTGTTTGTTGTTCACCCACCTTGTCTGAAAATCCAGTATACCATTAATATTTATTATTTATGAAGTCAGAGAACCCTTATTTTGAATGTAATGTATTATTAAGTTTTCTTTATATAACATTCATGTGACCTGACCAAAAAAGGCATTGTTTGAAACGGGTACAACCATTACACATTTATGCTTTGGACGATAGCTTTTTTGCTGTCAGTGGTACCCACGGTACAGTCAAAACAGTGTACATGTGTCTAGTGCTGTTTCATGCATGTTTTGAAGGCCAAAATTTCTCATATATATATTTAACATAAAACTGTCTTTTGTAACTACATGTATATGTGTATGGTATACACCATTGTCACATGTTTGTAATGTACATGTGTTCTCACAATATGGTCAGTTATGAGATATTATCTTTATTTTTTGTATTGGTAATTGTCAAAATAATTGTATGAAGTTTTTAAGATAATTGTATGTATAGGACCCCCCAAAAGAATGAGCAACTGTCTGAATATGATTGGGAAGATTTTCAAATTTAATATTTTTAATAATTTAACAAACTGATGCATGTGATGAAAGGGGTGATATTTTATTTGTATTTATTTATTTATTTAAATTCAAGTACATGTATGTGACAAGATGTTAGACAAGTTTTTTTTTTTATGAATTGATAAGTGATAGTAGACATTTGTCTGGTATAATGTTAGTAGGAAAATGGTTGTGATATTAAATACATTATACCACAAGGCCAAAAAAAATAATATGTGGTTCTGGTTTTCCTACCTACACTTATTTTGAGCCCTAGCTATTTTACTTTATTAAAACTGTTTTGGGCTATTTTTAAGAAAACATCTGTTAGTCATAATGTGTCTTAGTATATTCTATAGGAAAAAAAAACAAAAAAAAAAAAAAACAACCCTGTTATTATAAAAATATATATAGAATACACCCAGAATCACACAATTATTCTATTTGGCCTGAGTGATTGCTTTTATAGATGGATCAGTGTAAAAGTTTTCAATTTTATATTAAAAAAAATTAAATTAAATCCTGACATGCACGACAACTATTTATTTTCAGCTTTAATAATGAAAACGTCTCCTTCTTAAATTTGCTTTGTCATGATATTTCATGAGGTTATGTTAATTATTTGTTATAGCTAAATATATGATTTAGGAGATAACTGTATTGTATTTTAAGCTCTGACGGCATCAATTGGGGATTTGATGGTCGCAAATTAAGTTTACTGGCGACGCGTTAGCAGAGACAGTAAACAGGTATTTGCGACCATCAAATCCCCAATTGATGCCGTCAGAGCCTAAAATACAATATTGTTATCTCCATTCTAATGAAACTGACAGAAAACAACGTTAAAACACGTAATTAAAATCTGTCATATGCCGTCTGCGCATGCGCGTACGCCCCATAGCATCAATTGTCAATTGATGCCATGTAAGAAAGAGACGTTATCCAATCAAAATGAACATTACCAATGTTGTTGCATTAGAATTACCAATCTTTTCATTTAGCTAATAAAGCTGCCATACATGGTACGGGTTAAACAAGCATTGACAAGGAAAATACTTCAAAATTATTAAAATTTGTCTATCACAACGAAAAGAGTGAAGTGAAAGCCAAGTCAAGAAATGTCTTTGATAAACATTGATGATCTGTGTGTTAGAATCACTTTACCAAGGGTCCTTAAACAGCCAAAACATATTCCAACAAATAATAAAATGTCTGGAATACAGTGTTAAGAAAAGAATTACAAGTTTACAAAATCCTATTGCCATTGGAAAACTTAAAAAAAAAAAATGCATGAATACAGACATGCAATGGGATATCCCTACTCAAACAATTTGAAATAGTCCAAATGTGTCATATTTATATATTTTTATCCTATATCTCTATACCTGATTTCTTACTTTTTGCATTGAGCTTACTTGATTAATATTTTTAACATGCCATACACACAGAAATTATTATCTATTCAGGCTGCTCATAGGAGAAATATTGTTGTCTTTTCAAAGTTATTCTTTGTTATTCAAATAATCTTTAAATACATCTTCATATATTTTATCTATATTGACTATAACCATGATTCAGATTTATAGACAATTTCAGTATGTAAACTTATACAAGGTGTTATAGTCACAGGTTTGATATTGGAATGAATAGATATCTAATAGAAGAAATAATATGGAAATATATATTTTATATTATAATTTATTCGATACAAAATGTACCTGTGTTTATGGTATAAATCCATGCAAATGATGTACATTTCTATATTTTATCAGTTCACTGAGCTCAGTTTGATAATTTCAGATGTTTCGTCAGATACTTTAATATTTTCAAAAACATTTTGGATTAGTATTTTAATCAAAAAGGACAATATAGAACACTCAAAAACTTTCTAAGGGTTCTTTGTAATAAAATAACAATGTGCATGTAGACCTTTATATACACAACAAATCTGATCACATGATTTCTACCAGAACGTCACTGTCAGATTCCTTATAAAGAAATCAGTATGCCTTTTTACATTTGTTTTTTACTTAGATAAGAACAGAATAAGTTATTATTAAAATAAGAATAACTATGGATTTTGCTCTTAAAGAAGACTGACTGTATTGTTGGTAACATTTACATATTTGTCTCTGGTTGGTATTTGTCTCCATGGCATTTATACCATGTCTTCTTATTTTATAGAAATAGAGATGTTTGTAGTATCTTAAATCTTTTGAGAATTTGCATTATGAGCCTTTTTTTAGGGATTTTAAAAGTAGTTCAGCCTTACTACGCATGTTAATTGTATACCTTAGTGCTTGGGTGTAGATTATTTCTAAATTGATGGATGCAGTACTCCTTTATTTAAGGATATTCAATTCAAAGATTTTAGGGATACAGGGTATTTCCTAAACAAGGTTATTATTTAACTTTCTTATACTTTAAATTGTTTATTATTTGTTTAGTTTTATTTTAGTTTTTTGCCTCCAACATTTATGTTTAGACTTAAAATAACAATTTAACTGCTTGTACATGTAAATGTTAAGTTTAAGTAAATAAACCTTTATTGTGTTCACCATTTGGTTTTATTGTTTAGTTACAGCCTTGATAGTCAGCACTTCAGTGTAGATATGAATATCAATTATATGGTCGTTTTAATAAATTTCCTGTTGACAAAACTTTTAATTTTTCAAAAAACTAGGGATTTTCTTATCCCAGGAATAGATTACTTACTTACTTATCCTCTTTGCTCCGATCATAAGGTCAACACAAGTCCTTGCACTTTTGGTCTGTTCTTTGCCATTGACATTGTTTCTGCCTCTCCCCATGTCATCTTTAGGTCTTTTAATTCATTCTCTATTGTCCTCCGCCATGTTGTTTTGGGATGTCCTCTTGATCTCTTTCCCTGTGGTGTCCATCTAAGGGCTGTTTTTGTTATGCTTGAGTTTTCCTTTCTCAAAACATGTCCAAGCCACCGGAAGCGCTTCTGTGTTATCTCGTCGATTATACATGACGACTCTGTCATTTTTAGTAGGTTGGTGTTCGAGATGGTATTAGGCGAAAATATTCTGCAAATTTGTCGGAGGCAGCTGTGATGAAATGAAGAAAGTGCCCTCATATCTGCTTTCGTAACTCTCTAACAAGGAATAGATTACCTTAGCCGTATTTGGCACAACTTTTTGAAATTTTGGGTTCTCAATGCTCTTCAACTTTGTTCTTGTTTGGCTTTTCAACTACTTTGATCTGAGCCTCACTGATGAGTCTTATGTAGATGAAACGCGCGTCTGGTGTATTAAGTGCCAGTCTTTGTAAGAATCAGGCAATTTAGGTAAAAATCAAAACATGATCAGAAAAAACCCACCAAGGTAATCATGCTATGTAATACTAATCATCATCCTGAGTTAAAAATAATTGTTCTTTCGTTTGTGTGTGTATGGTAATATCAAATAACTTGGTTAGAAAATTGGTTAGAATGATAGCAAATTATAGAGTTATCTCCCCTTATTTGTTAATTTCTAGTGCATTTCAACCAAATTGTATCTTCTATTACCAGAACAGAAAACAAAAATGAATGTTATTTTTGTGCATAACTACATTTTATGAACTGAAATCAAAGTCAAATTGGGTGGGGTTTTTTGGTCATGTTTTCACCACTGCCTGATTCTTAGGCAGACTGGCACTTAAATTATAACCTTTGATAATTATTGATATTGAAAAGACAACCACAATACAAATACAATTGTCTTAATTAGTAGGATTGATGCCACTACCTGTGGACAACTGCAAAGAATCATACTCTTTCAATGAGAACATCTATATGTGTATTTGCTTCATTTACAAGGATCTTACAAATTTCCTTTTATACGACTGCAAAAAATTTTGTGGTCTTATATTGGTATCACGTCGTCGTCCTCGTCCGAAGATGGATGGTTTCCGGATTATAACTTTAGTATAAGTAAATAGAAATGTATAAAATTTTAACACAATGTTTATGACCACAAAAGAAAGGTTGTGATTGACTTTGGGGGTTATGGTCCCCTAGGTTTAGGAATTAGGGGCCCAAAGGGGCACCAAACATACATTTTTCTAGTTTAAGGACAATTAGTTGTATGTAAGTATTTCAATTACTCTGAAATTGTACCACAATGTTCATACCATTAAGTAGAAGGTTGGGATTTATTTTAAGGGTTATGGGGCAAACAGTTTAGGAATTAAGGGCCAAAAACAAGCCTTTCTGAAGTTTCGGGGCAATAACTTATGTTAAACTGTATGGATCTCTCTGACATTGTAGCACAAGGTTCCATATAATGAAGGGAAGGCTTGGTGTCAGTTTTGGGTTAATATCCCTGAACATTTAGGAATAAGGGGCCAAAAAGAAGCATTTTTGGGATACGATTGCTTTCAAGCAATCTGTAGACTTTTACCGTTGACTAAGGGCTGCATTCCCTCACGTCAACCGTTTTATTCTAAACATTCAGCAACATCTCAGATTCTTATGATTGTTTGCTTTAAAAGGTAAAAACAAACAAAAGGATTGAACATAAACAACTTTCCTGTAATGTTCTTCTCATAATCTTCATGTTTGATATTTCCCTTGACTTATATGCGTGTTTTTAACAACACGGAAAATCAGAATTAAGCAGTATTTATATTTAGTGTTTTTATAAATTTAGAAACACGTCAGAGGGAATTCCCCAGTTTTGATAAATGCGAGAGTTCTCTGAATTCCGATAATTCTATTTCGGTCATATAAGAACTGAAACTGAAGTGGAGTTTTTCTATATTTTACTGTTGTGAAACTGATATTTGATACTGTACTCTCATAAAGAAATAGAGAACCATACTTCATATCATTTTAAATGAAAAGTTGGCAGAACTGCTATACATGTGTCAATGAAAACTATGGCAATCGTATCCCTCAGAGCATCTGCTCTTTGATTCTAGTTTACAGACAATAACTTGTGTTTAAGTATATGGATCTCTCTAAAATTATACTACAAGGTGTCTTACTACAATGAATGAACGATTTATTATTGTGCAACCTGTATATATACAATAGATATACAAAGGAAAGACTGGAATTGAGTTTTGCGGTTCTTGATCCAAGGGGGGTTTCAATAAGTGAGAGGCCATAAAAGGGCCCAAATAAGCATTTTTGTAGTTCTCAGTCAATAACTTGTGTTTAAGTGTATGAATCTCGCTGAAATTATACCACAAGTTTCCTCAAAATTTTTCTCATTTCAGATTTCAGAAATTAAAAAGATTTTTTCTTCAAATATTTTTTTTTGAGGGGATTTATTTTCAACAGCATAGTGTATTGTCAAAGCAAGACATTTTTTTTAAGTTCATTAGACCACACATTCATTCTGTGTCAGAAACCTTTGCTGTGTCAACTATTTAATCACAAACCAAATTCAGAGCTGTATCAAGCTTGAATGTTTTGTCCATACTTGCCCAAACTGTTCAGGGTTCGACCTCTGCGGTCGTAAAAAGCTGCGCCCTGCGGAGCATCTGGTTCTTTCTGTTTTACTTCCATTTTCATGTTCCTCTGGTTAAGTTGTGATGATACATATATATTCTTTGAAAGAAATTATAGGCAGTAATTTCTTTGAAAAAGTTACAAGAACTGGAAACAGGAAATGCATCTTAATCAGAATGAACAATATTCGCATCTTTAAAGATGCAAAATAAAGAAGAAACCAAGGGAACAGCACAGTGAAACCACCAATATATGGACATACAACACCATAGCAAAAATAATTAAACGGAATGAAGACAAAAACATATTTACAAAACTCTACACAGAAAACTAAAAATTGAACAACAAAAACCAGGGTAGTTCTTATGTTTGCCAAATAGGTCCTCAGTTCTTCCTCTATTGGTGGCTCCAAACATGGTACTCTTTGACTAATAAACAATGCTATGAGAAGGTTTATAAAGTCGATGCCACTTCCAGTGGACGTTTAGTTACTGAGGAAATCACCAGCCCAGTAGTCAGCAATTTACTGTTTACATGAATATCAATTATATTAAACGTGTTGTTTTCCATTTTTTATATGGTAATTTTTATATACTTCCTGTTTCAAAAGTATGAATGATTCGAAATACCAAGAATTTTCTCATCCCAGGCCTAGATTACCTTAGTCGTATTTGGCACAATTTTTGAAATTTTGGGTCCTGAACGCTCTTCAACTTTACACTTGTGTGGCTTTATAAATATTTTGATCTGAGCGTCACTGGTGAGATTTATGAAGACGATACACTTGTCTGGCGTATCAAACTATAAGCCTGGTAACTTTGAAAACTATTTTATGATTGGAAGAAAACCAAATTGTGGCTTTCTGAAAAGTTGAGAATCAACAGTCATTCGTGATAACAGATAAATGATTGCTGCAAACGTAAAGTCTATTCTATGAATATAATCATTATCACCAGAAGTCCATTACTTGTGATAATGATTATATTCATAGAATAGACTTTACCTTTGCAGCAATCATTTATCAAAGAAATTTTGCTAGGGAACACAAGTCTGGAATTTTTAATAGCATTCTTGGAGATAAATATTTCACATGCAGGTGCTGCTAGTAAGTTCTACATAACAATCAAAAGTCCAATATAGGAAAATAAAGTATTTTTTTTATGAATTGTCTACTGTAATAGTAGGACATTATTTTTTCCAGTCTCATGTTACATCTGTTCGTCCATCCCTTGTAGGATTGAAGTTTAGGTTTCATGTTATTGACCTACCCAACTTGAAACTAAGTACATATGTCAAAATATAAATAAAACTATATAGATAAACAAAGATGTGGTTTGAGTGCCTATGAGACAACTCCATTCAAGTCACAATTTGTAAAAGTAGATTATTACAGGTCTAAGTACTATGTACATGATGTAAACTGTGTACAAATATTTGAAATATCGAAAGGTCTCGATCAATTGAACAGGACATGTTGCCAAATGGAAACATCTTGTTTGTCTCGTCTCAAGTTGTCAACTGACCCTCACTATTGATTTGTAAGTATATGTTATAGTGTACCTGTTCTTTTAAATTCAATTTGATTGGTACTCCCATTTTCTTAGTACAGTAACGTGCACATGAATTGAATTATTTAATGAAAGTTTATATAAGGTTTATATAAGAGAAAGCGAAAAAAGATAGGATTAGTTCTAGGTTCTTTCACTCTTCTAGGGAGAAGCCCTTGTATTAAGTCTGCCTCATGATAAAGACTGACACCAAGTAGCATAGTTTGTTCTTAAAGGAATGCAAAATGATTTCTGAAATATTATACTTACACCAAACACAACACACATGTCATCAATAGGAGGAATCCATCATGTTTCAAAGGATTTTCGTTATGAATAAGAACTGTTCTTACATACTCAGATTTGTCTTTTCTTAAAAAAAAAGTATTCATTTTTTGTTAGTCCTTTTTGTCTCGGCTGCGACGACCTATATGTGTTATAATCTTTAGTCGGCAACGGTAAACTATTTGTTTAAAGCTTTGTAATTCAGAAGGAGAAAGATCTAGTCGCTTCATACTTTGTGTGAAGATACCTTATGTAACACAGTTTGAGCCTGTCATATTTCCCTTGTCCTTGGCGTCATTTTATGGTTCAGTGACGGCTTGAAAAAAACAGGTCTTTTTGTTAAGTGAATCACTTATTATGAGTCATATGATGATATATTGATTCCTTGTAATGATTACATATCTGTTCGCCTGATTTCGACCTTATTCCATCGATTAGTGATAAAGATTAAAGTTATATTACGTGTCTAAGAAACTCATCATAGATACGAGGATTAAAATTTGCATTTACGCCAGAATCGCCTTTCGTCTAAAACTCATCAGTGAAGTTGGAATAAAAAAATTAAAAAAGCCAAATAAAGTACAAAGTTGGAGTCCGTATCTAAGATTCTATAAGAAATTGAAGTCAAATGGTATAACGACAATCTTTGAACGGTGCTTGTTCATAGCATCCATGCCCTAAAAATGTGTTAGCCTTTTCGGATAATTATATCACATAACCAAAAGCAACCACAATTTCGGAAGCAGTATCAACTGGCCTTTCTTTTTTATATCAATGTTATAAATACTCATCATATATACCAAGATTAAATTTACTCAATATACCAGAACCTGAATCAAACTAATTATAATTGACAACACAGATTAACTTGACCAAATGAAATTCAAATGCATCATTTACGCTGATGCTGTGTCGTTGTTCTCCTCTTATATTTGATGTGTTTCCCTCAGTTTTAGTTTGTAATCCGGATATGTTTTTTTCTCAATCGATTTATGATTTTGGAACAGCGGTATACTACTATTGCCTTTATTCACGCTGAAATAGAGATTTGGAGTAAGACTGGTTCGAAGTCGGAACTGGAAGTGAGACTTCATTTTGGGCCCTTGGGTATTTCGCATCAGATATGGATTAATCGGTTCATGCAGCATTCGCTAACATTTTAGGACTCCAATTTGGTGCGGCCTGTTTGTGTTTTGTGTTATGCCTAAACTCGGAGTTACATGTCTCAATTAGACTATTTACCGGATTTGTTATAACATAAGCAACACGACGGGTGCCACATGTGGAGCAGGATCTACCTACCCTTTCGGAGCACCTAAGATCACCCCTAGTTTTTGGTGGGGTTCGTGTTGCTTATTCTTTAGTTTTCTATGTTGTGTCATGTGTTCTATTGTTTGTCTGTTTGTCTTCTTTCATTTTTAGCCAGGCGTTGTCAGTTTATTTTCGATTTATGAGTTTGACTGTCCCTCTGGTATCTTTCGTCCCTCTTTTGTCTCTGTAAACAACTTTATCTGATTACCCAGTTCTTGTACATCATGTACATGGCAATATCAACCTTCGCCCATTAAACCTTTTCACGCCAATCTATCATTGAACTGACTAAACGTTAATGCCTTTAATTCACTGATCTAAAGAATTAAGTGACAGAACGCTCAGTGTAGTTTTTGATTTATCAAGGTATATACTTTCAACCTAGTCCTCCATGTCAGAACTCAAGCAGAGACTATCTGCTTTTTCACACTTCCACGCTAGCTTATTCGTTATGTTGGTGCTACCTTATAAGACAAATATAATCGTCTATAGTTCACTGTAATTTTCTAATAGGCTTGGCTATCGGATTCCTTGTTGATGGCTCACTGGCTGAGTATGAAAACAGACAGCTTGTACAGTTTTCTTCAGACGGTTCTAGAAACACAGGGAACGGTCTAGCATAGTCAAACTTAAGTTTGACAGTCTCTTGAATATCTTTTGTATATCTTTCTCTCACTAAATAATTCAAAATTTGGTGACTATATTGAACGCATCTATCCCATCGAACTAGAGATAAAGGATACAACAGATACAATTAAGTCGGCCCCATATCTTGACTTACATCTAGAAATTGACAATGAGGGTCGGTTAAAAACAAAACTTTACGACAAAAGAGATGATTTCAGCTTCCCAATTGTGAACTTTCCATTTCTAAGTAGCAACATTCCAGCAGCACCTGCATACGGGGTATATATCTCCCAATCGATACGATATTCCCGTGCTTGCATTTCCTATCATGATTTTCTTGATAGAGGGTTGCTGCTCACAAGGAAGCTATTAAACCAAGAGTTCAAAATGGTGAAGTTGAAATTATCCCTTCGTAAATTTTACGGATGCCATCACGAGTTGGTTGACCGTTATGAAATAACCGTTTCACAAATGATATCGGATATGTTCCTTACGTCGTAACTACAATCCCCTTCCCTTCATGAATGTGACCTGCCGAATTAGACTATTTACCGGATTCGTTATACCATAAGCAACACGAAGGGTGCCACATGTGATGCAGGATCTGCCTACCCCTCCGGAGCACCTGAGATCGGCTCTAGTGTTTGGAAGGGTTCGTGTTGCTTATTCGTTAGTTTTCTATGTTGTGTCATGTGTTCTATTGTTTGTTTGTCCTTTTTCTTTTTTAGCTAGGCGTTGTCAGTTTATTTAAGATTTATGAGCTTCATTGTCCCTTTGGTATCTTTCGTCCCTCTTTTTCAATCCAAATCGATATTTAGTTTCCAATATATGCAAAGTCAGGATTTCTTTATACCAGGAAAACATAGAATCCTCTAGTAGTTTCAAAGTTTTTAAAATGGCCATAGAAAGCTTGTCAATTTAATTTAGAGTTGTACTAGTATTTCAATGTTTTAGGAACGACATTATTTTGTTGGACAAGACTTTTCCAAAATAGGTTTCTATGAACATTGCTCTACCTACAGTTTTGTGGTATATCTTGCGACTTTCCCAATGGTACTCTTCTGAATGGTGTATAGCTACGATCATTCATTTTATTCAAGTGCAGTCTAGGTGCCAGAATAACATCACCGAAGTTTCCCTCAAGTTCGGTCTATCTGGGTTTCAAAAGAGGGACTAAAGATACCAAAGGGACAGTCAAACTCATAAATCGAAAATAAACTGACAACTCTTCAGTTAAATGAATTACTATGCTGGAGCATGGTCAAATTATAAAATGGGGAATTATCTACTCTAAAGCGAATCATGTTCACCACGGAGATAATCCATCAATAGGCCTTCAGGATTGATGTCAAGAATGATCTTGTTCACACATTTTAAGGTAGCCAAATGAAATGCATCAATTAATACGCTGGAATACAGAGATCAAGACCAAGAATGGAACTGAAGTCGGGACTGGAACTGAGACTGCAGTTTGGGATCCTGGAATAATTCATGGTAGGTAGGAGGCAAGGAATATGTATTAACCGACTTAGGCAGTAATCATTACATTATAGGACTCAAATTGGATGCGGTCCTTTCGTCAGTTTTGTGTAATCACTTAATCCGTTGTCTATTCTCTGTAAAAAACTTTCTCTGATTACAAAGTTCTCGTATATGGCAATATCAACTTTGAATTGACGAAACTTCAACGCCTTTAATTCACTGATCTAAAGAATTAAGTGACAGAACGCTCAATGTAGTTTTTGATTTATCAAGGTATACATTTGTAACCGAGTCCTCCCTGTCAGAACTCAAGCAGAGAACATCTTGGTTTTTTTCACGCTTACACACGAGTTAGTCTAACTTATGTTGTTGCTACCTTATAAGACAAGACCAAGTATAATCGTCTATAATTCTATCTTTTTCAAATAGGCTTGAGGCACTGGCTCAGTCTGAAAACCGGCAGTTTATTTTCTTCAGACGGCTATCGAAACACCTTTGTTTGCCAATAAAATTCACATCCGGGGACTGATATGTCGTTAGAACTTCTGCTAAGTACAAAATGGTTCCAAGAGAGGGATCCTAGAGGTTATAAGTTAATCCGGTCCGTCCTGCGATGATCTGACTTATCACCACTGGATTGTACATCTTGTTCAAAACGAAAGTAAATAATTCAAAGATGGTTTATGGGAAGGAAGCTTTTGCGTGTGTTGCAAGGTAGTACTGGAATAAAAGATACACATAGGTGGAGAAAAATTAAAGAGGAGTCGATTATTGTATGATTTGTTTAGTTGTGAATAGACCTAGCTATTGCGATTTCGAGACAAAAGCTCGAAGAGGGAATTATGGACAATTTTCATGTTTTTTAGAAGGACTTAGCTCTGACACTCTATAAACCCAGTAAGACATTAAAACCCCCATGAGAGGAATATAGAACTGCATACTAGTAGTCTGACTGGTACGGAAATGACTTATAGGGCGAAACTTCAGAATAGTAGAATTGATCTAAAAATGTATAAACAAATATATGTTATATTCAGAGTAGAATCATTTCAAATGTTTACCAGTTTAAAAAAATACCTTATTATATGAAAAAGATCGAACAGAATTTGTCCGAAATATTTATACAAAACCAAAACAATTTTCCCATTAAATACTATTACCACAAAAATGTTGTATAAAACGATGATATTATAAACACCCTTATTATGTGTGTTGTAATACGAGGAGACATTCTCACAAAAACATTTGTACATTGTGTTTATATGGTGATTTAATTTGACCTAGATTTTATTTATTTTATTAAATTTAAATTCAAAAAGGTGGTATTTTATAGTATAATTGATGATATTCAAAATTTCATCTTGAGTTACTGTAGTACGCGTCTCAAAAATATGTCATGACTTTGTCGCGGTTCTTGGCAAATCTGCTGCAAACATCGGCGTAAAAACTCACATGTTTGTTTGAGTTGTTGTTCACTTCGTTATACAATTTATGTACATAGTTTAGAAACATTTTTAAAATACTAGTAGCATGTAATTTTTTCAATTGAAAACCACAGTGTTGTTAATTGGTAGTATATGCTATGAAATAGTTAAGAGTACCAAGAATAGCAACACAGAAATGTTGATAGCACTCACTAAATTATTCACTCTTATACTTAACACTACTCTTTATATCTTGATAAATGGAAGGAAAAAAATCATTCATCATTATTATAATTTTTTTCAAGAGAGGTGACAAGTAGTTAAATCTTGGTAGTTAGAGGGTGGTATCATTAATGTCCTGTTTGAGTAAAAGTTTAAAGCACGAAATGAATAACCGATACTTTAATGTTAATAATCTGTTATGAACAGAGTTGTGTCCTTTGATCATAAAAATTAATATTTTGGCTTGAACACCTTGTATTGCGTGAAACATTCTCTAATTACCCAATCATATGATTTTGCCCATTGAAACTGTTAATCATCTACGTTAAATACTTTCTTATCATACGTTTACAAACAAATCTCTAGACCATTACCTTAGTATGACACAACTGAGCTACTGAAGTCGATAAATTGAGTTGGTACTTATATTGAAATAAATAAACCCGTTGGTTTTGGAAATTAAGACAATGTAGGTTAATACTTGACTTACAGTATACAACGCGTCTGCATCAGGTTTGAATATTAATAATGCACCCGATATTCTTTTTAAAGGCGTATTGTGTTTCTTATTGACTTACAGTATACAACGCGTCTGCATCAGGTTTGAATATTAATAATGCACCCGATATTCTTTTTAAAGGCGTATTGTGTTTCTTAAGATTTGATTATCTTCAAAACAACAGACAAGAAGAAATGGCAGAAGGAGGAACCACAAACACAGGTGATTTTTGAGATACAGCAATAGCGATGAATAAGTTAGGGTTCAAAGTTGAATGTTGATAACTTTTAATACTTTCAAATGCTGTAAATTCAGATATTATTGCGAAGATGTTATTAATGCGAATTACGCATCTGGTTGAGTATCAAATTAAAAAAAATGTATTCTGATATAGATCTGTATGCTGATTTTCCTGCAATCGCTAAAAAATATTAAATGCACACAATTATTTCTTAATCTACAGTTGTTGGTTTTGTAAATTTATGCGTTGACAAATGTAAATAATTATGTTAGATTTGATGATACCATTGGACCAGAAAGTCTACCCAGAGACCTTTTATTCTTTTGTTGAAAACTCTTTCAATTTGAATCAGTTGGTGGTACTAGTAAATAGAAAGACGTGGTTGGTAAGAGGAGATGACCACACTATTTGATAACACAATGATAGGAAAACACATGTAATCGTTCAGCCTTTCAAATTGTGTTTTAAACAAAGACTTTACGATATCAATACTTCGTACAAGATTGTATTTTGTCATATGTTCATGGTACTGTCAAATAGTATTTGGCCAATCTTTTACAAAAATGTTTCCATCGCCAAGGATTGAATGCTGCGCATTCAAAAATGGAAACGATGAATATTGAATTCCCTAATGTCATAAAAAATGCAGACAGGTTACGTTTTCACACCAATTTTTAATTCGATGTAATAAATGTTGGTTTTTCAAAACAACAAGTGTTCATTAGTTGAAAAAACTGTGCCCAGGATGTTAGCTATAATTCTGGACATTATGAAATGATGTACTCTGTTTAAAAATCTTTTTCGTAAATTATGTCGAAAAAATACATCATTTGCAAGTTTTCAGAAAAGTGGGACCAGAGATTGGTATTTTGCTATTATGCAGTTTTAAACGAGCAAGTAACTCGTCGATTTTACACATTATTAATTTATAATTTTGTTATTATTCTAGAACATTGTATACGTCTTCATTTAACAGCAAAACATTATTTCAAGTTATACATATATGTCGAAACGACTCACACTGTACCAATATCATATTGTCAATAGGTTTTGAATAGACAATCTACAATGATATGATGATCCAAGACAATAAAAATCAAAACCAAGGAGCAAACAAAGACTCACAAAACCAAAAGACATTTACATCAACAGTTAGAAATAATAAATAAAAAACAACACGAACTCCACTAAAAACCAGGAGTGAAATCAGGTGCTCCGAAAGGGTAAGCATTTTCCGCACCTTATACGGCACCCGTCGTGTTATTTCGTTGTTCAGGTAAAGATGGAAGGTTATTATGACTGAGAAAGATGCAACAGTAACAATAAGAAAAGTCGTTGTCAACTCATAAAATCATGTTGTCAAACAAATAATTGTTTAATTAATTGATACTATATTTGATATATTATATCTTTTTATTTCATTCCATATCTTTTTTTTACAAATCCGCTGCATATTACATTAGATGCGTTGCTTTGTTTTCCTTGTTGCCAAATGTGATGTTTTGATTCCTAGATAGTTGTTTGGCGATGTTAAACTGTTACAGTAGGAAACATTATCCAATAGTTTTTTTGTGTGTTTTATTTCTCTCTCCATAGATGATTGTTTGATACACGAAGATTCTTCATCAGATGAGGACTTTGCAAATGTACTTCATAAATTGGACCAGTTTAGAGCTACTGGAGGTTTCGATGATTTTGGTAAATACATATACTAGTTTACTTTACGATAGTACTTTTCTAATTAGAATTTACTGCTTAAAATTTTTGAAACAAATTCTGACAATTAAAAATATGTTTTACTGTAGTGTTATCAGGATTGTGTCTTACGGATTTAGACTATTTACCAGGTTTGTAATAAAATAAACAACACGACGGGTGCCACATGTGGAGCAGGATGTGCTTTCCCTGCGGGAGCACTTGAGAACATCCCCAGTTTGTGGTGGGTGTCTTGTTGCTTAGTATTTAGTTTTCTATGTCGTGCCTTATGTACTATTGACTTTCTGTTTGTCTTTTTCGTTTTTAGCAATGGCGTTGTCAGTTTAGTTTTGATCAATGAGTTTGAATGCTCCTCTGATAACTTTCGCCCTTCTTTGAGTCATTCAGTTGAGCTTCACATGTGGTGTATGATTTGTGTCATGAATAAATGTAAAACGCCCTGCAGTAAGATATCGTTTTGTATTTTTGTTTATAGATGCATCTTTAATAAACGCAAGAAAAGACGATATTAACGCATTTCGTAAAAAGGACCAATTTGGAGTTCCCGAGGGGTTCGAAGACTTTGGTAAAACATTAAAATGTTACATTCATTGATATTTTGGGTTAAAAATTTATTGATTTTTTCATATTGAAAATTTATAAATATTTATAGGTTTCATAACGAGTGAGAATCGCTTGATATCAACTCGAGTTATTTGATTTCAATATATTTAGATTAAATAACGAGATCAACGATATCCAATTTTCACAAGTTGTTAAAACCATTTCTCCTAATGGTCAACACTCTCAATGTGTGAAATTAAAAATTCCTCGAAATGTTGATCTAGTCTTTTGTACATTCTTGTATAACGTCAAAATCTCCTTTTCCAGTTTCAGACTTTAACATCAGACATTTTATGACTTTTCGTACTCTCCAGAATTTAATAAAATTTGACAAAAAGAAGATTGTCAGATGAAATGTGCAAGTGTTTTGTATATTATCGAAGAAATCACATATGTTCTTCGCCATGGACGAAACGTACATCGTATTAACCTTTGAAAACCACCAATCAGTTAACGATTATACAATTGAAATGCTGTAATATCTTCTTGTAACACTGAACAAGCCAATCAAATTTACGCAGAATTTCGTATCACTTTTTCGTATCGCACTCCGTGCAGTGTGATACAATAATTATCTATTCATGCAAGTAATAGAAAGCAAGTCACAACCATAAGAAATTTAATTTGATAAAGATTGATGTTCATGTTTGAAACTTGTTATAATGTCAATGATCACATTACGGGATGGTAGCCTTCTAACGGACTATAATTATTAACTACTATAATTATTGCTTATTATAGTTTCATATTGCTGTTATAGATTTCACAGAAACAGGATCTGCATGTCTTTGGCAAGGTACTATTGGATGTTGAGGTGTTTTTATGATGTTGGTGTCTAAGCCAAGCAACATGTCAATTCGTTTTCAGTAAACTAAATTCATTTAAAATGCTCTTATATACCAGGATGTTGTTATAAGTGGCGTTTAAAATTTAACATTGATTTCAAATTGATATAATTAAACTTCAACTTGCGTATGTTTGGAATAGAAGATTAGAAAAAACACCTAGGTCCTTGACATATTATCATCGGTTTGCAACAAACTTTGACAATACTTCATAAATAAAGCATAAGAATCACTAAAACACATAAAACAGGATGGGCATTCATATAATAAAAAGGAAGGATGAAAACAAAAGCATTAAGTGTCAACATTGATATATATATATATATATTATTCATCATTATAATTTTTTTTTATATCAAGGTTGTACTAGCAAGTACAGTGACCAGAGTACCGACGAAAACAGTGACAATGGAACAACACTTTGGGATGAAATAATAGGTAAATACCATTTAAAGTTCTATTGAATCGGACAAGTGCAAAACTTGAAATATAAATAGTGATTTATATACACAATTGTCTATTATTGATGATGTTCATGTAGTGCATTTCAATTTTTTGATATTTGATATCAGTGGCAAGTCGTGATTGCGTCCGTAAAACTAACGAAGGGATGACCTCAACTTCACCATTTGAAACTCTTGATTTAACAGCTTCCTTGCAAGCAACAACCCTCTATCAAGGAAATCATGATAGGAAATACAAGTTCTGGAATCGCGTAGCAGCAGGGAGATATATACTCCGTATGTAGGCACTGCTTGAATGTTGGAACATAGAAAAGGAAAGTTAACAATTAGGAAGCTATATTCATCTCTTTTTATCGGAAAGTTTAACAAACTCTCATTGTCATATTTAGATGTAAGTCAATATATGAGGCATACCTAACTGTATCTGTTGTATCCCTTACTGTATCTCAAGTTCGATTGGATAGATTCGTTCACCACAGTTACCAAAATTGAAGAATTAACCGATTATGAAAGAAAGCTTTTGATACACGCAAATCGATCGAAATATGTTATGGCAAGAGTTCCAAATGGTGAAGTTGAAATATTCCTTCGTAAATTTTACGGACGCCATCACGAGTTGGTTGACCGTTATGAAATAACCGTTTCACAAATGATATCGGATGTGTTCCTTACGTCGTAACTACAATCCCCTTCCCTTTCATGAATGTGACATACCGAATTAGACTATTTACCGGATTTGTAATCACATAAGCAACACGACGGGTGCCACATGTGGAGCAGGATCTGCTTACCCTTCCGGAGCACCTGAGATCACCCCTAGTGGGGTTCGTGTTGTTCATTCTTTAGTTTTCTATGTTGTGTCATGTGTACTATTGTTTTTCTGTTTGTCTTTTTCATTTTTAGCCATGGCGTTGTCAGTTTGTTTTAGATTTATGAGTTTTACTGTCCCTTTGGTATCTTTCGTCCCTCTTTTATGGCAAAGTGTGATTGCACTGTTTATATCATCTCATGTATTTAACATGTATACATATTTTTTTCAAGGACACGTCCTTAACTACGATACGAAACCCGAAAGTTGATTAGCAGCAAAATTTGGTTGATAATCACCGAATAAATGTTTGTTGTCGATTATACATTATGTATTTGTTATAGAATAAAAAGAAAGTGCACAGAGGACTAAGTTTATTTATATGCAATCATGGTTCAAAATTTCCTCAACATAATAATCACCAGAAACTAGTTTCATAATACTTTTATAATGACCTTAAGAAACATATTAAAATCATGTCACCATGTTAATGCCGCGTATCCATCAGTTCATGGATGATGTGATAATAAAAAAACACGGTATGATATGTAACATTATGTCATCTGATAATTCATTCTGAATCTTCTTTTGAATAACATTGTATCAATTTATTTACCTCTTCGGTAGACAATATGATGATTCCACACTGAGACTGTTTGAAAATAGTAATGATTTTTTTTATAGATGATTCTTTAAAAAATGCAGATCTAATAGACGAAGATGGTAATAATGTTCTCCATAAATTGGTTCTAATGGGAGATGCCGATAATTTCGACAACTTTGATTGTCAAATAAACAAGCTTCTTTTTAGAAAAGGAAAAGAGTTCGTTAAAAAGGCTTTAAAGCAAAAAAATAATATAGGAAATACACCTTTGCTTGAACTATTAAGATGTGAAGATATGGAATGTGTTAACCGAGAGGCCCTACAAATCTTTTTACACGAAGACTATGAATATGATATCAACACTTCGAACAATATGAAATTAGGTCCACTTCATCTAATAATGTCAAAAGAATTTTTGCCCAATATTTACGAGAATGTTTCATCCACCACTGACAAACAACTGCTGGATGATTACAACAAAAAGAGAAATAAGATTGCAACAATGTTACTGAATACTCGTGCAAATGTTAACCAAAAAGATATTTTCGACCGTACGCCATTGTTTTTAGCAAATGCTACAAGTTCAGTTCAGCTTCTGATAAACAATGGTGCAGATTTGAATATTAACGATATATTTGGAAGATCCATATTACTGGCAGCTGTATCTATGGAAAATCATAAACAACTTACTCAGTATTATATCGAAAAGATGGACAAACAACATTTTTTACATTCTGATGTTTATCAATCAACATTATTTCACTACGTAGCGATATTGCAGAAAGAATTGGAGATATGTGATTACCTGGAACGTAAAGATAGAAAATGTTGGGATAACTTGGAATGTAAAGATATTAAAGGACATGCACCTTATGAAGTTTCGAGATTTCGGTTACAGTCTAAATTCAAGAGAATTCCAAATATCAATATCGAATCCATACATTCACTTTTGGAAAAGAGAGGAATAGGAGCCCCATGGGACTATGACGAAAGTGAAGATATCAAGCAAACTGTTATAAAGTTTGCTGAAGAATTGTGCATAGCTATTGGTGAAGAGGACGCAAGACTGAAATGTACTCTTCGAAGATCAGGGAGTTCAGAAGAGGGAACAAAAGTAGGTGATCCAAATGAATTCGATTTTATATTCTGCTTGGACGAAATCCAGAAATTGTGTAGCGTTAAAGATCTGAAGATGGAAAAAGAATTTGTTGAACTGAATGCTAACATGACCAATTAAAGACATCCCTCAGCATTTTAAAATGTTCTTTGGGGAAGATGGTTTGTGTAAAATATCCGAGGTTCGAATGGCATTTTCTAGAGCGGTGAAAACAGTTGTTTTCGATGAGAAGATTTGGAAATCAAAAAACATTATTTTTGGGAAGTTGAAAAATTCTACTGAATGTGACAAACCGGTGTTAACAATGGAAATACATTGGTTTGGATGTTCTTACAAAGACGAAATTATAAGTATTGACCTCGTGCCAGCTATCAGAAAAACAGAATGGTGGCCTTCAAATGGTGGAAGTTGCGAGTTGCTGAGGAATGAAAGTATTAAAGGACAAGGATGCTTATTACTTTTTCAAACAACAGTGATGGTACACTCGGAAACACATCTTAGAATTTCCTGTTCCCCAGCAGAGATCAAGTTGTTAAAAAATGTTTTACCGTCGTACTTTCTTGAGGGGTATCGTCTTTGTAAACTACTTTATCTGTGGCTTATAAATACCCATAGTTCGGACGACAAGTACATTCAGGCTTGTATAAAAGATAAATTGATAACAAGCTATATGTTCAAAAATTGTCTCTTCTATGTGTTCGAAAATTACAAGAAGAAAGGCATGCCTGTAGCAACCAGCAATGAACATGTAGCTATAATTGATTTAGTAGGCGATATCCTATTATGTTTGAAGACTTTTAACAAAAATCAAACGTTTCCAGTATTTTTCATTCCCAGACGTGAAGACATTTTCATCATCAAACCTTATGAACAAATTAATCTCATGGAGGAATTAAAGGACATCTTAAAACATCAATGCGAAACCCGTGCACATGTTATAACGTATATGCTAAAGATACATGGTAGGGAAAAGTAACATTGAAAACATTACATATAAATGTACATGTATGTGAAAAAAGACTCTTACTTTGTTTCAAGAAGCTCTTTTGTATTGCAGTTTATATTTTTAACATAGCTTTATTCATTTGTTGACTCTTGTACATATATAAATCAATACCATGTAATGGAATGTAGTAGATGAATCGTTTCTTTGAATAAAAAAGCAAGCAAGGATAGGGCAATGACTTACAGTCAATATGGCATGCAAACACAGTAAATATAAATTGAAAAGAAAGAAACTTGAATCTGGGACTAACGCAACAAAATGTTTTAGAGAGAGTCATAAGACCGAAAGGAGACTGGTGCGATCTGTCCAAACGCCTAGAAAAATGTTTGTCTGATATTGGTGATTGGATGAGTGCCAACATGCTGAAACTTAATGAAGACAAGACAGAATTAATAATTTTTGCACCAAAACATCAATTGAAGCATCTTTCAGATTTTCGTCTGACATTTGATGGAACAGTGTTAAGCGACATTTCTTGTGTAAAAAATCTGGGAATGTACTTTGATAAAACCATCAGTATGGAACATCAAGCCAGTGCGATCACTAAAGCTTGTTTTTACCAAATTCGGAATATTGGTAGAATTCGAGCTTTAATTTCAGTTGAAGCCTGTAAAACACTAGTGTGCTCCCTAGTTACATCAAGGCTGGACTATGGCAATGCATTGTTGTACGGTACACCAACATTATCAGTAAATTGCAGCGGGTCCAAAACACAGCAGCGCGTTTGATAACACGAAAAAGGAAATTTGACTCAATTACGCCTGTTTTAATATCATTACACTGGCTACCCATACATTACCGTTGCCAATATAAACTTTTTTTATATGTTTACAAAGCACAGCATGGCAAGGCTCCTAGTTACCTTCAAAATTTAATTACTCCATACAAGCCAAGTAGATCCCTCAGGTCGGAAAATAGTATGCTTCTACATCCTCCAAATGACGTTCGAACAAAAAACTACGGTGAGAGGCGTTTTGACAAGGCTGCGCCTACACTCTGGAACAATTTGCCATCGTCTTTACGGAGTGTAAATTCTTTAGATGGTTTTAAAAAGCAACTCAAGACTCATTTATTTCGGACTGCTTTTTCTTGTAGATTTTATATACTTTTAATTGACTGCATTAGTTTTAGACAGTTTTGTATATTTTAGGGTACATGCATTTTTCATTTCTTTTATTTCTGTTTTTTTTCTTTTTTTTTTAAGTATCTTATAAATTTTTATATGCTTGTTTGATTCTTTTAAGATAGTGCTTTGTAATCTATGATTTATGTATTTTTGTATTTATATATTTTTAAATGTGAAGAGTTTACAGTAATTTTTGTTATTATATAATGCGCTCTATAAATATTGTACTTATTATTATTATAGAGTTGTCATATCCAATTGCATTAATGATACATAAAGGCAACAGTAGTATACCGATGTTCAAAACTTATAAATCGATGGAAAAAAAAACACAAATCCGGGTCACAAACCAAAACCGAGGGAAACGCATTAAATATAAGAGGAGAATGACGACACAACATTAAAATGTAACACACAGCGAAACGTACTAAGCATTAGACAAAATCCGATGAGAATAACAAATATAAAATCAAAACCAAATACATGAATTTGGGATAGAAAAGTACCGTGACACGTCTTATAATAATGTGAATTCCCACTCAAATATAAGAGGAAACAAACGACACAAAAGAAACACAACGTTAAAATGTAACACACACAGAAAGGAACTATAATTTAACAATGGCCATATTCCTGACTTGGTACAGGACATTTTTAAAGATAAAAATGGCGGGTTGAACCTGGTTTTGTGGCATGCCAAACCTCCCCTTTCATAGCCATGTGAAATATAACATTAAAATGACAACTCAACACCACAGGACTACAATATAAATAAATTTGAGAATACAATTGCCAAAGAAACAATCGAACAACAGCCAACAAAAGGCAACAAGTTGAAAATTTTAATACGTCAGAAGTGCATTTTATCCACACAAGATCCACCAGTGACGCCCAGATACAAAAGTTTGAAAGCCGAAACAAGCACAAAGTCGAACAGCATCGAGGACCAAAAGATCAAAAAAGTTGTGCCAAAAACGGCCAGGGTTTTCTGTTAGTTACCAGAACATCCTTATTATTTAGAATAATTTATACTTTTGCAAACAGTAAATTTATAAAATTATTAAACATAAGCTGTACATGATAGAACTGAAATATTAACTAATTACAGGAAAAAATTGAAATACATTACATAACCAGACATTTGCAACACAAAATGTAGACACATCCGAACAAGCCCAAACCCCAACGCCAAGTGACGTCATATTTGAAATTGTAAAAAGGACAAAAAAATGATGACGTCATTTGAATTTGTAAAACAGATCATCAAAAAATGAAAAATGACGTCATTTGAATGAATAAGATAGAATTAGGATCGATTTAAGATTATATTTGAACTAAATACTGATATTGCATTTAATAAGAATGCACATTTTAATATTTATTATTAGCAAACTAAGGTAGCAATTAACTATCTTATAAAGCTGTGTCCGGTTTGTTTTGAATGTGACTTCAAACGTAAAATATCGTACTGATTACTTTGAACAAAATGAAATCTAATAAATGAATGCGGTGATTAATATTATTTACCATAACACATAAATATAATAGGAAAGACAAACTGTTTCTTTCAGTCATATTAACCATAAACAGAGTTGGTAATCCAATAATTCCTCCTGAATCACTATGTTTGACTTCTGTGTTGATTTGAAACATCATATATTTGGGTTTTGTTCACTCCTTAAGTAAAAATGGTAAGATAAAAAAAAAGTGAAAATCTGCCAGATGGGGTAGGGATGTAATGTTTCATTTTTTTCTGGTAAGAAATATGAGCAGACTAGTATTCTTTATTGTAATATGTTCCAAAGTAAGAAGTCTATGTATCATAGGTGTCCGGACTGGTTTCAAGTTTGTGATGTCTTGGTTAAGGTGGCACGGTAATATTGCATTCCAGAATTTAGGTTGCTCTTTTGTGTACCCTACTTAGGTAAATGTGCTTAAACAGTGTGATTGGACAAAAAATACAGTATCAACTGAACATACTTTCATAAACTGAGGAATGAATCAGGTGTAGAAAAATATGAAATAATTTTACATACAGATGAAAATGATTTTTTGAGAATTTTTGAGAATTTTGTATTCACTGCACCATAAAAGACCTAAAAGTACTAGTGACCATAGGTTTTTAAAATTAGCAAAAAAAGTAAACGGTCATGATACATATTCAAATTCAATTCTGAATAGTAAAATGAAAGTGCTTCAGTTAACTGTGAATGTAGAATTTTTTGCAGTGTTAGAAAGTGGTGAAAATTTTAAAAAGGCTATCATTATCCCTTATGGGCCAGGAAATAATAACGTGCCACCTTAATATGAGTGTAGTGTTAAAAAGTATTAAACGGAACGGATATGATCTCTGCGCCGGAGATTGAGTGACCAATTGAGTAAAACCTGTATCCAAAATGGAAAACCATTAAAAAACCGAATTTAAATCGTAAAATGAAATATGGAAAACAATTACAAAAAATAAAAATAATAATCGTTAAATTGAATACAGAAACCTTAAATATATCACCTAACAAACAAAGCTAGATTGCTTAATCAAATCACAGCGTACAATTAAGTGAGCATTATGAGAAAAGGTCAAGATTGACTGTAACATGAGTTTTGTCAGTACGAACATGTACATCAGGATATTTTACAGTTAACAAAATGACAAATTAAGAATTCAAACAGATCTCATCGAAAAATAATGAATTTGTTATACGGGTTCTAATCATTGTTGAAGACGTATAATCATTTACGTCTACGTCATTTTGGGTCTGGTAGAGGGTTGTCTTGTTTCCAATGATACCACATCTGCCACTTTTTATATCAATGTTTATAAGACAATTTGTCAAAAAAAGATATTATCTAGTCTTGGATACATAGTTCTCTCTGATCTGTACTTAGTGTATTTTTGTTGCAGAGATGTACAAGTACCTGTCCAATTCCTCTCTTTCTTAGAAGCATTTCTATTTGTATCCATCTGATGAATTTAGCTTTTTCAACTGATTTTTATTGTTTGTTCTTATGTTGTACTGTACACTGGGGTAAAGCTGATGACCGTAACTGCATTCACGGTCATCCCAAGATGTCGGATAAAAAATTAGGTCAGTATCTGTATTGTCTGTTACAGTGTTTCTATATCATTTACTTTACAAAGTATACATTGATACGATGTAATTTATAAAAGATTCACACAGACATCACAAATTACTACCGAAAAATGTTCAGGAAACGGGAAACTCAATTTGAAAAAATCGCTAAGATGTCCGTAAATCATTATCAAAATATTTTCAAGATGACCGTAACATAAAACAAGGATGACCGTGATTGGTAAACAGATGACCGTAACTTGTAAAAGATAACCGTAATTTGTAAAGAATGACTGTAATTTATAAAGGATGATCTTAACTTTTAAATGATGACCTCAATTCTAAGAATATCCGTATTTGTATTCATAGCTTTTTGTTGTGTTTGTCTCAATAGGGGCTCAGTTAGCGGATATAAACATGTTTCCTCATTTATTTTTAACTATTTGCCGTATTTTGAGTTCATGACAATTATAGTAAAGCAATTTTCTCGTAAACAATGAAATATTTATTGATAACGACTTTAAAATTTAATACAAATTGAGAGAGATAGGACGAAAAGTTGAAGAAACAAGAATGTGTCTCTAGTACATGCCTCATCTACACTATTATTTTCTATGTTCAGTGGACCGTTAAAATGGAAAAAAAACCTGTAATTTGGCATTATGATTAGAAAGATCATATCATAAAAAACATGTGTACTAAGTTTCAAGTCGATTGGACTTCAACGTCATCAAAAACCTCCTCGACCAAAAACTTTAACCTGAGGTGGGACAGACGGACGAACGAGCAGACGGACTGACGAACAAACTAACGGACGCACAGACCAGAAAACATAATGCCCATAAATGGAGCATAAAAACACTAATCAAACATGAATATCCGGTAACCGAGCCGTGTATATGGTTCCAGAGGAAGCAGATTAAAATCTTAGTTTGTCTTTATAAATGAATAATATTGCTGTATATACAAATTGACAAGGTTCCCCTCAGTGGTAGATCCAAGGGGGGGAGGGGGTCGGAACCCCCTTTTTATTTACCGATCAGTGCATTTGAATGGGAACATATAGTTTGAACCCCCTTTACCATGGGTTGGGACCCCTCTTTTTTTGAAAAATGGCTTAATCCGCCCCTGCCCCTTGTGATACGCTATACGCACAAGACTATTCTAAGGTCTATTTTGCTGGAGCCGCCTTCACTAGTTTGATCGTAGCAGTTTAAAAACAGGTTCCTGTTATTTTACTTGCAATACAAAATAGAAGACAAATCAAAGACGAGATAATATCAATGGGAATACATCAATTGACATTTTTAGAAAAGTGCATTTATTATATGTCATTACAAGGAATTCCAGAAATAAAACAAATCTTTTGGCTTTTAGTTGGATGCTGTGCAGCACAATTTTTTTTTATTATACTTGTAAGGTGTCATTTAATCGCGCTTTTGTTGCATGTTTTCCCCACTTTTTCATGTGCATGTCTTGTATGTTCATTTTAAAAATTATACCCTCTACCCGTAAAAAAAGATATATATGGTGAACTATGTATTTAAAGCACGTCCCAACTTTTTCATGTGCATATCTTGTTGTATGTTCATTTTAAAAATTATACCCTCTACCGTAAAAAAAGATATATATGGTGAACTATGTATTTAAAGCACGTCTTATTTTCTCCTAACTATAGGATAATACTCTCATATAAATACGTTTTATATCAACACCATTAATCATTTGATACAAAAAAAGTAGTTATACAAATACGGATATTTCTTAGAATTGACGATCATCCTTTAAAAGTTACGGTCACCATTTAGAAATTACGGTCATCCTTTACAAATTACGGTCATCTTTTAACCAATTACGGTCACCCTTGTTATGAATTGCTGATTCTGTTACGGTCATCTCGATTGTGATTTACGGTCATCTTACCGATTTTTTTTAATCGAATTTCCTGTTTCATGCACATTTCTCGGCAGTAATTTGTGATTTCCGTGTGAATCTTTTATAAATTTACATCGTATTAATGTCTCCTTTGTAAAGAAAATGATATAAAAACACTGTAACAGACAATACAGATACTGACCTAATTTTTCATCCGACATCTTGGGATGACCGTGAATGCAGTTACAGTCATCAGCTTTACCACAGTGACTGTTACAGCACAGTCCAGTAATTTGTGATTTCCGTGTGAATCTTTTATAAATTTACATCGTATTAATGTCTCCTTTGTAAAGAAAATGATATAAAAACACTGTAACAGACAATACAGATACTGACCTAATTTTTCATCCGACATCTTGGGATGACCGTGAATGCAGTTACAGTCATCAGCTTTACCACAGTGACTGTTACAACACAGTCAAAATTATGGAAGGGTGGCTGCTTTCTAACTTGTTTACACATGTATGTACATGTCCCCAGTCAGGAGCCTATAAAAACAGTGGTTTCCGTTTGTTGCTGTGTTACATATTTGTTAATCGTTCAATATTTTGTACACAAACAAGGCCGTTAGTTTTTGTTTTATATCTTATATCTGACTGCGGTATGGGGTAAGCTAATTATCGAAGGTCGTAAGGTGAAAAGTAAAATCCGAAGAAAAGTTCCTAATAAAATGGCAAAATCAAAAGCTGAAGTACATCAAACGAATGGACAAATGTCATATTCCTGACTTGGTACAACCATTTTCTTATGTGGAAAATGATAGATTAAACCTGGTGTTATAGCTAGCTAAACCTCTCACTTGTATGATAGTCGTATAAAATTCCATTATAGTGACAACGATGTGTGACCAACACTAACAGATGTAATAGGTAAAAATGTCAAACATAGCTAGGGTACAGCAGTCAAAATTGTGTTATTATCTTAATAACTATTATAACAAATATATAAACAAACATTTATCATGGCACAATAAAACGATGACGGGATGTATGAGTACAAAGCTACGTCATACGTAACAAAGAAACATAAAAAGGCGTATAGACAAAGCATATTCGCAAAAATAAACGACAAGAATACAAAACTTATCATAGAACAATAACGCAATGACGAGATGTATAAGTACAGAGCTACCTCATCTGTAACAAAGAAACACAAATAGCATATATGGAAAAGGCATACATTTGAATAACCAAAAATGAAAGACAAGAATATAATAGTCCTCATAGAACAATAACACAATGACGGGATGTATAAGTACAGAGCCATATCTAAAGGATACCACCAAAAACAGATTGAAAAAAGACAAACAAAAGAATACTATAACACATTATTTTAGATGATAAACAACGCAAGTACCCACAATCTATACTTCAAGAACATTGTGTATTATTTGTGAAGTTTCCACTGAATATTTATCAATAAGGTCTTGGTACCTTCCAATGAACTATTTTAGAAAAAGGACGATCGAGACGTTGTTTGACATTCCCCCGTTCGTCAACTTTCTGCCCAGACACTGGTGACGTTTTACAAAATCTGAATAGTTGCTGCATGCTCTTGAATATAGAAAAAGTTGGGAAATGTATATCCCATATGCAGGTGAAATTAGTATATTGCTATTATGGTTTGGGAAAGTGATTATTTCTGAATTAAAATCGTCTCGTTTGACATATATTGCTGCACTGAGATGACCGTGTATGTCAAATTTGAGATATAAGTCTTAAAATGAAGAAGAGGAAGCCGTGTCTGTTGTTTCTACAATTTCGAGTTCAGGGTGATATATTGATGGAACCTAATCAGAAAGGTTTGGATTGTTAATGGAGAGAATGTCATCAATATATCATATATCTGAATGTGAAATGTAATGACCTGGCTTCTTTGATCTTCTTGTGTTTGACAAGTGTCTGAATGAACTCCGATTCATAGAAAAATAAGAAGAGGTCGACAAGGAGAGATGCATAGTTTGTTCCAATAGGACTGCCGACATTTTGTTGAAAAAGTCTACCTTCAAATTCAACAAATTTGTTGTCAAGAAGAAACTATACCATATTGATCACTTGTTCTTCTGTGTAGCATGTTTTACCTTTATGTTCACAATTAACAAAAGATGTCGTTTGGTATCCTAAAGTAATACATTTATATTGTATGCTACCATTTTTACGTTGAAATGCATTATGTATTATTATTTTTACGCGATTTTTCAATTTAATATTGGAAATGGTTGTATACAGGGTTGATAGAACTAATTTCAGAAAAAGATTGAAAATTATTCGGAAGTACTTTAGAGTTTTTCAAGTTAGAATCCATAATACCACTACGCGAGTAAACAGCTTCGCAGTATTTCTAAAGACCCTCTTTCACTCTGGACATTTTTGTAATTTAAATTGAAAATTCTTTAGTCGACCATGCAGATGATCCGGCAAAGAATTTTGTAAAGCTTATGTATCCAATACAAATCAAAAGCTTAAACATATCAAATAAATTGATAGCAACTGTCATATTCCTGATTTAGAATAGGACTATTTTCTTACGTAGAAACTATATTTAACAGGTATTTTGTGTAGTCAATAGGGACCATCAAATGTTCAGAAAAATACAAAAGCTGAGATGTTTTATTGATATTATTGGTTTTTTTTTCTATTTGACTCTCAGTTCAGTTGACGGGTGCCATATGTGGAGCAGAATCTACTTACCTTTCCGAAGCACCTGAGATCACCCCCAATTTTGATGGGGTTCATGTTGCTTAGTCTTAAGTTTTCTATGGTGTGTATTCTGTACTATTATTTGTCTGTTTGTCTTTTTATTTTAATGTCGTTGTCAGTTTATTTTCAATCTATGAGTTTGACTGTCCCTCTGGTATCTTTCGTCCCTCTTTTGACGGATGTTCTTGTAGAAGGAACATATAATTTTATCTCTGTATAATATTTGTGAATTATGTCTTACCACTGAGGAACATTCTTTAAATGCTTAAAAATACATTTAAAAATATATGTTAAACATATGGCTACAAAACTGCAAACCTTAACCCTTCCATTAACCATAGACTGGTACAATTACCACATTGCTGTGGGTAAGAAAGATTTTCATTTCGTCCTTCAAGTTTTAGTTTTTAGCTCTTTATTCACTTTATCGATTTTGAAGTCCTTTCGTAAACTGACATTTTAAATATCGGTTTCAGTTTTAAAGTTCATATGTACCAATAATAAGGTAGTCCATCGTCTTTGCCTTAGATTGTAATAACAGACTGCATTTGTCAATTTTCTCATTTTATTCGCAAACGTTATGGTAGGTATTGTCTCCCTTTGAATGTGTCAAACTATATTTTGTCTCTTGCCATCATATGTTTCATAGATGTTTGATTGATAGTGCCTACAGCCCGTTTAGTAACAAAATGTCACATTTGCAAGAAATGCAAGAAAAAACTCCATAAAAAATCCACTAATTAAGTGTTCCTAATACCACTATACAAGACATATAACACGCTTGACAAATAGTGTGCGATTTCTCTGCGTTAATACTTCAGTTACAAACTATCAAAACAGTGGTTTTGAATTCCTCATCAAAGATTTAAATATCGAACACTGAAGTCAGCAATCTGGGATAAGAGGTTCTGATTGTTGAAAAATGTGAACTAGTTTCACAACACACTTTGATTGAATATTGGTTTTCCTTCGAATATGCAAAGGCGAATAATTAAATAACAAAATTTCCATTTCCACAGAGAACAATTAACCTTTTTGCTAACCTAAAGAATGATGATGTTTTAAAATTTCTACATGATAAATTTGTTAATGTTAATGATATTTGTAGATTTTATTTTGAGTAATTGTCTCGCTTAAGGACTTAGCATCAATGTTTTATCTGGTAAACAAAATACCGATCTTCAAGGTAAATTCAAAAAACGTACATCCACTTTTAAAACACTCCCGATGAAGGTTACAGAAACATGTTTCATTGGTTTACAATTTTGAATTATATACTTACATCGGTCCCTCAACATAGTCAAAATCCTGTCTGTTATCATTTGCAATTTATATTAATTACAAAGCCGCACATATTCTTTCTGAATGGTTTAAGGCTGTAAAGTTGTTGATACAATTCATAATTAAAAACTGAATGAATCTATGAAAAAAAGTAAAATCACAAAAATACTGAACTCCGAGGAAAAATTCCCTAATCAAATGGAAAAATCAAAAGTTAAAACACATCAAATGAATGGATGACAACTGTCATATTCCTGACTTGGTACAGGCATTTTCTTATGTATGAAATGGTGTATTAAACCTAGTTTTAAAGCTTGCTAAACCTCTAACTTGTATGACAGTCGCATCAATTTCCATAACGTTAAAACCAATGTTACATCATTTTTTTAAAAATCCTAATGTAATCCAATCATAAATAAATTGCAACTTGCAGATAAAGCCCATAAATAACCAACATAGTGTTTGTGTATAAATAAATTAGGTATTAACAATTCACTTGGAAACTCAACATCTAGTGTATACCCTAACAACACTTACCAAGGGATAAATCATACTTTGTAAAAAATCAAATTTCAAAGAAACTGACAATATCAAAATGCTTGAGTTTTTTATTGATATATCTGTTACCTTTAAGGACATGTTAAAAACTCAATGGTTGACTGTTATAGAATATCTGTTATACAGATGAATAAAGCCAATAGTAGTATATCGTTATTCAATATTCATCAATCGATTTAACTGAAACAAATCATGGTCACAAACCAAACCTGATGGAAACACTGCAACTGCAACTATAAAAGGAAACAAAATGGAACAAAAAACCACTGAACTGCTACAAAAAAACAAACGACAATATACATAATAAACGGACTATGTGATAGCCACTGTCACATTCCTGTCTTGTTTGTTTGGTTGAACCTGGTTTTATGGCTAGCCAAAACTCCCACTTATTAGGCAATGTTAAATTACGCATAAAATGAAAACATTACGTGACAGAAATAGTCCAAATAACTGTAAGAACATTCAGGACAGAGAAATACATAAATAAATAATATAATGGTCAATTTCAACATATTACCTAATGTGGAATATCAACGAACAACTGAAATTGATTTACAACAGAACACAAGTTCAGCGCAATGTAATACTGAACTATGCGCCCCACGAATGTATCACAAAAAGTGAAGTCACAGCTAAATCTCTAATATAATATTGTGAGTAAGTTTGTAAATAAACTCATCATAGATACCAGGATTTAAATTTTGTACTTTTGGACGTTTCGTCTACAAAAGACGTCACCAGTGATGCTCGAATAATAAAAAAGTTTAAAAGACCAAACAAAGTACGAAAACCAAGAGCATTAAGTACCAAACATTCCAAAAGGTTTTGCCAAATACAGCTTAGGTAATCTATTCCTTGTATAAAAATGCTTAGTATTTCCTAAATTCAAAGTTTTGTAAACAGTTAATTTATAATTATGACCATATCAATTATAATTTATGACAACACAGAAGTGCTGACTTCTGGGCTGGTGATACCCTCGGGGAAATAAAACTCCACCAGCAGTGGTATCTACCCTATGTTTTTATTTGATGTTTTTCTAACCATTAGAAGAGTATTGATATAGAATTTTGTTAATAATGGTGTAATTATGTGTAGTTTATAACCATGTCGGTTCCTTTTAGATCAAACTGTAGACAAATAAATCCCGTGCATATACTAGTAATTGCTTTAAAATAAAAGCCATATAAATGAACTAGGTGATTATATCTTTACTTTTATATACATATAGAAAATAAAATTAGAATTAAACCCACAAACTTAAGACATAAAACAACACCCAACCAGAATTACAAATGGAAAATCATAACTAAATAAAAGCAACAGTTTTATACCTCTATTCGAAATTCATAAATCGATTGAGAAAAAAGCAAATCCGGGTTACAAACTAAAACTGAGGAAAACGCATCAAATATAAGAGGAGAACAACGACATAACAGAAACACTAAAATGCAACCCACACAGAAAAAAACTATAAGATGCTAGTAATAGCTGCCATTGTCCTGACTTTGTACAAAACATTTTAAGAAAAAATGGTGGGTTGAACCTGGTTTTGTGGCTAGCCAAACCTCGCACTTTGATGGCAATTTTAAATATAACACTAAAATGACAACATTACATGACAGGACTACAGTACAAATAAACGCAAGAACATTCAGGACAGAGAAATACACAAATAAACATTACAATAAGACATTTCGACTTGCTAATCATGTAATACATGAATTTTAAATATACAAATACCGAGACACGTTTTATAGCAATGCAAATTTACTCTATCAAAACAGTCACATTCGGTAAATAGAAGACCAGACGTATATAGTAAACCACAATCTAAGACGTGGTAAAAATGTCGTTATTTAGTTGAGACACAGACACATCGTATAGATCAACCAATTCGTGATGGTGTCCATAAAATTATAAAATGTAAATGAAATACGTATCGTGTGAACATACATGTGCATAACATATCAAAACATCATACGATGAGACAAACGGTATGTTGCTGCTGAGAAATGGGAATTGATAAAATATAGTCATAGATTTTAGTGCGAAATTGTCCATCTGTGTCAATAATGAGGAAATTATCAACGTAGCAAGTATCAGTAGTATCCTTACTAACGGATATATTCCAATTGTTGTAGCTATAATCCCGTCTCATTTTATTTGAATTTTACCTACCGAACTAGACTTATCACCGGGTTTGTACTATCATGAGTAACACGACGGGTGCCATATGTGAAGCAGGATCTCCTTAGCATCACTGAGAACCTGCAATCAATCCAGATATTAAGGAAATGAGTGGAGGTAAATAATCATATTTCATGATTTTAACAATTCAAGGATTTCAAGGACTTACTCAAACCAGCTTTTATTTGCTACATTCACATTTTGGTTTATTAATTTAAAAACCCATCTTATTTGAACCATGATTTTACAAAGTGTCTTAAAACATTAACTCAAAAGCCATATCTCAATCAATGTCAACGAATGATGATTGCTTTGCCATTTTCTAAGTTACAAGAGGCGTGTTACCCTGTCATAAATTACAAATTATTAGCAACCTGGCCCTCGCCTTGCATACTTAAATCCTTGACGAGGTTTTGTAACCACTGATTCGATGATACTGCGCGCTGATTTTCCATTCGTTTCCTATGGTATCACCAGCCTAGTAGTCAGACAACACTACTCTGTTGGTGTAATATTTCATGTATAGTGTCATAATTCTCTTCAACTTTGTACATTATTTGGACCTTTTAATATTTTTTTTATTTGAGCTTCACTGATGAGTTTTTTGTAGACGAAACGCGCGTCTGGTGCAAATATAAAATTTCAATCCTGGTATCTATGATAAGTTTATTTTGTAAGTTAACAGTTGACAAATGTATAATTGGAGAGGGAAATAACTGGGTAGTTTTCTACCACCAGTCAAAATGGCTTTATCAAGAATTTGATCTATTTTGATTAATAATGGTCTTCATTTTCGTTATTGATATGGCATTTGAAATGTTACGATTTGAGTGCCGCTGATGAGTTTTATGAGTCTTGTATGTAAAATTAAAATCCTGGTATCTTTGATGTGTTTGGTTATACTTTGCCATTGTCCTAGCTTTTCACTAGATATGACTTTTACCATTTTAATACACAAACGTAAGATGTTGCACAAATATATACAATTCTGAAATCTGTATGCAGAATTTTAAACATTGGTTTGTCATTTAAATTATGTGGATAGTATTCATATTGATAATAGGTGGGGTTTTAATTTAAATTGACTTATTTCTGAAAATATTACCGAGTCCATGTTTAGTCAAAGTGACATTTGTTAATCGATAACTCACATTTACTTGTCAAATGTATTTTAAGATATATAAAATTTGTATGGAATTGAATTTGACTAAAGTTCAGCATAAAGAAAAACGTAATATGCAGATGCATGACAATATATTTCGGATAAAGTGTATATATATTTCTGAAAACGAAGTTGCCTGTATACTTTACTAAGGATTACATTTGAGCGCAAGGAGATCTCTATTTGTGAATCGGTTTATTAACCCCTTTGAACCCAGGGTCGAAGTTCAAGATGTTAACATATTAACGGAAAATTTTTGCTTTGCGTTTACATCATTGAGGCCATCTATTTTTATTGCGGGGTTTCACATATTTAAATCGGAATTATAGAAAAATGGAATGTTGTTAGCAGAATCAAAACAGAAAATGATGAACACTTGATTATTTTCAGCAATCCATAAATTGGATTGAGGGTCTGTTTTATCACGTTATATGTAAAACTCTCATTATTCATGTGAAGCGTGGGCTTTATATCGAGACTTGCTATGCTTTACATCGACGCCACAGTACTTCAACCAATCAGGGAATGTTTATTTGGGGCATTCGACCTATTTTAACTCAGATTTTGGCACATTTTAATCGAAACTATAGACAAATGGAATATTGTTAGTACATATAAAATAGAAAATGATGAATACTTTTAGCTAAAGATGAATTGGATTGGGGTTCTGTGTATTCACACAATTTGTACAACTCTCCTTACTGATGCCATATTTTGGAATTTCCGTGACCTAAATGGTTCGCGAAAATTAATATTTTTATATATAGTATAGTAACAATCTGAGTCTGAAGCTTACAGCCAACTTAAACGGAGATTGAAATATTTGCCAAATTTTATCCGACCATACCGGAAATCAATCTATATAAGCGTAGCTTAAATTTTGTTTTATCTATGTATGTTGTTTATTATGTTGACAAACGAATTTAGATTAAGTGTCTTTTTCTGAATTGGTTGTTATGCACCTTTTGGTTATAACTTATCGTGATCAAACGTGGACAGAATTAAATAATAAGAGAATGATACATGTAAATGCATTAGAAAATCTATTGTCTAAAAATATCTTTCTAGCAAAAAATGAAAACTTTAAATGTTTGACGTTTGTCTCGGTTTAGCAAGGACGCAATCATAATTATGAAATCACAAAACTCGTTTCGGTAAACAGGAACAATAAAATTAACTGGAATAAAAAACGTTTTGTTTTATAATATTATTTTACTCATAAAATAATAAACGAACGATGAGCAGAGTAGACATCAAAGATTAAAATTTATGAAATTAATGTACATGGCAAATTCAAATGCACCATATCCCAAAGTAAATAAATACGAAAACAACCAATTATAAACAATAGTACACAAAACACAACATAATAACTGAAGAACACAACTCCCCTCCCCACCTCAATTACCGAAAACCAAGAGTGAGTTTATTTTCCATAGAAGGGTACGAAGATCCTGCTTCAAGGATGGCACCCGGAGTGTTGCTTGTGTTACCAGAGAACCGAATTATATTTTGAATGCGAATAAATCGAGAAAACAGCAACAACATATTCACTATTTCGAAACAACCTATTCTATAAATTTATCAAAAATTATAAATATCGTTCAAGGGTAATCTACTTTGTAAAACAATATTTTCCCTTTTTTAATCTAAAGAGACATAAGCTTAAATTGCTATACATTGTATTTACAAAAAAACCCTATATTTCTATACTGAAAGAAGAGCTCGTGATAATGAGGCGGCCGACGTGCTAAACAATTGGTATACAAAAATAATGTAATTGTATCAAGCTTATAATGCGATTATCTTTTTTTTTATTATTTTTCAAAACACATAGTTTGACTAATCATTTTATTAAAATGAAAGCTCATTATCTCAGAGACAAACAAATGTCAGTATGTCATAAAATAGTCATTAATACGTAATTTTGGACAAAAAAAAAAGAAAGGCAACGGTAGTATACCGCTGTTCAAAAGTCATGCATTGATTGAGAGAAAACAAATCCGGGTTACAAACTAAAACCGAGGGAAACACATCAACTATAAGTGGAAAACAACGTAATTACTGGAGTGCAACAAAAACAAATGCTAATATAAATAGAAACGAGCTATATGATAACAACTGCCAAATTCCTTTATTGGTACATAACAGTTAAAGAAAAAAGGGGGTTGGATGATAATATAAAAAGAAGATGTGGTATGATTGCCAATGAGACAACTCTCCACAAGAGACCAAAATGACACAGAAATTGACAACTATAGGTCACCGTGAACCATGTTTTATGGCTAACAAAACCTCCCGCTGGTAATGCAATGTTGTAATAAACATCGCTTAATTGGCAACACTACATGACAGAAACAAACAAACAAGAACACTCAGCACAGAGAAACGCACAAACAAATAAAATAAAAGCCGTTGCAACATGTAAACCGCACAATAACAACGATAGGATAAGTTTACCCTGTTGACTCATCTGTTCTCATCCTGTTTGGAGTTGATACAGTTTGACTAGGTTTATGTTATAAATCGATTTTTCAGGTTTTCATTTCGATTTACTACTGATATACAGTTTAGGATTTTCCTCGAATATTATTTTACTTATACTATATATAAATGAAAATTAGTTTGTTTTCTGTAATATTTGATATACGGATTTTTATCCAAATCAAAGAGCAAGATATAAATTTTTGAGATCTTTGCTTCAATATGCATTTGATCACAAATAATTACAGAATGTGCTTCTGACCAAAATATTTATATGCCTGGTATATTTGATAATTGTATTAAATAATGGAAAACAACACATATTAGTCTTCCAGGGATAGAAACATTTACAAATGGGAGACATAAACAAAACAGAACGTTCATTGAAAGTCTATCCCATCGAACTTGAAATAATGGATACCACAGATACAGTAAATTGCTGACTCAAATATTGGTTTGCATGTAGAAATTGGCAATTAGAATTTTTATTTTACTACAAAAGCGATGATTTCTGTTTTCTAATTGTGACCTTCACATTTCTATAAGGCAGCATTCAATCAGCGCCTGCATATGGAGTATGAACCTTCAAGTCGATTCCATATTCCAGAGCTTACATTTCTATTATAATTTCCGTGATAAAGAGATGCTTATAAGAAATGTTTCCTAGTGATATAGTTGAAGTCATGCCTTCAAAAGTAAGTGAAATCTCAATAATTTGGATGACCGTTATGAAATACGTGTATCTTATCACTGTTGACCACTGATATTTTCCTATTGTTCTAGCCACAATCCCGTCGTCGTTTCTTTGATTATGGCATTATCAAGGACAGAACGTGTGGCGCCGGATCTAATATCAGATTTTGGATATCACAATATATTTTGGTCTCAAACATCACTAAAGAGACATTATTTGTCGAAATAAGCACACGGTGCATCAAAATTGTTACCGATTATATTATTGCCCTCTGAAGAACCTGCTATATCTGATTTTTGGTTTGACTCATATAACTCAGTCCAAAGTTTTCTGTATATTGTTAAGTGGACTGTTGTTATTCTATAACTGCTTATCTTGCCACTGATACATAACATGCAATGCATCCGAAGAAAAATACATAGAAAATTATAAGTTGGTAGGGATGATGGGTCTTCATTTTAAAAATGAAGACCCATCATCACTACTAACTTATAATAAATTGTTGAACTTCGGAGAGTTCGTTTAACCAAGAAAAAAATTTGAACCTTTCAACTTTATTGGCATCCAGTTTGTTTCTTGTAACAAAGTGACAAGTTAAAGGTATTCAATATTAGTTTTTGATTATACAAGTGACTAAGGTTGTAATATGGTCTATGAACTTTGTCAGTATTGCTGGTGTTATATTGTTTGTGTGTGTGGAAAAAAGGGGGTGGGTCCTGTGTTGAATTTTGTGTTTTACATTTTACTAAAATTTCTTTTGCAACTAAATATAAAGGTTAATGAATTGAAAGAATGTTACGCGTCCTCCAATTAGTTTCTCTTGGATATGAATTGATAACATTTGAATTCAGTGGCGTAATGTTGTTCAGTCTTTCGCTTTCTATGTTGTGCTTTGTATATGATGTTTGTTCTTTGTTTTTACTTTCTTTTTCTTGACATGGCTTTGTCAGTTAGTTTTCAAATTATGTGTTTGAATGTCCCTTTGGTATATTTCGCCTCTCTGCAATTGCGATGACATCTTAAGAACAGGAATTAAAAGAAAATCCAATTGACAATCGGAGACAAACGGGTAACAAGCCCGATTTTTTTCTCTCTCGAAAATTGTGTATTCAATATTTTTCATAAAGTATTAAGGGAACGAAAATAAATATTTTATAAATAAAAGATTGCAAACCCATGATTGCCATATTCATTTTATCAAAACAAATCAAAGGTTTAAAATGTTATGTACATACTCCGTTACAACTGTAGTGTAAAGCAGTTCTTTCGGAGAATTGGTCATAAGACTTGTTGTTTATTTCAAAATAAAAAATTATAACAAAACTTTTTCAGCAAAACAAGAAATTTTAGAATGAATCTATATGAGTATAAACCTAAACAGAAATGTTTCCATGTTTTTTTTTTGTATTTTCTGTCTGTATTTTCAGTATTTTTGATAAAAATCAACAGTACCAATTTTGCTGCATTGGTTTCGAATTTTGACAATTAATGTCTATTGATGGATGCTTTCGACCAAATTACTTGAACACCTAAAGCATAATACAAATGTTAAAGAGCTGATATAATAAAATTGGACCTATTACATAGCAAAATCCGGGCAAGGAATTAGAACTTTCAATGAGGGAGATACATTAAATAATTTGATATGATTTCCAAAATTGTGTTATAGAGCAGGAGTACAGATGTACAGGTGTTGGTGATACTCTCTGAGACTAACAGTCCATCAGCAGAGGCATCAATAAAAAATTAAGTGATTTTTAGCCATGGCGTTGTCAGTTTATATTCGATTTATGAGTTTGAATGTCCCTTCGGTATCTTTTGCTCCTCTTTGAAAAGATTATTTGCATGCTCATGCAAGTACGCTGAAGGTGGGTGTTTATTATCAACAAATCGAGAACAAATCAGTTGTCAGTACTTCAGTGTTGATATGGCGTATCTTTTTTTTTCTAAATAAATTCACTTAAACACAAAGGATTTTCTTCACCCGGGCAAAGATGTGAACCGTAGTTCTCAAGTTCTTAGTGATCTTCAACTTGATTCGGCTTTCCAACTTTTTTTTTTATTGGAACCTCCACTGTTGAGTCTGTAGCTATTTGAATATTTGTGTTTCAGTGCATGTTTTCTTGAGAGATTAATGCTTTTGAACGTTTTGGGGGTGAGTGCTAGTGCAAAATATAAAATAACAAAAATACCCAACTCCGAGGAAAATTCTAAACGGAAAGTTCCTGAACAAATGGCAAAATTAAAAGCTCAAACACATCAAACGAATGAATAACAACTGTCATATTCCTGACTTGGTACAGGCATTTTCTTATGTAAAAATATAAAGATAAAGATTTTCGAAAGCAGCAAACTTGATAAGTATTTGAGATATGTTTATGATTTTCTTGTATGATTTTTGACATTTTCTTTATTTCCTTGCTAGCACAGACAAGTTGTTGTATCTTAATAACATTATTATGATTTATCATTTAATATAAGAAAAAATAACTGAACATGCAACCATTTTTTTAAAATTGTATTTCCGCAATAATGAGACAAAATGAGTCAAATGTAAAAAAAATATATTGTAGAAAAATAGGGAAAGGATGAATAAAAAATCAAATTATTAAATAGTATAATTATATTATAAAATGATTAAATTGTTAAAATGAAAACGGACTCAAGGAAATCGTAGCAAAATTGCTTATTTTCGCAAATTTCATTTTAATTTAATTATGTTATTTTGAAAATTGTAAATAACTTTTGAATTTAGAGTCTTATAAAAACAATTATTGCATTTTTAATGTAAAGAAAATCTAAACTATACAACTTTATGAAATCATTTTTGGCTTAAATGTTTCTCATTCTGCCACTGAAAAAAAAATTAAATATAGTAGCACTATTTGTCCGAATATATATATATATATTTCTCTAAATATTTATATTTGAATCTACTGCTTAGGTTCAGATTTGCTATGCATTTCTGGAAAATAAGTAAATCTTGCAGTATTTATGTCAAATTTTTTACTCGGACTAATTCAATATACTGAAAATTATGTAAACTATATAACCAACTAAAACATTTTAGAAATTGACAAATAAATCATTTGCAGCATCCAGACTCAAATGGATAAAACTTTTTAAAAATATTAAATTTGTAAAACATTAAAATCATAAATGAAAACGGTGATGATCATGACGATGATGGTTAAATAATTATAATAATGATAATAATAATAATAATAATAATAATAATATTAATAATAATAAAAATAGCAATAACAATAATAGTAACTACAATGTATTTACGTCTCGCGTACAAAATTGCAAGCCTGATATTTTTGCAATATCAAACCATATGTATTGGAAAGCAAAGCCATCGTCTATTCAAGAAGGTGGTAACCGAAAATGGCACCTAATGATCGGACAGAAAGCCATTAATGCAGAAGAAAATATTTAGAATTCAATAGAAAAATTATGCATAAATTTCACGTTGCCTTTGAAGCCAACAGCAATGCCAGAATATTGCAGATCTTTTAATATTTACCAAGAGATTTCTAAGCAAAAGTTCGTTCGATACTGATAGCTACCAAAAGTGCAGCGAAAGCTTTTGAGAAGTCATGGCCGAGATGCCAAGTGGTGACGTCATTTCTATATATTTGTGTATAAGGACGAGATTTGATTGGGTAACTTTGCCATTCCAGTGAAACGGGTTACAAAACAAGTCCAGTACGAAAAAAACATCGCAGGCTATGTTATAGTTCTGGACCTTAGTATCGATAAGTTACAGTTGTATTCATGGACTTAATAACGACTTTAATGGAAGGATATAGTTATCCAGACCGATTTACCAAGCCTCTCATTATACGATATCGATGTCATTTGGTGTTGTTTTTAAAATGACCTGTACAAACAAGATCATGTGTAAGAATGGGCGTGGATGGATGACCAGCAACAACAAAGACTTCCATTTTACAGTCTCTCATTGGCATCGAACAACAAAACATATATGGATAATTTAAAAGAGGAAGACTTTACTGGAAGATCGAAAGTTTGGATTCAGTCAAGTCAATATCTAAAAGTATAGAGTCATCAAAAAGAGTCATTTTGCGTTTAAAATCGAACTAAAACCACAATGAACGTAAAATCTGTTAGTCTAAGCATTACAACATAAGGCTAGTGAAATTTTGTGCAATGTTTTGCCTTCTCACTCAAAGATAAATGTGATATATTGTGGTGATTATCAAATATTTTAACATCACTTTGTATCGACAAGATGGTTCCATGAATGAATTGGGTATTTACATTTTTTACAACACAATAATACAATATGTGTTATTTATTAATTTCTATATCAACTAAAATACTGAACGACTCATAATGGTAAAATTATTGAATTAGATGGAACTCAAAAATACAATGTTTTGGAACCATCAACAATCAGAGTTATAGCCTAAACTGAAATCATATTTAGTGTTAATTACTAGAGCACAATCATCAGCAATTTAAGTTGATATGTGGCATTTTTAATAAGAAAGCAAACAGACAACTCAATTCAGATGAAGGAGAATGCAGAGAAATGTGATGAAATGATATTTTTTGACATAATGGATTTAATGGAAGTTTACACAAAGAGGCTGCTGGGTAAAGTAAATCAATTAAGTTTAATTTCCTCTTACAACATTTTTTATCCAAATATGCTCTATAGTACTTCAACTACTGGGATGAAAAACATAAAATATTTTTGATGTGTACATAAATATCATTGTAAACAAAGTTATATACTCCATCCAAACTTTTTCATAAAAAGAATATCTTGACTCCAGTTGTGCTAACTGTTTAACTTGAAATGTGTTTTTTAAAAGAACATCATATTTGATTAAACTTGAAAGTTAAACAACATTGATCTATGAATCAAAGCAAAAGTTCCTTACAGCATATACACACTTTATTATTTTTCTTATTATTATAAATATTATTATAATTATGAATTTGTAAATTAGAAATGTGTCATGAATAAATCAAAATCAGAAAGAATAAAGTTAAAAAAAATCTCGATTTTAATTTTTGTTGTTGCTTTTTCTTACTTGCAAAGAGGTAATTGTGTAAAATATTTTCAAAACGAAGCATTCATATATTGTATTCAAAATTTTGAATTATGGTGACTTGAGATTATTCATAAAAAAATGAGCAAGGATTTTTGTTTTAGTAAATGCTTGATATTATTGGCAAATCAATACACAAAACAGAATTACAGACATTAAAATGGAATAATTATAATATTAAGTCTTACCGGAAAATATGTTTGAAAATATTGTTACTTTTGGTAAAGTAGATACTAACAAGTATAGCAGCAACAGCTCTTTTCATAATTAAATAATATTATCTAGTTATAAAGTCACACAAACACATTAATAAATAATAAATATATTCAAAGGGAACTTTCCTGTTTATAGATGGTTTATCCTCTCTAAAAAGTTTTTTTTTTTAAAGTTGTTTGTTTCCCCTTTGTTTATTAGTCATAACATTTGATTGCATATATATGAACAAGAAGCATTTTTCTTTTTCTTTTTTTTCCGTTGGTAAATGTTATATGAGCTACGTCCGTTCAATAGACTAGTAAATGTTATTTATCAAGACTTGTGAATGCTGTGTACATAATTGTTATGATCTCCATCGGCTTAAAAGAAAGCTGGCTTTCGATGCTCTTTGGTGAAGTCACTGAGAAAGCTATGGTACGCTTTGAGAATTATTGGCTCAAGAAGTCCGCCATGTTTGTTTGTCATCAAAAAGGTTGTTTGATATGACCTGGAAAATTCCCATTCAAAAAAACAAAAAACACCTTCTTCGTATGCATGTTCCTGCTAAATTTTCTTTTTGTTTCATGGCAATTTTCTTCGCTCTGGGTGTTTGTATTTCGCAAAACTGCAGGCAATCCAGCTCTTCACAGAAGCGATGATGCAGGCGTTTCCTGAGAAAAAGAAGAAGAAGAAGAAGGTGAAAATATGAAAACAGTAAAACTTATTTTTTGCGATATTCTTAACGTAAGGAAATGTTGCATGTGCCTGGTGTGAGCACCAAACGTGTATGGTGTGAGTACCACAAAAAAAACTTAGAAAAAAGGTAAACATCACGCACGTGTCAGGCAAGGAAGGTGTTTTCCAAAGTTTATTTAAAAACAGATCTAAATTTGGACATTGAAGCAGGTAAAGTTTGTTATCACAGTGCATAAGCATTCCCAGTAAAAGAATCGTGGAGTGTCGTGATGTTTTTGTTCGATCAAGTCGTGTTTTTTATTATTCATATAGTCAAATACAATATAAAAATATTTCAAATCTTACAAGTGAGAGATTTAGCTAGCTCAGGGTTAGTATAGAAAGTCACTGGCTAGCTATAACACCTGTTTAATCCACAATTTTCTACGTAAGCAAATGCCTATACCAAAGTCAGGAATATTAGAGTTGTTTTCCATTCGTTTGATGTGTTTCAACTTTTGATTTTGTCACGCATTTGATAAGGTACTTTCTTTTTGGAAATTTTCCTTGGGTTTCGATATTTTTGTTATTTTACATCTCAGTCTATGATAAAATGGGATGGTGGCAGGGATGATTAGTTATTACTGATATTAATAACTTATGTATCAAAATTATTGATCTAGTTAACAGAAAATTGCTTAAGATTGATCATTTTGAAAAATATAAATTCCAAAGTGTAAAGTTTCAAGTCTAACTCGCCTTTAAAAGTAATACATAAGTAATCTAGATTAATTTTGTGCAAATGCAACTAAAAAGCACGTAACATCTTCTCTGTAACCAATGAATAGACCAGAATATGTTGAAAGAACATACAAGGGGAAGGGTATCATGGTGGTGTGTGTTTAGCCGATACCACAGGTAGTCCAGTAAAGTAATATGAATTTGATAAATTGCCCAGTGATAAATATAAAATCGGCACACCAAATTTAGAATCATATAGCATCATGTAATAACACTATTTTACTGTGAGATGATCAGCGTGCTCTCACAGACACTCTTTTGTCACATATATATAGACTGAACATGGCACGAAAACAAGATAAGAATTTAGTGTAAAAAAACTAGACAAATTTTGGCCTGAGTGAAACAAGAAAAATAGTAGCTCTTTAAGGAGGGCGCTGAACCTGTCACCTTAAAAAAGCGATCGTAAAACGAACTGAATGTCATCAGTAGACCAGGTAGTCTCCTTACAGCAAAGTTCTTAAGAAAAAGACCTTTGAAAGTTTCCCGGCAACTTGAGAACGAAAGGGCAGCATTGACAACCTTACGTCCAGTACCGAGTCTTCTCAAACAAGTCATAAACAATGTCTAGAGTTAAACCAATGCTCATGTTCTAACTCCACATACGACTGAATTTAAAATACTTACCAAGACAAACTTACTAAACAACCGATTAACAGTTACTGTATTTTTCCTATTTTAAACGTTACTTTTCAAAACATATTCCCGAATTGAAAAAGACACAATACAATGCAATGACATAATTACCTTTTCTGATACATCCTGAATAACTTTGTCCAATTTTACCGTTGGTATTTCCTATATGTATTTAGTATTTTTCTGGTTCGGTTTGGTGTGTATAAATCAAAAAGCTTTCGAAACGGGGAATTTTTTGATGACGCAGGTATTAATTTTCGAGTCGTTTCATCGATTTACAAATAAAAAAAATTTGACAGCATAAACTGAGGCGTCATCTCAACTGTTCATGTCATTTAATAACAACCAACTGTTACAGAGCCCGCCTGTACTCAAGAAATTCCGGAGTGCATTTGATGACACCGTCCGGGAATGGTTTTTAATTTAGAAGTTGGGAATTTCCCTTAGTAAAATTATTGGATCAACTGTGACTCGAAGAAGGAAGTAGCCTGTAGCAGCCGATTTCCAAGTAATTTAGCAGAAATTTTCAAATTAAGGTGAGGCCTTTAAATAAAATTTACAAATATCAAAACATGTTTGATCTACCAATCTCGAATGAGCTTTGGTAAAGTTTGAAAAACGTGTTTAAACCAAGCATGACGTAAAAAATGAGGAGTGGGTTCATTGCACTTATCCATATGCAGTGTGCAACACTAGATGACAGACCTTAAAACATTGCATTGTATTACTATATTTCTTAAAGCAGGTTAATTGTTATATATTATACCAACTTTATTTACTTAAATATATAATATTGCAAGGTTATGTCTATTGAGTATTGTTTCTTAAAAAAAAACTTGCTTGAAAATTGATAATATATGCAGAAATCCTAGAAATTCCCATTATTTTAACCAACCAATCAGTTTGACTGTCATAACAGTTAATTTTCCCAGAAAAGACAAATTATTACTTGGGTAAAATTAAAAAGTAAACAACATTGAAACTTGTAGCTGAATTGGAATTAAAGGGGCAGGTGACCAAAGTCACAGAACACCACCACCTACTGAAGAAAAAAACGCGGTTAATGCAAAAACTGACCCTTTTACCCACATTCAGCATGTTAAAGATTGTTTGTTTCAACAAACCTTAGATAGTCCCCAGTTTTTGGTTGGGTCTGTGTTGCTTATTACTTCTCTTGTGCTTTGGTTTGTTAATTTCCTTTTTTAGCCATGCATATTGACATTGTCAGTTTGGAATGGAAATAATCATATATATAATTGTTTTGCTTTAACACCCTTTAGTCTTTGTTTATCAAGGTTTAAAAAAACATTTTTTAATTGGCATAAAACTTTATTAGTTTGCCATTTGAAAATGAAACTCCAACATGTCCAAGGAAGGATACATGTATGACTAAATTATTTTGAAAATGTTTGTGGTAAAATTAAATGAAACTGGAACTTACATGTCATGCATGTATATTTCAGAGATGCAACTAATCGTCGGACCTGTCAGACCTAAGGGCAGAATTTATGCAGGTCCGGCAAAACTCGTTGCTGTGCAGGACCTGATGGCCGTCAATATTTTAGTCTGCTTGGGTCAGCCAAAACTTAATTCCCCGTCGGTCCTGGCAGAGTATTTTGTTTATAAAATTGTGAATTTACAACCACGTTGCATGATTAGATAGAACAACATGCAAGGCTTCGATTACATAATAGAAATCGGGAGTTCAAACTGTTTTAATGATAACTATTATAGCCGGACACCTTCCAAATATCCTTCCTTAAAAAATAAAAATAAAACCTTTTGCAGTATAAATTTCACTTTTGAAATCGTATGTTTGACATCGTTAATTTATTGAAATATTTATATCAAACGCAGTTATTTAACAGAGAATACACACCATTGGTTTGAAAAATGACGTAACTTTAACCTCCGTAGCAGAGTTCAAAAAATCTATGGGTCACTGAATATTTACAATATATTTTATTTTTTAAACTTTTCTTTCAAATTAGTTTTAATCCAGAAAAAAGTAAAAACATTGCCTGACTGTACCTTAAGTTGAATATCTATATCCAAATTCAATTAATTAAAGCTGTAATCCATGATCAAAAATTGAATGCTTTGTTTACAATTGTTGAAAGCCATGTGCTTTTTTAGCGGGAAAATTCGGGAAACCCCTTAAGGAGGCTCGAGGGTATAACAATTTCAGAAAAAAATTAAACATTTGTTTTTCATTACAAATTTTATTTATTACCTTTTGTAGTTGTTACTTTATCATATGGTACAAAAAACATTCAAAACAATTAATTCGTGTTGGCCCCAGATGACTTTTAAAATGTAAACATCATTGAAAAGGTTCCAAATTATCTCCCTTTGGTGGAAAAATGCCATTTTTGGCTTTAAAATTGAAATATCTCTTTTAACTCATCTGTGATCTATATTTTTTAATATAATTTCGATATATGCTGTACTTAAACTAAATTATTGTAAAATTTGAGCGAATTCTGTAATAAATTTCTTTTCGATATTACCTTGATTTCTCCTATTAGTTCAACAGAAATAAACCACTTTTACAAAGATGTATGCTTCTTTCGAAGGCAGATTGTGAGCGCAAATGAACGGTGACCCCATTTTTTTATTTTATTTTTCTATTAATTATAAGATAAAGTTCATTTATAGAAAAATATAGAGAAATCCTATATAAATGATTTAGACCCGCGAACCCCTTAACAGGAAACAGTTACATTTCATTGTTATTTATAGACATATTACAAAGTTTTTACATAGATTATTTTGAGTGAAAATATAGGTCTAGCAGAAATGTGATGGGTCTGGCAAAACTTCGTACCCTGTAGGCCCCAATGTCTGACAGGAAAAAAAAACTGTTTGCATCTCTGATATTTAACTCAACAAAAACAACCTATGCCACTATACATGTATAGTGTAGATTTTGATATTCTAAATAGTGCTCCATGAATATAATTTTTAATTAAACATCTGTTTAATTTGTTTACATCAGAAAATAGCGATACTACATACACACTGGTACATGTAAGGTAGTTAAAATAGTGAATTTGAAATTTAAAATTTGACAACGTCACAAGTAAGACTGTCTGCAAAGGCCAGATTTAGGAACAACATTCAGGTTGATATTGTTATTGACTGCTCCATCTATCATTGTCTATAGGCTTACAATGCTAAACAGCTAATCTTTGAAATTAAAAAAAAAAATACTACAAAGAAACATTGTTTCATGTTTAATTAAGTACATAATATTAAATAATGTGAATTTGTGGTTTTATCAAGGAAAAAAGTGGGTCATGCCAAGAAAAATAAAAAAGTTATGTACGGTGTAACCCGAAAGTCAAAACAATATTTTTTTCTACTTTATTTGCTGCATTTACTAGTCCACTTCCAGTATATTGTATTAAAACACAATATCTTTCCACTTTGCTTGTTTGAAAACCATAAAAGATGCAAGATTTTTTTTAAATCTAAATATATGCTTCAATTCAGGATAAACTTAAAATCAAACAGAAAAATTCAGAAACAATGCACTGTTTTATTTCACTCCATGTTTTGACATTCTGGGATGGATTGCTGCTGAAATTGGAATCATAATACAAAACTGATTCCTGCATTCTTTTAAAAGTGATATACCATTAAAGGTAGCTTACTTAACTATTAAAGTTATTTAAAAAAAAAACCTACATGATACATACTATTGATAGGTGAGTACTTATAAAAGGGTAGGTGGGGAATCCCTAAACCTAATTATCTTTTTACCTTATCATACTTATCTATAAGACTATTCAATTCCATTTTGTTGGAACATTTATTGTATTTGTATAATAGATGTTAAATCATGTAAATTTGATTGACAAAATAACCATTTAAATTGAAAACTTAAAAACACTTAATGACTCAAATAATTTTTCATTCAGAGAGTTGCATGTTTTTTAAGTGTAGATCAGATAAAATGTATCATATGAAAGTGCAAATTATAAACTTCCTTTTATGCCCCACCACAAATATACATTTACTATAATTTGTTCATACTACTGTAAATATTGTTCCAATTTATTTTACATATAGAAACGGGACATCATGGTACATAGATGGATTTTGGTTTATATTATGATTTGGTCTTATACATTTGTAGGTACATGTACATATTTATTAGAAACTTAAGTGAAATTTCACTTGTGTGTGCAGTTCTCTTGTGTTGTTTTAAGTTTTTCAGCAACATATTGGTACTATTGTAACCTGCATTTCACACTCAAGTGATAGTTGTTAAAACAACCTTTGGTATGCATGTACATTCGTGTAATTTTACATGTAATACATACATATACAAATGTACTGTAACCATCAATGGCCTTTGTTTGTTATTATGCTCTTTAGTAGGGATGTTTTCTCTTTCATTCTTTTGAGACATTCCCTTTTCCATTCTCTATTCTATATATTCATAAACAATTATTATACTGACACTCAGTCCTCTTTTAAAAATGACATAAAAACTGTTCTGCAACAATTTGGTCACTACTCTCGTTTCATACATGTCATACCTGGGTGATTTTCTGTTGGTTAATTGTTATAGAGGATGACCGTTAGGTCATTCCAATGTATTGTTATCGCCTAAATTTCCATTATGCAAATAAGTTTTGAATAAGCAGACATCATCGAGTACAAAATAACATTCGTTATTGCTTGCTATATATATTCATTTCTTCAATGAATACTCATAAAATAATGTTTTAGAACTTAATTTGATAATATTAAAATGTTTTATATGTATGTAAGTAAAAATCATTAATATCTATGCAGACGTATAGACAAATTGTGTTAACGCATGCACATGCGGAAGGATATCTCAAGAACAATTACAATCTCCTATAAAGGAGGTGAAGATTGTACACAGATACATGCAGAGTTATTGGTCCTGACTCTCTCATTTAGGCGGTTAAATATGAATGCCTACTCAAATTATCTATTAGAAAATCGAATTATTAACGAAGAGTGTCCACCATGCACTTGCACTGCAAAATTAATAATTAGTAGAATATAGTAATATATATATGGATGAAAATTATATCAAATACATGTTGTATACATGTAACTGTTATCAGGGACATTCTATACTGAGTATAGAAAGTCCCTGCTGGAATGTACAAATAATAATATGATATAAACCAGAGTACATGTATATTGATTTGTATCACTACAATATACACTGATATATACAGTGTAGATACTATTCTGTACGCTATCCGGAAGTCGCGATTTTCGAAGCGAGAACTTTTTGGATCACATTTTAAAGGAGTAGGTTCAGTAAGACCCCTTTTTGGCCCCAAAATATAGCAGTTTTACAAAATTGTTAAAATGTAAACCTTGTAGTTATTTATTGGACAGTAGAATGCTTCTGCTACATAAATATGGGCTGTTTTTGACAATACAACATGTACAATGCACATATATCCGGTACTAGCACCATTAAGTCATGCTAAATTACTGAAATCCTCATAATTCTAGCATTTTAGTTAAATTTTAGACGGTTTTCGTGTAAAACGAAAGTGGCCGCATTTGTGTTCATCCTTTATATTGAAATGTAAGTTGTATTTTATGATAATACATAACATATATAAAGGTTGAGGATGAACACGGATGCGGCCACTTTCATTTTTACCAAAACCCATCTGAAAAGTGACATTTTTCGGCATATTAGGTAGATTTTTCATATTTGAGCTTGAATCGGATCGTTTTTAATGACTAAATCTGTTAAAATCTTTCACATAAAGTAATTAATTCAAATAAAATAGACACTTAAGTGTTTAAAAAGTGGTCAAAATCTTTCGTCAGATGAACCTGAAATTTGAGGCCAAAATCGGTCCTTACCGGACCTACTCCTTTGATGGGTATACTGAATTAAACGGTAAGTTGATCATCTATACATTGCTTAATGATTAATTCAGCCGACATCGATATTCTCAAATGGTTTAGAATTAAATTCCGCACATTCATTATTCGTATCTTTGCCTTAATCAAGAGATTTTCAAGTGCATCACGAAGAAAAATCCGTCGGCGAACCTAAAAACAATCTTTTTACCCTCTTAGTGTTCAAATTAACGTAAAATCCAGACTTAATTAACTAAATGAAGTATATTTCAAGTGGTGGTAAAAGTTTCAACCAGATCTTTGAAGCCAGAAATAAGAAAATTACACTTGTTTGAATTTCTCACTGTACATGTACGATCAGTCTCGCTTGTATATTTTTAAACTGTATGATCAGTTTTTATGTCACTGTATTCTAGTGGTGATTTCAAAGTTATTTACGATACATTAGAAGGTGGCATTTTTCTAAATAACACAAATATCTTTCAATACATTCACATCCTGAAACATATTTTAGCTTAATAGGGTGTACTCGACTTACTATATTAAGTATAAGGATGTTTAAATGTTGCTAAAATAAGAGGAAGGTTTGATGTATACTAGTATATAAGTTTCAGAAATGTCCTCCGTTAAACTTAAAATTGTACAAACACACAGATTTAGTTGTTATATAAAAATGCATGTATTTACACACATTCGATGCTGTACTGTAGCCTATAATTGATCACAGTTCCTTCACTTTGTTTAAGATGTAGAGCTGTCTCTTTGACACTCAATTGTACACCACTTTGTCAAGCGGGGGGTTAAAGTGATGAAGAAGTCTGTCTTTCCGTTCGTCCGTTCAACCGGTACAATATGTTTTGCCGGTTTTGTAAGCGCATCTCCTCATAAACCACTTTATATACATTGGGGATTCTGGCCATTTTTAAATGGAGAGGGGGTCCAATCCAGGAGAAAAGGGATTTCAAATATATGTTCCCATACAAATGCATTGATAGTTAAAAAAGGGTTTCAAACTGCCGGATCCCCCTTTTTTTAATCCGTCACTGATATAACTATTAATTAATCTTATTCGGATTCCTTATCATAAATGATAATGACTGTATTGTACACCGTCTATTTCGAATTTTAGTAAAAATCTTTTATGGGGTAACTTTATATAAGATACGGACTTGAACATTGCATTATATGGAGTCACCCATCAGGTATTTCCAACACCTCCTAAACCAATCATTAAAGTTTTCTGAAATTGCTCCATTTGTACTCGATTAATGCATTATGGACCTTCTATTTTTGTAAACTTACCAAAATTATATCACATGAATTAACCCCCTACGCAAAGCTGTCTTTATCCATTTTTTGTTATTTTAAAAGCGACAAGCTTGATTTATGTTATCATCAATTGGTCAACGGAGGACAGTTTAAATAATCTTTAAAAATGTAATAGCTATAAACAGATAACTGTAACGATACACTATTACAAAGTCCACAAGCGAATCATGTATTACATTTTAGGCATTTGACTTTAAATAAGACTGATGGAACAAAAATAAAATTATTTTGCCATCTAAAAAATTCATAAGAAATATATTTGTATTGTCTGATGAAAGTAATTACACGTTATAGTTCCCTGGATAGTTCATAATATCACATATACACGTATATAGTTACTATATACCTTCAAATTGCTGTTGTTTTTTCTTCAAAATCACGACTGGTCATATAGTCAAAAATCTGAAATCGCTTCTAGAATACAGTCAGTTCTAGACTGATCGTACAGTAATTTATTTTGGGATCCTCAAGGAAAACATATTTTTTTATGGGAAATACCAATATTCTACTTAAATACGAAAAGAATATTGAAACAGTATATATTTAACTGTAAACTGATGCAAATATTTGCAATAAAAGATTATTTGCTTTGTTCTACGAGAGCAAAATTGTCCATCGATTTCACTTTTTTCTACCAAGTTGATGTGATGCACACGTATATTTTATATTCTAATGCATGTTTTTGTTACAGTAACTCATATTTATGATGCTATATATACCTTGAAGATGTTCAAAGCACTTTGTAGATATAGGAGTAAACAAATGATGAGAAAAGTTACCGTAGGCAAAACCGTCCTGTTAGCCGGTTGGAAATCATCGCTTCGAAAATTGCAACTTCCGGATAGCGTACAGAATAGTATCTACACTGTGATATATATATTAATAGTTATAACGGTGATGTTGAATTCCCTTTCATCATGTTCATTTATTTATCTTCCACTACAAGAACTTGTCTCTGAAAAAAAATACATCTGTGCATTAACCTCACTTTCAGGTATAAAGATGCAATTTTTTTTTTTTGAGACAAGTGCTTGTGACCATCAAGAAGAACTTTCTGTCATCCAATGTTCAGTACTTCAGTCCTTTGATTAAAAAACAACTGTAATCTGATTTAAAGCTGTATGTATTGTGGCCAATGTTCACATATATGCCAAGAACTTTTTTTGCACTAAACATTTTCTATTGTGACAAATGAACTCTTTGTTTGGAAATAAACTTTCTGAGAGATCTATGTCAACGCTGAATATAACTGGTCTGGTAAAAGTTTGCTAGTATGACAGTAATGTATTTTTTCATATATTTCTCTACTTGTTATTAATCTATATTTGTGTATGTGTCAGGTTGTCTTACATGTAGTTTATCCAGAGAATGACAAGTCAGGATTGTGACCATGAAGGGCATCTGGTGATCTTTAGATGTTGTATCTTTGTTATCTTGTATTGTTGGACAGCTGTCTTGTTGAAATTTACAGTACTTAGCATTGTAATAAGATTTTTTATTTTGAAATGAAACGTTCTCCAGATTTCTTGATAAATGATATTAGTACTTCCTATATAAAAAGATGATAGGACCTGCCGGATGAATAGGTCACCATTTTAAGCTTAAAAGTATGTGAATATGTCGGGGAAAACTATCAGAAATATATGATAAAGTCAATAAAGTTCTTATAACTTCTTTGTCTGTCATCTTTCTTGGTGATCCTGGCTGTTTTTATCAACCATTTTTTTTCTTTTGGCACTTTGGTATTCCACTCTTACATTGCATACCATTACAGACCACATGAAACCCGAGCAATATGGGAAAAGGTTACATTTTCACCTGCACAATATTTGAAAAGGTATACATTTTAAACATCTAAATTATATGAAAAGGGTGGGGTAACAGAACCCTAGCCTAGCGGCACTTCCTATCAATTAATATATTAAATATTGAAGTAGCCCTCCCCCTTGAGGTCTCATTGACAGTAATTCTGAAATGGATTATATTTTAAACCATTGTAGTATACATGTACATGTATATTATACATATTTGTTCATGAACATGAATTTAAGAGATATTAATTGCTTGCAGTTAAATTCATAAGTTATGCTCTACTAACAGTAAAACTGTAACACGGGCAGTGTGTCATATAGCAATGTGTTACATAATGTACATGTACATATACATGTATGTGTAATGTTTCACCTCGGATATGTGTCAGTGGAATGTGTCATTCCTTGTGTATGTTTGTGAAATACCACCACCTTATAAATGATGTTCATGGAAAAATTAAGTTTTGTAAGGGTTAAATGCATATGAAAAACTCAGGAAATTTATTTGAAAGTTTCTTTTGCTGATATCAGTGAAACATGGTGTTTGCTATTGATTTTCGGACAAAGTCTGTGACAACATTAAGGTCTGAATGTTTAACCCATCTGATAATTTATTGAATATATACAGCATTTACTAAGAGATATTTAAGAATGAATGACCCTCAAACTCCACTCCAGTAGTCACTTGTAAAAATCACCAGCAACAACAATTGTTAGGCCATATATGCAAGTGGTGCACTTTTATGTATTTGCATTAAACATGGGAGATATATATACCTTTCTGGGCAAAAACTTGCAAAAAGGCTAGTATATCCTTCCTTTGGGAATAAGCAATAGCCCAGTAGTCAGCACTTTTGTGCTAAAATGAATTATCATTGATATGGTTGTATTCATAAATTAAATAGATACAAAAAATTTTAGAAATACTAATATAAGGCTTTTCTACCTCAGGAATATATTACCTTAGCTGTATTTGGCAAAACTTTTTGGAATTTTGTCATCAATGCTCTTCAACTTGGTACTTTATTTGACCTTTTAACTTTTTTGGATTCAAGAGTATCTAATGAGTCTTTTGTAGAGGAAATGCAGTTCTGGCATGAATACAAAATCTAATCCTGGTATCTATGATGAGTTTATTTACATTGTAGGTCTTTCTGTGGTTCCTTATAACTTTGTGACATCTTTGTTTCACAGAATGATTAATTTATAAGTTAACTTAAAGTTGATTAAACTTATACTGAGTGCCAATGAAAACACAACACTTGGTTTTTCAAAATTAATAATAATATTAATTTATAATAGAAATAATAATCTTTTAAAATAAATTGTTCTTGAAAATTAACAATTTTAAAAGATCGATATCAAACAAAAATGTTTCATTGTCATCTTTCGGGTGCAATTGGTAAACGAAACATCCAATGTCGAATCATCAATTCACAGTTCTAACAAAAAATGTTACAACCTGTGGTGCTGTGAAATCTCGACAACGCTTTGGAATTGATCATCCCGGATCCTGAGGAATGTTATTCCACTTGTCCCACAAAGTAAACTTAAGCTGACTTTATGATATTGGGGGTGGTTTTAATCGTCAAATCTGATGCAAAATTTGCTCAATTGGACCAAAATCCAGCGAAAAGCATGACTTTTGGCCAAGGAGGGTGCCAAATGTCTATGTAACCACCACTGACGGTTTTGGTACATGTACATAATGAATGATTTTTGGTCTCCAGAATTCGATGTATACGCCAGACGGCAGTTTAGATGTCACTAAGGAAAGACTGTGGTGCTCTTTAACAATTTCTGCACAAATGGTACTTTACTGAAATTGCTCCAAATGTTCTACCGTGACCACCATTGAACTCTCGTGATCTTTGGACTGTTAAAGACCAAATGTATCGGTCTTGCTGAGCGTTTCTTGCTTTGTGTACCCCGGGATGTGGTTTATCATTAAATGATCCATTTTGGTTGAATTTGTGGATGATTTGGGTTATTGTAGAGGCTACAACTTCAGTCTTCTCGTAATTGTATGCAGTGAAAGGCTTCATTGGGTCATGCCCAAAACTGCATGTCGCTGGTTGTCTGAAAGTCCTGGCATTTACTCAGATGTTTATTGCAGTTTCTTAACAATAAGGGCGGGAAATTTTATGACATTAGCCAAGCTTTAAATGACAAAATTGTGAAAATGGTGCTTATGTTGAAAAGAAGTGAACTCGGATTATGTCCATTCAAAATAATTCTTACTTCGCATTTGTTCCAAAAAACACTCAACCGTAAAGTTGTCGACAATTGTCTTAAAAGTCAAAAAACTATACAAAGTTCTAATATAAAAAAAAAAAAAATTATAAGATTTTTTTGAAAAACGAAAGTGTTGCGTATTCATTGGTACTCAGTAAATCTACAAAAATGTTAATTGTAACCTTGATAATGTATGAAAATTTATAATTGTTAGTGCAGGAAGGCAGTCATTAAGCTTATGGCTTCCCTTGATAAAGTACAATAAGTGAAGTAAGTGGAACTTTATCATCTATGCTACAGACTATGGAGTTCATTAAATATAGGTCACTGGTCAAAGAATATGTTGTTTATATGGAGTTTTTTTTTTATGTACCTACAAAAAATATGGAAGCATACTGTAAATTCCTTATTACTCTGACATGGGACATCAATTATAGTGAGTCTATACTCTGACATGGGACATCAATTATAGTGGCTCTATACTCTGACATGGGACATCAATTATAGTGGCTCTATACTCTGACATGGGACATCAATTATAGTGGGTCTATACTCTGACATGGGACATCAATTATAGTGGGTCTATACTCTGACATGGGACATCAATTATAGTGGGTCTATACTCTGACATGGGACATCAATTATAGTGAGTCTATACTCTGACATGGGACATCAATTATAGTGAGTCTATACTCTGACATGGGACATCAATTATAGTGGCTCTATACTCTGACATGGGACATCAATTATAGTGGCTCTATACTCTGACATGGGACATCAATTATAGTGGGTCTATACTCTGACATGGGACATCAATTATAGTGGGTCTATACTCTGACATGGGACATCAAGTATAGTGGGTCTATACTCTGACATGGGACATCAAGTATAGTGGGTCTATACTCTGACATGGGACATCAATTATGGTGGGTCTATACTCTGACATGGGACATCAATTATGGTGGGTCTATACTCTGACATGGGACATCAATTATGGTGGGTCTATACTCTGACATGGGACATCAATTATGGTGGGTCTATACTCTGACATGGGACATCAATTATAGTGGGTCTATACTCTGACATGGGACATCAATTATAGTGGGTCTATACTCTGACATGGGACATCAATTATAGTGAGTCTATACTCTGACATGGGACATCAATTATAGTGGGTCTATACTCTGACATGGGACATCAATTATAGTGGGTCTATACTCTGACATGGGACATCAATTATAGTGGGTCTATACTCTGACATGGGACATCAAGTATAGTGGGTCTATACTCTGACATGGGACATCAATTATAGTGGGTATATACTCTGACATGGGACATCAATTATAGTGAGCCTATACTCTGACATGGGACATCATATATAGTGGGTCTATACTCTGACATGGGACATCAATTATGGTGGGTCTATACTCTGACATGGGACATCAATTATGGTGGGTCTATACTCTGACATGGGACATCAATTATAGTGGGTCTATACTCTGACATGGGACATCAATTATAGTGGGTCTATACTCTGACATGGGACATCAATTATAGTGAGCCTATACTCTGACATGGGACATCAATTATAGTGGGTCTATACTCTGACATGGGACATCAATTATAGTGGGTCTATACTCTGACATGGGACATCAATTATAGTGGGTCTATACTCTGACATGGGACATAAATTATAGTGGGTCTAGATGAACCACAAAATTAAATGTTTTTAAGTCCACATTTTCTATTGGCTTGTATACAGACTTTGGAAAAAATCTAGTTTGTTCCTCAATCCATGAAAATTGGTACCCACTTATGTAAATAAATGAAATCACAGTAATACATTTGATGTTTCCTATTCTTGGATCAGGCCACCCAGTGACTTATAAAGCATTTGATGAAAAGTCGGATCATACAAGTTCAAAAGTATAATAGTATTCAATATTGATTGAAAGTAACTTTTATGAATTATCATAAATGTTATATAATTTATATAAATTGATAGTCGTTTGTTGGATAACATGGTCCCTATTCATTGATTTTATACACAAGCTTTCAATTGAGTCTTAAAACTGTTTCACATTATTGAAACTCATGCAGGTAGTGATTGTACAGGACATTGTATATACATGTGATATGTATAGATTTACATATAGTTATTCAAATTACATGTAGTTTTTTAATTTTTAGGTGTTTTTTTCTGTTGTTTTACTTCCTGGTTGAGGATAGTGTAAAACAAATTAACTCCTTTTAATTCATTAAATAACAGATGTCTCTGAGAATAATTTGTCTCCTTGACAATAGATTACTGCTACGATTCTGACACAAAGTATAGAACTTTAGTATGCATTAATTATAATCCACATTTCAAACTTAAGAAAGTTTGCTAACAGTTTTTTTTATAGAAAACAATTTAAACATGGCTTTTGTAAATTATTAAGATTTTCATTAAGGTTTTTCATACAGAAAATAAACAGGTTATCTAGATCTGTACACTGAGTATCTTTAGGATATGTTTCTGATTTTATAATTTAATGACCTTCTATTGAAAAACATGCTATCAAAAACATTTTAGGACTTCAAATGAATATATACTAGCTCTGTTATAAAGGAAGATAACTCTTGAAGAAGCAAGAAAATTATATTTTACAAACAATACACATAATGAGTAATTCAGACGTTAAATGTATTAAATCTAGAGTTATGGCATTATTTTGAAGAAACATCTTATTTATTATATCTGATTATCAAGGTATGACAATAAATAGATTCTCATGCAAATAAATATATCATTCATCGTAAAAAATCATATATTTAGCTGATACCAGATGATAAGTAAATTGATTAAATGAGAAATAATTAAACTAATTGATTCTTCATGTTATTAAATTAATTTGCAGTAATTTATATTAGTAGAAATATAAGCTGAAGATTTTTTAATGTTTATTAAACTTTATAAATAAATAATTTTGTTTAAATTTGAAAGCTTTATTCAAATATTATATGTAGAATTAATTGCAGATGTATTTAAATATATCATGATCATTTATTTAAATTATGGCAAAGATATTGAAGAAATATGATGAAGAACTAATGTGATAATATTTTTAAAGGGAATGCTACGTTTTTGTAACACTTTTGTCAGCTTTCTTACAAATTAAAACTATGTGGATTAAATAAAGAATTTTGTATAAATAGTATGGAAGACTCATCTTTGCTTCAGCACTATGCAATAACAGACATTTTCTATTTAGTACATCAGTTTTCTTGCTTGTGAAGTTATTAAGCAGTATGAAATTGCATTCCTTTTAGCCAATTGATTGTTTCTTAGTTTTAATTGGAAAAAGTCATTTGTTACTTAATAAATCACATGAAGAAGTGTCAAATGCATCCTCAAGATTAAAGTATAAAAGGAGAGGATGTTATTTGTTTTAAATCAAAAAAAATATATAAATAACAATGTTAAAGGAAGAATGCATGTGACTTTCTGTTTTTCAATCAAACATTGATTGGTCATTTATTTGGCCAATCAAAATGTGAGTTAAATTTGTACAGGGAACTTCAACTTCTGTTCACCTAGTGTTTCCTGTACTTTTTAATCAATGGATATAATACTGAATCTGCAGTATTGTATTTTTGTCAATTGCAATGAAATACAAATACTCAAGGGGGAATTTCCTTATATAAATGAAATAATAACAATATGATAATCAGAGAGATCTTTTTCTACGAGAAATACTCTCTCTATATTGGCTGTTTAAATCATCTTTAAATGAAATATTTTTATGATTGTTTCTATCTTTTAAGTAATTTTTTGTTAATTGTGAAAATTGCATAACATGGCTACATTATATGGATTGATAACATCTGTCATCTGTTTGGATTTATAATGGTTACTTTCATGACTGAGTCAAGCATCTGCTACAAGCAAATAAAATACAAATTTTTTTTTTTTGCCAACATGATTTGCATATATGTGTCAGTCAACAAAAATCTTTAGGATTTAAGATTCTTAAGACATTCTTGAGGGGGGAAAAGTGTAATGTGTCTAATGACTGTTGTTGTTGTGTGTATTAGTGTGTCATAGTGTGGGCTTAATCCAGTAGTATTATCTGTTAAAGATGTTGGTGACATATTTGGGTACAATTTGTATTGGGACAATGTACTGTACAACCTTTGAAGAAAACTTCGAAGATCCTATATTACTGTTAGAATATTTATAAGTGCAATGACTTTTTGGGGATTGACTATACTTATTGATAACCAAAACCATAACTATGAATATTTATTTATTTTTAACACTAAACCTTCCTGTAAACATAAAATTGGGAATTACCTACTGAAGATTTTTTGGGTGAGGAACCAACTTTCTGCATGTAGCTTCAGTATTAACAAATTGATCAAAGACATAATTGATGGTATGCAGTTGAAGCTAACCAAAATTAAGGTAAACATTATCACTGTACTAGTATACATATTTTTTAAGGGCCAGCTGAAGGACGCCTACAGGTGCGGGAGTTTCTCGTTACATTGAAGACCCATTGGTGGCCTTTGGCTGTTGTCTGCTCTATGGTCAGGTTGTTGTCGCTTTGACACATTCCCTGCTTCCTTTCTCAATTTTATTTGCAATAGTTATGGAATTCTAAGTCTTTTTGAACTTTTAATGTGCATGTCTGCAATGCCACCACTGAAAAAAAACTAATTAGTTTTTAATGTCCAGCTTCAAATATAAGAGGCATATCAGGATAAGAACATGTAAGTTTAATATAACTAGAAACCCTGCTTTGTACAAGACCAACATGTTGAGCCTCATTTTCAAAGTGCTAGGTCACAGCCCTTAGGAAAGCAGTTGTTCATTAAACATTATTTTGATTTAGACAGATCATGCAGTCTTTTCTCATGCTCCTGTATGATGTTCTTTCAGTTCTCTGTTATTATTACATTCATGACATGTCTGAGCACTGACTAGTCCAAGCATGGATCTATCAAATAAATTCATCACATTGCCTTAAAAATACACAATACATGTGCACTTGTATTTACATGTAAGATGAAAATTATAATTTTGAATAGTTCTTGGAATTAATTTATGAATTTCAATATTACTTGGTATTGTTATTATATGGCTGAAGATTATATGATAACATTTGACCTTTATACAACCTTAGATTGTGATAAAACTATCACATTTGAAAAAAAAAAGATATCCTTATACTAAATTTATATTTGTGAATAATTGTTTTAATCTTAATAAGATTAAGTTAAAATGGAGATATTAAATGAGTATTTTTTTTATCAATAATTAAGTTATGATTTTCCTTACAAAAAGGATAATTCAAAAGTGTTGATTTTCTCATCCTTATATCAGATTGAATGAACTGACTTTGCTTAAAATAGATGTTGAAAGTGGAAGTTGTTTGCTTAGAACTCTTGAAGTTGTATTGTTTTGTTGGATGTGGATGTGAAATGTAAGTTACAAGTATTTTGAAATTTAAGTGATCAAAATATAATTTCTAAGTAATTTTCACACGGTGAGCTTTTATTTGGATACTGTGGACTGTATAATGTATATTTCTATTTTAGAGTTAATATATATATTTAAAAATACTTATAGAAAATAATGGTATAATTGTACCCCATGATAAAACTTATTGGTACATACATTTATTAATTAAATTTGAAGACTTGACTAAGCCCATCCGTGTAATCAAACTGCTTCTGATTCATATCAACTGCTTTCCTGTAACGTTAATGGCTGACATTTCGATGTTATTCTGCAAATTCCTGAAAATATACCCCACTGGTACGTTTCTTTGTAAAACACTGTAAACAAACAAGTTGGATACAAAAAAAAATCAGGAATCAGGAAATTATATTAAAAAATGCAAACCAATATATATTACAACAAAACCATTTTTTCAAAGTTTTGAAAATAGTTTTTGTCTGAATGTCTTCTGTTGAAATAAATGATAAAAAGAACATGAACATGTCATTTTTCATATCAGACCCCTTATCAGCCCATGCTCAAAATCATCCCTGTCGGCTCTAAGGCTGATATCATAACCTAGGGATGATATAGGGTCTGATATAAAAAATGACATGTTTAATCATATACAGTATGTACTGTAAACCAATTTGTGGGGTGGTTGAAGTTATTATGCTTTTTGAATTTTGGCTATTTTCATGTTTTAATGGTGAAATGTGTATCAGATATAAAAAAAAAAACCAAGCTCTCACGGCCTTTAACTGTATCATGTAAGTGAGACTAAAGAGATGTAATGCTTAAAGTCTTTCACCAATATAGTGATCATATCAGAGACAACACATGTACATGTATACTAAAGTATATAAGTTCTCTGATCATATTTTCTGAGATGAGTATATAATATCAAGAATTGGAAAAGAAAAACCTCATCTTAGTTTAGTGTTTTATATATATATGTTTTGATATTTTTTAAACAAGTCAGTGGTCAACTTAAAAAAATAATTAAGAGATGCATGGTAAAAAATCAAATGTGAAAATTATGTTTTTAAGTTGTGCACAAATAGAACTTTAACATTGTATCCAATAAAATTCATCCCGCTTTGCTCAAAATATGAAAGTAAGAAGTTGTTTTATGAGATTTTTTCTGAAGTTAAATCAAAAGGGAAAAAAAAAATGTTTCCTTTGAAATTTTCTGTGTCAGAAAAATATATTCTTAATTTGCTGCTCAGTTCTCATCCACTGCACATTAGATTCCTCTCTGCCATGACTGCCACTTCAGATTCCTTCTCTGCCATGACTGCACATCAATTCCTCTCTGCATACTCACACTTCAGATCCCTCTCTGCTGACTGAACACTAATTCCTTCTGCATGTCTGCACACTTAGATCTTCTTGCCATGACTGCACACTTCAGATCCTGCCAGACTGCAACTTCAGATCCTCTCTGCCAGACTGCACACTCAATCTTCTTGCATGTTCACACTCAGATCTTCTGCCGATGCACATCAGATTCTCTCGCCATACGCAACTTCAGATTCCTTCCTGCATGACTGCACATTAGATTCTCTTGCATGACTGCCATTCAGATCCTCTCTCGATGCACATTCAGTCTCTCTCTGCTGCACACTCAATTCTTCTTCATGACTGAATTCAGTTCTTCTCTGCATGACTGCACACTTCGATTCTCGCATGATGACATTCAGATCTTCTGCATACGCACACTAGATCTTCTCAGACTGCCACTCAGATTCTCTCTGTCATGAGCAACTCAGATCCTTCCTCCATGACGCACCTTAGTATCCTCTCATGTTCAAATTTACCTTTTGAAAGTCTGTGATGAAGGTCACAAATTACTGCATGTCACAATAATAAATAATGAGATAGTTGATTGAAGACCACAAGTCCAAATATTTTAAGTTTAATGTAAAGAATTTATGGTTCGACTGCATATTTGTATTCTTGCATATCATACAGAACCTATAATATTGAAAGCAGATTTGAAAAACACTTTTTCTAATCAAAGGTAAAACAAAGAAATATAAGTAACTATTGAATAGAATTAAAACTTACAACATTATATGTTACATGGATGATTACAGTTATTGTTATGTTAAATTTCCTAATAGGAAGATATCTTTGAGGTCATGTTAAATGAAATTCCTCAAACTTGAATCAAATACGTAGAAGGATCGTTGATATCTCCTTTATTATTCATACACCTTTTCTGAATTCTAATGCATTCTTCATAAATTGAGGTTCTGGTTGCAAAAGCAATGTTTAAGTTGTACTGCAAGTGAGTGCATGAAACAAGTGCGTTATATTTAATACAAGCTATGATTAGCTCGACCTGATTGAAATTGACAACTAGGAAGTACAGTATATTATTAAACGAATGTTGGAATTTGTACAATCAATAAGGTAGTATATTATTCATTGCAATATTTCTTTTCATTTTAGCTTACTGGTGCTGTGAAAAATATTTTTTTTGTCTTTGCATACATTTGATTGTTTTCTACAAGTAAATTTTTTTTTTTAAATTATAAAAAGGTTAATTTTATATATTTTAAATATCTTTAGGAAAGTATATGTTCAGATACTTTCTTCGTACATCTGCATTATTTCTGAAGTAGCCTACTGATAGAAAAATATACATAGGAATGCTATTTTAATGTGCACAACATTATTTTTTTAGGAAAAAAACCACCCAAAAAAACAATAACATTGGTATGCTTTAGTCCAAATTTAAAATTTGACAAAACTTCATCATGATGTTTCTGTTTGATCAAAGAATCTTTTTTAGAACCTAATGATTGCATATACATACAAGTATCTTTTATTAAAAGTTATTGTATTATACATGTTATATGGAATGCAGATAAAAACCAGATGCTCTGCAGGGTGCAGCTTTATACGACCGCAGAGGTCGAACCCTGAACAGTGGGGTCAAGTATGGGCACAACATTTAAGCTTGATACAGCTCTGAATTTGGATTGTGATTAAATAGTTGACACAACATAGGTGTCTGACACAGAACTGAAACTTAAAAACTTTAAATTATGGACATTTAGGCCAATTAAAATTAATTGCTAGATTTTCATCCCCGCCCGCCCCTCTGAAATCGTCCCGCCCCGATTTTTTTTATTTAACAAAAATATGATTTCCGGATTTTATCATGTCCGTTACCGGGAACCATCGATTAATTTCGTTTCATTCAACACTCCCTGTTTCAAATTTCGTTTTTGTATTTCTCCGAGTAATCTAATAACGATATGATTGAGTCGACATATTCTGCTGCTCTATTATGACAACATCTACCGAGAATAAAGATTGATAACGAGAAGGGCATGAAATATTCGAGTAACGAGTAAAACGCCTTGTCATTAAACGCACAAATTGCAGTAGTCACAAGTGAATCGAAAACCGTGTTTTTTCTTTATTTATACGATGACTTTGTGTTAGGAAATTTGGACTGTGAATGATATCCAAAGCGCAAGAATCGTAGTACAAATTGGTACAAAAAACATGACTGGAGTAAAGAAATTGACGCAAGCACGAATTTGTTTGATTTATGACCGTATATTGAGAAAAAAAAAGTCGACAAACACGCATTTTAATTCCCTTATATTTACCCATGGCTGTTGTTTTTGTTGACAAACAGCAAACACCCTCTGTAACTGTCCCAATACCCTCAATTTAGTCATTAAACAACAACTACTTTTTGGTTAAGTTCATGCTTTACATCATAAGGCAGCAACCATCTTTTTTTTCCAAAAAAAACCATAGCCCCCCCCCCCCCCCCCCCCCCCCCCCCAGAAAATCAAATGGTTGCTGCCTAATTACTTTCCACACTGAGTTTACATTTTATTTTGTACTCATAATACTTGTGTTGCATACAATTGTACCAAAACATTTTATTGATTTTATGTGGACTACAAACTATTGCTTAGAAAGCAAAATAAATTTGGTGTAGGTCTAGTCCAACTGAAGAGAGCATTTCTTTTCCCTTTGATGTATACTATAAATAGGTTTCTAAAGCGTCAATTACATGTATAACAGTGGTTGCCAATCAGGGATTTTTATTTAAGAGTCTAAAAAATAGTGTCAGATTCCTTATACAACATGTATATACATTATACAAGCTTGTTTTCCACTAGCATATACCCCGCGGTATGAAGAACTTGTGACAAGGGTTTCATATGAAATAAAATTTAAAAAATAAAATCCTCCCACCCGCCCCATGTTTTTCAAAAATTTGGATGAAAATCTACTAATTAATTTTAGTTGGCCTTACCTATAAGGTCCAATATCCAAAATCTAAATATACTGAACGACTTTAGAAACGCAACACTCATTTTGTTGATTTTTTTACCAAATCTTGTTTGATTCTCTTATTACTTCTTTTCATGCTTATCATACTTCTTTCTCATTACAAAAAATCAAAATCTGACTTAACTGTGGTTCTTGAACATACCGAATTTTTGAAGTCGCACAAATTTTCTTAAGCGAAATTTTGGACCCCTGAATGATTTTTTCAGTTTTTTTGCTTTGTGAAACAGTTCTTTCAATCCTTTGCCTCACTTAATTCAGTTTTAAAATGTTGCATCTCCATTTTGCCAATACTGAGAAATAAAAAACTGAATTAGCCCTTAAGAATACTGCAAACATGAAAACATAAACGTGCTGCAACCATACTGTATGACTTCAGAAACTCCTCTTACTGTCCTTCCGACAACGATACAAGTAGACAAGATTTGTTGCTGGCCATCAATGAACAGATCAACGTGTAGTGACAATGAAACGTCAACCGAATTTGATTTCGCAACGTCATTTGCCAGACATGTTTACGGCCGCAACGTCAAATGCTATTAAAATTGCCGAGTGACATTGAGTACAGATTCATGCCATAAATGTTTCCCATCAACTGAATTGCCAAAGAATCGACTGAAGAAAAACCTTTAAAGCCCTCAAGTTCCAACCGCATAACTGCCAAAACCAATAAATGGGTTGAACAAATGCAAAATCAGAAGGTGTAAATCAGAACCCAAAACATGTCAGACAGAATTTGCTGACCTTTCTGACAATCATTTTGGCGTTTGTAACAGGCAGTCATCGCTTTTGACGGTGACACATTCATTCAAAAATAACACAAAATTAATCAAGTGTTGCATTTCTAAAGTCGGTCAGTATACATGGTTAGATTCAGCATATCATAGAACCCCAAGAATTCAATTTTTGATGAAATCAAATAATGTTCAATTTTAGACCCTTAAGACCTCAATGTGGACCAATTTGATAACCGGGCCCAAATATTAAAAATCTAAATACATGGTTTGATTCAGCATATTGAAGAACCCCATATATTCAATTTTTGTGGAAATCAAACAAAGTTTAATTTTGGACCCCGATTTGGACCAACTTGAAAACTGGGCCCATAATCAAAAATCTAAGTACATGTCAAACTAAGTTTAATTTTGGACCGTTTGGACCTTAATGTAGACCAATTTGAAAACAGGACCAAAAATTAAGAATCTAAATACATAGTTAGATTTGTCATATCAAGGAACCCCAATAATTCATTTTTTGATGAAACAAAGTTTAATTTTGGACCCATTTTGACCCCAATTTCCTAAACTGTTAAGTTAAAATTTCATAGATTTCTATTTACTTATACTAAAGTTATGTGCAAAAACCAAGAAAAATGCTTATTTAGGACCTTTTTTTTGCCCCTAATTCCTTAGCTGTTGGGACCAAAACTTCCCAAATCAATCCCAACCTTCATTTTATGGTAATAAACCTTGTGTTTAAATTTCATAGATTTCTATTTACTTATACTAAAGTTATAGTGCGAAAACCAAATGTCTTCGGACAACAACGCCAACGTCATACCAATATACGACCAAAAAAGCTAAGATGAATTTTTATTTACAATGTTTTAAATGTCTTTCTTTGATTAACTGCATCTAATGTTGCATAATAAGAAGAGAGAAAAAAATTGATTTAAGTGAGAAACGCTCTGAAATTACCCAGTCTGTTATGCAGATCACTTCCTTGTCTGTATCCAGCTGAAAATTATCAAACATATTTTGAATGATAGCCGTCACAATTCATTTGTAAAAAGTTCTTTACAAAACATAGTCACATAAATTGTCCTTGTTTGTAAGCAATAGCACATATTTTCCAGTGCCTTGACTCGACAGTCATGAACTTTGCATAATTTGCCAATATTTTATACATCTATATAAATATATACTTGATAAGCAGTTATAGGAACAGAATTTCCAAAATCTGTATTTAGATTACCGGTAAGTGGAAACTATGTTGAAATTATATTTACGCCAACACTTTACTTAATTGTTATTGAGTTGACCCAAAAATGTCATGTACATGTTGAGGGTGATAAATTGACAGGGTATCAATTAAACTTTAAATTGTTAGATGAACCGAGTAGGTTAAACAGAGAAGTGTTCCATGTTGTATAGAGTTCAATGATCCAATGAAACAATTGCTCATTAACAACATAGGGATCCAGGGGTTTTGGGGCGTGGGGAGGGAATCATTTGTGTGGACTCAGCAATGTTCAATGGTGTAACTTATATAAGCTAGTATTGAAGTAGAAGATGGACTGGAACAAGCCTCATGGTATCTGTATGAAGATTCCATTTGTTTTATGTGGATTGTCTGAAAAACCTCACTGTTTTTCTAGCTCTTTGGATTGGGTCAATATGTTGTCTGCTCTTGATCCGACCCATTCCCCATTTCCATTCTCAATGTTAACTATATTTGGGATATAGAATCATTATAATTTCCACATGTCTGTCAGTCAGGTTTCACCTGACCTTAACCTTATTGTCATAGATCAGTGATCAAGGTAAAGTTTCAATGGTGAAGCCTATATATAAGCAGCTTTTCAATAATATTGGCAAAGTTGGACAACTTTTCTGATCTGTTAGAAACCTGATACTAATAATTTAAATTGTTCAATGTACTTGAATATTATTTCATCACACATTTCCCCAAGACTACAGAACAGAATTTGATTTTGCATTTGGTCAGCAACAATTGAAAGTTATAAGTTGTAACTTGTGAGTATTTTTCAGATCCGTCTGACACCTTTATTTTGTACTTCCTGTTTGCCTATACTTTGATATTTCAATAAATGGACTTTAAATTTTAAGTCACACATTTCTCTTGTACTACTGAACAGAATAACTTCATATTTAGGTATATGATGAGTTGTTATGTGTGGTTGCTTTTCTTATTTTAAAATAACACACCTACTTCCTCTGTTCTACTGATACCTCAATACAAACAGTTTGTTGTTAGCTAGACCAGGCCTGCATTCTTGTTTATTGTATATAATAGTTTATATGCCCATTTGGAAGGGTTCATTTGACCTTGACCTCAATTTCATGGTTCAATGTTCAATGCTAGATTTTCATGATTTGATACTTTTCTCAGATGGTTTATGGAATGAAGTACTTAATGTGTACATGCTTTTCTGGTAGGTTTATTTGACCTTGAACATTTTCATGGCTCAACATCAAATTTTCATATTTAGGTCAGTTTCTTGCATACAGATACTATAAGCTATAGTCAGCATCAAGTTTTCATGATAGGTCTGTGTTTCCCTTGCATATCTTGAATATACTAGTATGTCAATTCAAACGCGATATATATAAACTAGTTAAGTAAGTCAGCTATATTTGGTGTATGAACAGTTGTCAGGTTTACAGGTCAAACTTGCATACCTACATTTTCATTTATCCTTGACAATACCAAGTGTGTGTTATTATATGATGTAAAATCTTAAAAAATCTTAATCTTATGACTTTGAACATAAAAATCAATGAAGATCAGTTATGCAGTTGACATGTTCCAGTGTGTGTTTTTTTTTTATTTAGAAGGGGGTATATTTGTTATTAATATAAACATTACCTATATATAGATTACCTTATATGCCATATTATATATTTGTCAGATCCATCATTTGTTTACTTCCTGTTTGCAGATTATATTTATGTTCCTCACATTGATGTATAAATTTATTGAAGTCATAATTAAGTCCGTTTTTTCTCAGCAGCTATAACAAACCAGAACTTTAAGATAGTGGGTACTTTTAAATTTTATATCTACAATCTTTACCTTATAACACATTTGTCACTTGCTCTCATTCTTTTTTTGAAATAAAAGTAGAAATTTTTGCATTTATGATTTATTGACAATTGTCTTAAGCAACTAAAATCAAAGCTTCTTAAATGTTTGTACTGAGCTTTAAATTAAGAAATGTGCAATGGAAAACATTTCCAGATCTGTCACTTATCACGGTTATCTCTTTTTTCTCTGCAAGTATGCTCAATACATTTATGTATACATATTTGCAATAATCTCAGCAATTGCATTTGGAATGAATTTTTGTCTAATTCTACTTTGTCTTTGTTTTAAACAATGCATGGTGCTTGTTTTTCTCTGATTCAAAATCTAGAGAGATGTATAAATTAGTGAGCAATCTTGTTGTAAAATTTAGTCATCATCTTTAAAGTACCAAACCGTATCATTATCAACTTCAATCAGGTTTTACTACATCATATTCTTTTTATGAAAACTTACACGACACGAAATGAATAGTAAAGTATTCTATTTTTATATTATATAAAAAATTACAATAATTCACTGTAAATTAAGATGGACTTTTTAATTGAGAACATAGTATTAGATGTATGGTAAAAGGTATTTAAGTTTTAACATGAGTAGATTTGATTATTCATGCGAAAAAATTGGAAGTAGTGTTATAACCCCTTTATGTACTAAGATACCTGTATTTAAAAAGGGTTACAATGAGAAATGTAGTATTGAAATCTTCAATTGGATAAAAATCAGTAGGTAGCTTTTGTGTGGTTTTATTTACAAGGGTGTGGTGTGTAAAAAAACTAGTACAAGGACAGTACTATATATAGATATTATTAAAGAGGATGTTGTATGAGTACCAATGAGACAAACCCCTCAGATGCAGATTTAGAGGGTTTTCCAGGGGCGCCCAGCCCCCCCCCCCCTTTTGTGGGAAACAATTTAGTTGATCATTATTTATGGAATCACTAAAGCATTACTGGAGCGGGCCTCCTCTTAAGCAGTCAGTTGGCCCCTTTATGAAAATTTCTGGATCCCCAGTGACTCTCCATACATAGTACTTACCAGGAATGTTATTGAATTGTCCCTACTGATTGTTCCATTACAAGTAGTTTGAACATATTTACTTGTCTAAGAGTATTTTAGAATAGTCCGAAAAGTTGCTCATGAAATTTTCATGTCCCTTATTTGAATATAAGTTTGTAATGGGGAAAAAGAAAAAGCATGTTTTGTTATATTAATATATAGATGTATATCATATACAGTGTTGACTCTTACACATATATATAAGCATAAATAAAATTGAGAAAGGAAATGGGGAATGTGTCAAAGTGACAACAACCTGACCATAGAGTAGACAACAGCCGAAGGCCACCAATGGGTCTTCAATGCACGAGAAACTCCTGCACCCGGAGGCGTCCTTCAGCTGGCCCCTTAAAAAATATGTATACTTGTACAGTGATAATGGACGTCATACTAAACTCTGAATTATACACAAGAAACTAAAATTAAAAATCATGCAAGACTAACAAAGGCCAGAGGCTCCTGACTTTGGACAGGCACAAAATTGCAGCGGGGTTAAACATGTTTATGAGATCTCCCCCCTCCCCCCATACCTCTAGCCAATGTAGAAAAGTAAACGCATAACAATACACACATTAAAATTCAGTTCAAGAGAAGTCCGAGTCCAATGTCAGAAGATGTAACAAAAGAATGTTTAAAATGTTTTATATGAACATGTATACATACAGTTAAGTATCAACACTATATAACTATTTCTTATTTTTCAGAAACATCATACAAAGAAAAGGTGTATTATGTCCCTGTGTAACCATACCTATGATTCCTAACATAAATATGATGATCAAGGTCAGATGGCCAGTGTGTTCGACACATTAGAACCAAAGAACAACGGAGATTCTGGAAGTTACTCATCAAATGTTAATTTTCTTACCGAACCGGAAGACGGTTATGACTTTGAATTTGTGAACTTAAAAGATGACAAATATGACTGTCCAATTTGTTTACTTATTTTACGTGACCCAGTTCAAACACCTTGTGGACACAGATTTTGTCATAAATGTATACACAGGTGGTTAAGGTAATTTTCATTTTCCAAAATATACTTTTCTGTTTTTATAATTTGAAAGGAGTTGTCTTTCTTACATTTATTATTTTACATTATGTATAAAAAAAAATCTTTTTCTTTTGATAAAAAGATGTTTCTACAACATGAATTTATCCTATCTATTCATATATAAATTTTCAAATCACTTTTTGCCCCGCATGCCACGCGTTGCAGGGGACATAGAAATTATGGGTGTCTGTCCAGTTAAGATTTGATGTTTTTTCCATTTTATTTTTAAATTTACTGACATTATATGACTATGTCACACTGAAATGAAATATTTTAAACCAAACCTGTAGTGTTTTATAAAAGTACATGGGAAAAAAGTTTAATTCTGTAAATTTGAGGAGTTGTGAAAACTTCAATATTTTCTTTGTTCCACATTTTCAATAATATTTGCAGTGAGTCTGGTGAACAACGTTGTCCTGTAGATAATACAACTGTGATAAGAGACCAAGTGTTTCCAGATAATTTTGCCAAACGTGAAATCCTTAGTTTACAAGTTAAATGTCCCAAATCCAAAGAAGGCTGTAAAGTGATAGAAGTTCTTAAGCAATTACCTGTAAGTACAATTATTTAAGATTAGTGTTTCAGTTATTTACAGTTTTGATCTGAGAAGGCTTTTTATACGACCGCAAATTTTGAAAAAATTTTCGTCGTATATTGCTATCACGTTGGCGTCGGCGTCGTCGTCGTCGTCCGTCGTCCGAATACTTTTAGTTTTCGCACTCTAACTTTAGTAAAAGTGAATGGAAATCTATGAAATTTTAACACAAGGTTTATGACCACAAAAGGAAGGTTGGTATTGATTTTGGGAGTTTTGGTCCCAACATTTTAGGAATTAGGGCCAAAAAGGGCCCAAATAAGCATTTTCTTGGTTTTCGCACTATAACTTTAGTTTAAGTTATTAGAAATCTATGAAATTTTGACACAAGGTTTATGACCACAAAAGAACGGTTGGGATTGATTTTGGGAGTTTTGGTCTCAACAGTTTAGGAATTAGGGGCCAAAAAAGGGCCCAAATAAGCATTATTCTTGGTTTTCGCACAATAACATTAGTTTAAGTAAATAGAAATCAATGAAATTTAAACACAATGTTAATGACTACAAAAGGAAGGTTGGTATTGATTTTGGGAGTTTAGGTCCCAACAGTTTAGGAATTAGGGGCCAAAAAGGGACCCAAATAAGCATTTTTCTTGGTTTTCGCACCATAACGTTAGTATAAGTAAATAGAAATCTATGAAATTTAAACACAAGGTTTATGACCATAAAAGAAAGGTTGGGTTTGATTTTGGGAGTTTTGGTCCCAACATAATAAGGGGCCCAAAGGGTCCAAAATTAAACTTTTGTTTGATTTCATCAAAATTGAATAATTGGGGTTCTTTGATATGCTGAATCTAACTGTCATGACTGTGTATGTAGATTCTTAACTTTTGGTCCCGTTTTCAAATTGGTCTACATTAAGGTCCAAAGGGTCCAAAATTAAACTTAGTTTGATTTTGACAAAAAATGAATCAGTTAGGTTCTTTGATATGCTGAATCTAAAAATGTGCTTAGATTCTTGATTATTGGCCCAGTTTTCAAGTTGGTCCAAATCGGGGTCCAAAATTAAACTTTGTTTGATTTCATCAAAAATTGAATAAATGGGGTTCTTTGATATACCAAATCTAACTGTGTATGTAGATTCTTCATTTTTGGTCCTGTTTTCAAATTGGTCTACACTAAAGTCCAAAGGGTCCAAAATTAAACTTAGTCTGATTTTAACAAAAATTGAAATCTTGAAGTTCTTTGATATGCTGAATCCAAAAATGTACTTAGATTTTTTATTATGGGCCCAGTTTTCAAGTTGGTCCAAATCAGGATCTAAAATTATTATATTAAGTATTGTGCAATAGCAAGTCTTTTCAATTGCACAGTATTGCGCAATGGCAACAAATATCTAATTGCACAATATTGTGAAATATCATTTTTTTTTTTAATTAGAGTTATCTTTCTTTGTCCAGAATAGTAAGCAAGAAATATCTAATTGCAAAATATTGTGCAATAGCAAGATTTTTTTTTAATTGGAGTTATCTTTCTTTGTCCAGAATCAACTTAAATCTTTGTTATATACAATATACAATGTATATTCACTTTTTACTACCAACTGATAAATTAAAATAATCTTTACCATTCAGTGATAACAAGCAGTTTTTTTACATCTTAATATTTTATGATGTATTTAAATGAGTAGTTATTGTTGCAAACTCCATTAGAAATTTTAATTGAGATTAGTTTTGGAATAAGGGAAAGGGGGATGTGATTAAAAAAATTGGGTTCAATTTTTCTCAATTGAAATTTCATAAATAAAAAAGAAAATTTCTTCAAACATTTTTTTGAGAGGATTAATATTCAACAGCATAGTGAATTGCTCTAAGAGAAACAAAAATTTTAAGTTCATTAGAACACATTCATTCTGTGTCAGAAACCTATGCTGTGTCAACTATTTAATCACAATCCAAATTTAGAGCTGAATCCAGCTTGAATGTTGTGTCCATACTTGCCCTAACCGTTCAGGGTTCAACCTCTGCGGTCGTATAAAGCTACGCCCTGCAGAGCATCTGGTTTTTCATGCCAAATTTGCACACATAATATGATATATAATAAATACGCCAGACGTGCGTTTCGTCTACATAAGTCTCATCAGTGACGCTCAGATCAAAATAGTTATAAAGCCAAACAAGTACAAAGTTGAGGTGCATTGAGGACCCAAAATTCCCAAAAAGTTGTGCCAAATACAGCTAAGGTAATCTATTCCTGGGATAAGAAAATTCTTTAGTTTTTCGAAAAATTCAAAGTTTTGTCAACAGGAAATTTAAAAAAAATTACCATATAATTGATATATCAACTTATGGGTAATGACACCATATTGTAGCTTTTGGTTTATAACAAAGTGAGGTTGTTATAATAGAATTATGGTTGAATTTTCCAGGAGGAAGTCTGTTAAAATCATTCCATTTGCCTAATTTACCTTTGTGAAAGATGCAGTGATATGATTTTTTCAAACTCCAAAGTGACACAAAAGCTATCTTGGAACTCTCCTGTTTCATCATGACTTATTTGTTTATTATAACATGATTAAGCCTTTATCATGTATCATGTCATTAATTATCAGTTTAATGTTCAAAGTCATTTTTGTTTCAATTGACCATTGCTTATAATTTGGTGTAGTAATAATCTTATTTTGAATATTCCATCACAATCCAAATTCAGAGCTGGTTTAAGCTTAAATTTTGTGTCCATACTTGCACTACTGTTCAGGGTTCCGCTTCTGCAGGAAAATTTGGTTTGCTGTAGCTCAACAGTTTCTTGTATTACATCTACTAAGTTTAAAAAACAATTTTTGAAAGTCTTATAAAAATCTTTGTTGTTTTTCATTCTCTTTGAAAAAGAAAATGTCCTTGTAAAATGAAAAAATTAAAAGAGTATCATTTTCCAAAAAATTCTCAGATAATCATGATAATATTGCAAAAACAAGGACATGGACCTGTAATTCATTTTGCTTTTTCTTTTTAAATTCCATCAATTTATCACAGTCTTTTGAAAAGCTTGTTAATTTGAAACAAAGGAGTAAATATCATTAACAGTTGTATTAATTATTTCTGTAGGACAGTGCACTTGATAGTCAGAAAATGGTTGATTGCATTAAATTTGGTATTTTTATTTCGTACAAATTTAATTTTTTATTCAATTTTTCAGACTTGAAAATTGACATTCCATTAAAAAGTGTTGTTTATCATCTCCTTAAAAGAAATGCTTGTTCAAATTGTTTCTTCTCTTTTTCAGAAACATTTAGAAGTGTGTGGTTATGTGCCAATTCCCTGTCCTAATGAATGTAGTGATATATTACTACGTAAAGACTTACCTCATCATCTATCTCAGATCTGTACAAAACGGAAAATTGTCTGTTGTAAATGTGGTGAACAGGTGACAGCAGAAAGAGAACAGGTAATTGATAGAAAAAGTGATAACAGGGAAACAATAAGTAATTTATTGAACAGGTCATGTGACAGCGGAAAGAGAACAGGTAATTGATATAATAGGTGACAACAGGGGGAAAATAAGTAATTGATTGAAAAGGTGATAGCAAAAAGAGAACAAGAACGGGTAATTGATATAACAGGTGACAGAAGGGAAACAATTAGTGACAGCAGAAATTGAACAGGTAGTTAGTTTTAAGGGCAGCTGACAACAGATTAAACAGGTCTGGTAGTTGATAAACAAGATAGTGACAAAGAGAGAACAACAATTGACTATCAAGGGAGATAACAGATAATTGATAAAATGATCTCATAGAGAATAGGTAATTAAACAGGTATACATGTATGTAATAACTGATAGTTAACAAAAGTGACAACACTAAATAGACTAGGTAATAATCAGAACTGGTGTCAGAAGAGAGATCAAGTAAGATACAGAACAATTCATGTCAGGAGAGAATTTCAAATTGGTCTACATTAAAGTCAAAAGGGTCCAAAATTAAACTAAGTTTGATTTTAACAAAAATTGAATTCTTGGGCTTTTTTGATATGCTGAATCTAAACATGTACTTAGATTTTTGATTATGGGCCCAGTTTTCAAGTTGGTTCAAATCAGGATCCAAAATTATTATATTAAGTTTTCTGCAATAGCAAGAAATTTTCAATTGCACAGTATTCAGCAATAGCAAGAAATCTTCAATTGCACAGTATTGTGCAATAACAAGAAATTTTCAATTGCACAGTAATGTGCAATAGCAAGAAATCTTCAATTGCACAGTATTGTGCAATAGCAAATATTTTCAATTGCACAGTATTGCGCAATAGCAAGAAATATTTAATTGGAGTTATCTTTCTTTGTCCAGAATAGTAGTTGAATCAACTTAAATTATTGTTTTATACAATATACAATGTATATTCACTTTTACTACCAACTGATAAATTAAAACAATCTTTACCATTCAGTGATAACAAGCACTTTATTTTACATTTTGATATTTTATGATGTATTTAAATGAGTAGTTATTGTTGCAAACTCCATTAGAAATTTGAATTGAGATCAGTTTTAGAAAAGGGAAAGGGGGATGTGAAAAAAAAAAGGGGGGGGGGGTAAATTTTTCTCATTTTAGATTTCATAAATAAAAAGAAAATTTCTTCAAACATTTTTTTGAGAGGATTAATATTCAACAGCATAGTGGATTGCTCAAAGGCAAAAAAAATATTTTAAGTTCATTAGACCACATTCGTTCTGTGTCAGAAACCTATGCTGTGTCAACTTTTTCATCACAATCCAAATTTAGAGCTGAATCCAGCTTGAATGTTGTGTCCATACTTGCTCCAACCATTCAGGGTTCAACCTCTGCGGTCATATAAAGCTGCGCCCATCTGGTTATAAATTTTAGATTTACATTTCAGAGTTATGTTTTTTTTTTCTTTACAATATATATTTTTTTCGGACAATAACTCTTAAAAATGCTTTGAGCAGTTTTCCTGACATTTTGTTGAATTGTTTATATCTGTTATTATAAATTCTCATTTGATTTTTATAAATTTTAGATTTTATGTTTCCAAGTTGAAGATTATATTCATAAAAAAGGGTGGTTTTCAAGTTTTCAACAATATCCTTAAAGTGCTTTGAGCAGTCTTCATTAACTTTGGTGACTGATTTATATCAAGATAACCAACCTCCCTTTGGATATTCATAAGTTTCTGATATGACATTGAGAAGTTATTGAACTTTATTCTTTGAAAACATGACATGCTTAGCATGCTCTCATGGCGCAGCTATTTATTTTATTATCATGTGGACTCAATCTACTTTTATTTAATATTTTTTAACAAAGGGTTGAAGGCTTAGCTGTATATATTTGTTTAACTTACTGCCATGAAAATATTAAGAATGTTGCAGTATCCAGCATAAATATCAGTCGACAAAAAAATATAAGGATGATTTTGACTGGTAGCATGAAGGTTCAATGGAATTTCTGAGAGTTGAAAGATATACAGACTTTTCACCCACAACTTTTTAGTTTTCTAATGAGTTTTTGTTTTTTGACTTTTTAGGAACACCTGCATAAAGAGTGTCCTATGGTGACAGTTGTATGTCAATACTGCCAGATTGAACTTTTGAGAAATCAGGCAAGTTGATCTATAATTAGCCATTTATTTAGGCACTGACAAGTTGATCTATAATTAGCCAATTATTTGGGAACTGACAAGTTGATCTATAATTAGCCCATCATTTGGGAACTGACAAGTTGATCTTTAATTAGCCCATTATTTGGGAACTGACAAGTTGATCTATAATAAGCCCATCATTTGGAAACTGACAAGTTGATCTATAGCTAGCCCATTTTTTGAAAACTGACAAGTTGGTCTATAATTGACACATTATTTGGCAACTGACAAGTTGATATTTAATTAGCCCATTATTTGGGAACTGACAAGTTGATCTATAATTAGCCCATTATTTGGGAACTGACAAGTTGTTCTTTAATTAGCCCATTATTTAGGAACTGACAAGTTTATCTATAATAAGCCCACTATTTTTGGAACTGACAAATTAGCCCACTATTTGGGAACTGACAAGTTGATCTATAATTAGCCCATCATTTGGGAACTGACAAGTTGATCTATAATTAGCCCATAATTTGGGAACTGACAAGTTGATCTATAATTAGCCCATCATTTGGGAACTGACAAGTTGATCTATAATTAGCCCATCATTTTGGGAACTGACAAGAATGTCTTGTAGCATACTCATCTCTAGAGATGTGTCAAAAAATGTGTATACTGCAGTGATCCTTGGATGAATTTTATGAAGGCAATGGGAAGGTATGGTGTTCATAATCAGGGTTAAATGTACCTTGTAGACAATAATTCTCAGGTTTATCAAACAGAAAGGGATTTGTTCATCATTCAAGACCGTATGGTGACCTGTACAAATAAATTATAAAGCATGGTTGAAATTTTCAGTTGACTCTATTAGTGTTATTGTCCTTTGACAATGATTTTTACTAAGTTTTTTGCTTTTTTATGCCCCTGGCAGTAGTAAAAAAAAACTATTTGAATTAAGTTTTTTATCCTACATTGAACTTTTGATGTCTTCCCTTAGCGAGTTCTCTTTGTTGAATATGCACATATTTAGTCATAAAATATTGCAAACAAGAATGTGTCCCCAGTACACGGATGCCTCACTCTCACTATCATTTTCTATGTTCAGTGGACCGTGAAATTGGGGTCAGAACTCTAATTTGACATTAAAATTAGAAAGATTATATCATAAGGAACATAAATACTAAGTTTCAGGTTGATTGAACGTCAACTTCCTCAAAAACTGCCTCGACCAAAAACTTAAACCTGAAACTAGACAGACGAATGAATGAATGGAGGAACGGATGCACAGACCAGAAAACATAATGCCCCTCTACAATCGTAGTTGGGGCATAAAAACAGTTACTTTTAACCAATACCAATTTAACTGATGCAGAACAAAAGAAGAATGTTTCATTGATATAATCATTACATTTGTGCTGCTGAACCATCAACAATTATCCAGCTCCTCTTCTTTATATGAACTAGAACAGATTTCTAAACATACACATTTTCCTTTTTTCTCTACATCACAGACAGCTAGAACATCACACTTCAGCGTAACCGCCATCACACTTCAGCTTAACCACCATTGCTCATCAGTGTAGTTGTCAACAAGTTATTGTCATAATGTCACCATCACACTTCAGCGTGTAAACCAACACACTTCAGTGTGGACCATCACACTTTAGCGTGACCATCGCAGTTCTGAGTACCATTGCGGTTCTGAGTCCTACACATATACATCTCCTTTTGAGTTAGGGATTCAATTATGTTAATGGGTACTAGTTTACCTTGATTGTGGAAATCTTGCATTTTCCTTGATGTGTATTTTTTCGTGGTTTTGCCTATAAGTCTAGACTCAGCATTATAGAAATTTTTCTTTTATGAAACATTTAAATTTGTGATTCAACTGTACCAATAAAACCCACAAAAATGAGTTTCCAGAGAATAATAATGATTAACAGCATCATATATCTACATTTATTCAATCCAATATTATCTCCAAATATTCATTTGATATGACTTGCTTGGAGTAGACTTGCTACATGTCCCTTCCTAATTATGTTTTTTGTTCTTTTTTTTCAATTTTGCCCCTTTAATAATTTTACTGCTATAACTAGGAGATTACAATTATACTGACATCTGCAGGAGGAAGGGTTTCTCCAAGGGCAATCAGTAGGCTGGCACTTATCAGTAAACATATAAATTAGTAAGAGAGAAATAATAGAACGGGAATTGTAGCAAGTCTATGCTTGGAGTTATATCTATATATGAATAAAACAACGACACACAGGACGGTCTTATATATCATATTGACAAATTGTAATAATAAGTTAACATAAAAAGTGCATTCTTTTATAGGTCATATCACAACCTAACATCTCTCACAATTTTAACAACCAATTAAATTTTTAATGACCATTAAAGTCTAATCAAATAATGTGAATCAAACTGTAATATAATACGTTGTTGATAAGTGTTTAAATCATAAAAACACTTCCTGAATTTTTAATATACAAAGAAGTACCTAAATTTGATCTTCCTATTATATGTTAGAAATACGAGTCATATAAATCTAAATTGAAAGGTGTGCTTTCTTGATATATGATCGCTGAAAGCAAAATGTGCATTTAATGTAAATATTTGAACAATTTGATTAAAATGAAAATATTCTAAATACAGGTAGGTAGTTTGTTTCTTATCAATAAAAAAATCTTTTTCATTTTTTTGGAAATAATTTCTCATTGAAATACTTATCAATGCTTATGGCTGTTCCAGATTTTAATGCAGGGGGAGAGGTGGGGCATTCAAATTGATTAATTGAGGGTGGTAGTATTTTCTTAAGAATTGCAATGATTGTCAAAAAAAAAAAGGAAGTTAAACCCTGAGACCCCGCCCACTCAAGTTACAGGACTTAGTTTTGGTAAAAGCCACTTGTGCTTTGATATGTTTTTTAGCAAACTTTTCTTGACAGCATAAGCTATGTGAATAATGCCTTTTACTTCAGAAGATAGAAGACCTGGATGCATTTTGACTACTTATAATTAATACAGACACCTTATGATAATAAGTTTCTCTGTCTGTCATATGTCCATTGTCCTTGACTTCATTGTAATGGTGAAGTGACTGCTTGGTTGAGTTTTTTTGTCAAACCAAATACTCACTTAGGAGAAACAGGATAACTCTTTTTGATATATTGGTTCCTTGTAGCGTCTTCGTGTCCGTCAGGTTGGCTCACCTGACCCCAACCTCATTTCATGCATAAACAGACTTAAATCCCCTGTTTCATTGTTTTACATGTGTCATTTTGGGCCCTTTTTTATATAGTTTGCTGTTAAGTGTGAGCCAAGGTTCCTTGTTGTAGACCATACTATGACCTATAATTATTAACTTTAAATGTATTGTGACTTGGATGGAGAGTTGTCTCATTGGCACTCATACCACATCTTATTTTTATAAAGGTTAAAATTATGTAGTGAACTCTAGTTCAGATACTAAGATGTAAATGGCTGTCTTACATGTTTTGACATCATTTCCATGGTTCAGTGGACCCTGTCAATACTTTCAAGAATAATATATACCTTTTTTAAAATCAACTTGAGTTAATTATTTGAATTAATTCTATTACAGATAAATAGCCATGAAGAATTTGACTGTCAGAGAGTAATAGTTCCCTGTCAGTATCAACCCATGGGTTGCACCACAAGGGTAAGTTATAAACAGAGTTTTACTGTGTGTATTGCTGTGTGTTTCTTCATTCTATATTGGTTAGAGGTAAAGGAGGAGGGTTGAAATCTCACATGAAATGTTTAACCCCAACACATTTTTGCACCTGTCCCTCTGGCCTTTGTTAGTCTTGTACAATTTTAGTTCAGTTGTATGTTTTGTAACCTAGCTATATGTGAGACATTCATTATCACTGAACTATAAAAAAGAAGATGTGGTATGTTTGCCAATTAGACAAATCTCCACAAGAGACCAAATGACACTGAAATCAACAACCATAGGTCAACATACATTCTTCAACAATGAGCAAAGCCTATACCACATGGTCAGCTATAAGAGGCCTGACATGACAATGTAAAACTATTCAAAAGAGAAAACAAATGGCCTAATTTATAAAAAAAAATGAAGGAAAAACCAATATGTAACACTAACAAAAGACAACCACTGAAGTACAGGCTCCTGACTTGGAACAGGCACATACATACAGAATGTTGCGGGGTTAAACATGTTAACGGGATCCAAACCTTCCCCTAACCTGGGACAGTGCTGTAACAGTAAAAACTATGAATGGGTTCTCATCATTATTAATGTGACTATAAGTATATTTACATAATATATATGGATACAAAAAATAGAGGGAGGTTCTTGGCTAAACTCTCACTGAAGAGCACTAAGAGAGATAAGAAGGAGCTGACAATTTTTTTCAAGATTAGATACCATTGATAATCTGTTAATCTCTTATTTTCCTAGGCAACATCAATGATGTTGACTTATATTTGATGTTGACTTATATCATGTCATTATGTTCTCACTCTACTCAGTTTAAATAACTGTTATCAGCTGAGTCAATTGAGATGGAAAATAATCACACAAAAAGATCAATACAAAATTAAAGAAAAATTGATAAAAAAAAATTATTAAATATTTAGCCAGTTATAAAAAAGATTTTTGTTAGGTAATACAAATTTTTAGGTTTTAGTATGTTGAAATTGTCAATAACTGGAAAATAAGCAGATTTATTTTTCACTGTAAGTAAATTGACAGCAGGTTGTGTTTTTTTTAATTTTATCACAGCTGATTCCAGAGAATGATATATATCAAACCAACAAGGAAGTAAAATACTTCTCGTTATGCTGTCATCCTTATGTCCCATCTTGATCACATTATAATTTGGAGTCTTCCTAGCGTATATCCCGATTGTGTACTAATGTTCATTGTTTTGATCAAACTGTGAAATTAAGTAATGGATGCAGGAACCCAGAAACAAGGTTTTATCACTTAAAAGTAATTTCATTAGTCATTAAATCAATGGAAAAGTACATTTCTGTCCTTGCATCAATGCTTGAAAAATTAACTGCATGGTAACTTTGAGTTGGCTATATATATATATTATGATTAAGGTTTTTCTAAAACTTGCAGAAATTATGAGGATGTTCAAAGGCTATGACTGCTCATGCACGACTAAAGCCTATATTTTATGCTTTAATATTTTGTAGTACAATTTTTAAAGATAGGGAAAACAGTTTTATTTTAATTAGTTCAAGACTGTTTGAGTTTGATAAATTAACAATTTGTAATGTGCTTTTTGTTTTCATAATTCGATTCATTATATGGCATGATACAATACTGAAAAATATATATATCTCAATTAATTAGCCAGAAAATAAAATATTTTAAACATCTTAAAAGCAAAAGATAGATAGAATGATGAGGTCAGATTTCATGATCTGTTAACATTGTCAAATCTTATGATGTTGACACAATAGTCTGTTTTTTGGGGGTTTATTGTCAGATCTCATGTTCTTGTAACAATGATCTGGTTTTTTTTTGTCAGATCTCATGGTCTTGTAACAATGATCCGTTGTTTTTTTTTGGTCACATCTCATGGTCTTGTAACAGTGATCTGGATTTTTTTTTGTCAGATCTCATGGTCTTGTAACAATGATAAGTTTTTTTTTAATTTATTGTCAGATCTCATGGTCTTGTAACAATGATCTGTTTTTTATGTCAGATCTCATGGTATTATAACTGTTAACTTTGTCAGATCTCATGTTCTGTTAACTTTTAAAAGACCTTTGAATTTGACATAAATAACATTTATTATTGTTTGTTGTAAAGGTCCAATCACTTTAATTCAGGAAGTTAATAGAATATTGAATGGATTACCCTTACGACTCTATCAATTTCTAATTGGCATTGTTTATCGTGATATATTACAACACTAATTAAGCTGTAAGTTGAATTTTATTTTGAAATTTTAAACTCTTAGTTAATTTTGATCTGGTGTATAATAAAAAAAACATAAAATGCATTACACATGTTACAAAATGATACATTAATGCTACAGATTTTAATGCAGTACTTAGAAAATATAAAGGGATGTTTTTATAAAGTGCTTTTATTTGAACATTTTTATTTTTGCATCGCATCCCATTGTTTCAGTGGTTGCGTACTTGAATACTGTTTGCATTTTAATACAAAAAAAAAGAAAAAAAGTTTTCTGAGGATACTTTTTGATGGCAATGGGAATTTTTTAGACAAAATAAGGGTCAGTGGAAGTTAACTATTTATGTTACGTGCCAACATTTATTTTGATGTTTTATATGCAAGTATCTTTGAAAAGTTTGAAAAAAAAATATATTTGCAGTTATTGTGCATGAGGATGGTATTTTTATGATCACAGCAGAATTTTGTATTATGGTACACATACTGTTAAAAAATGGACTCGTTACAGAACATTTGCAATGCATTGCAGTTTTCATTTATTTTTAGCTTTATATAATTAATTTTTGAATATTGAATATCAAATCAGATATAAAAAAAAACTTAGCATAACCTAAACTTTGATTTATGGTTGATGACCTTATGTTAACCCAAAGTTAATTATGACATTTATTACACAGGATTATAACTCTTGAACTGTAATTGTCAAATCAGCCAATGAAAATAATCTAAATTTGTTAACCAGTTAACACTGGGGAAACAAAAATAAAATACATAAATGGACTTCAGGTAACGCAGTTAATACAATGCAAAAGTATCATCCACAGAAAATAGCTACTGATCTCTAATATTTTTTATTAATCTGCATTTTGTTTAAGTAAGTTATGGTATAAGTACCAATGAGACACCTCTCTATTCAAGTCACAATTGTAAAAGGAAATCAATATAGATCAAAGTACGGTCTTCAAAACAGAACCTTACTCACACCTAACAGCAAGCTATAAAAGGCCCTAAAATGATTAGTATAAAACCATTCTAACAGGAAAATTAATGGTCTAAACAATATAAAAAAACAGAAACACTTATGAACCACATCAACATACAACAACCGTTGATTATCTGGTTCCTGACTTAGGACAGGTACATTTTGTACAAACAAATGCAGCACTTCAATAGGTATCAGTTTTCACCCTTACCTGAAACAATAGTGTAACATCAGAACGACACACTATAAATCCTTGTTTTTCAAAATTCCAATAGGGAACATACTCTTTATAATAATTGTGTCAATAAATTTAGTGATACAATTATACACTATAATTCATCAATTCGCCGTTTCAGAATCTAATGCATCCTGGGTAATATTTTCAAAAGTGTACACCACAACGTCCTGATTGGTTAAAAATGTCATAAACAATGGAAATTTAACCAATGATGTGACGTTATTTTCATTTTGGGGTACGAACAATGAAATTACCCATGATTCTTTAGATTCTGAAACGGCTAATTGAAATGGCTTAACTCAATCAAAAGTCATATAACATAACAAGTGAACATACAAGACCATACCAACTACCTACACTAGACTCCTATGAAGACACACAAACAAACATACAAGACCATACCAACTACCTACACTAGACTCCTGTGAAGACACACAAACAAACATACAAGACCATACCAACTACCTACACTAGACTCCTATGAAGACACACAAACAAACATACAAGACCATACCAACTACCTACACTAGACTCCTGTGAAGACACACAAACAAACATACAAGACCATACCAACTACCTACACTAGACTCCTGTGAAGACACACAAACAAACATACAAGACCATACCAACTACCTACACTAGACTCCTGTGAAGACACACAAACAAACATACAAGACCATACCAACTACCTACACTAGACTCCTGTGAAGACACACAAACAAACATACAAGACCATACCAACTACCTACACTAAACTCCTGTGAAGACACACAAACAAACATACAAGACCATACCAACTACCTACACTAGACTCCTGTGAAGACACACAAACAAACATACAAGACCATACCAACTACCTACACTAGACTCCTGTGAAGACACACAAACAAACATACAAGACCATACCAACTACCTACACTAGACTCCTATGAAGACACACAAACAATATCAAATATTAACAAACAAGGTCCAGATAGACTGACTTGGTACAGGCACATATATGCTTGGGTAAACCAGATTTAATTGTACATAATTTTCCCCAAATTTATAGTAAAAATAAAATAAGGGTTAAAAATACCAATTGACTTTTTTCATATTTTGACTTTCAGCTACTATCTTAAGAAATAAGATTGATTATAAAATTGAGAAAGGAAATGGGGAATGTGTCAAAGCGACAACAACCCAACCATAGACCAGACAACAGCCAAAGGCCACCAATGGGTCTTCGATGTAGCGAGAAAATCCCGCACCCAGAGGCGTCCTTCAGCTCGCCCCTTAAAAATATGTATACTATTTCACTGATAATGGATGTCATACTAAACTCCGAACTATACACAAGAAACTAAAATTAAAAATCATACAAGTAGACTAACAAAGGCCAGAGGCACCTAACTTGGGACAGGCGCAAAATTGCGGCGGGGTTAAACATGTTTATAAGATCTCTATCCAATGTAGAAAAGTAAAAGCATAACAATACGCACATTAAAATTCAGTTCAAGAGAAGTCCAAGTCTGATGTCAGAAGATGTAATAAAAGAAAAGAAACAAAATGACAATAATACATAAATAACAACAGACTACTAGCAGTTAACTGACATGCCAGCTCCAGACCTCAATTAAAATGATTAAAAGATTATGTTTTCATCATATGAATATCAGGCACAATCCCTCCCGTTAGGGGTTTAGTATCATACTATCATAAAATATATGAGAAGAACATAACCTGTGTCATGCCAACAACTCTTTTTAAATAAATGTGTTTAATTCGTGTGCAAAGACCCTATAAGTGAATCAATATTAAAGCCAAAATATGCAATCTTTAATGACCTGACAACAGTATTGTAACTATATCCCTTCTTAATAAGTCTGTTTAAAGGTTTTGTAAGCTTTTGAGGTGAATACTGACATTTTTATACGACCGCTTCATTTTTTTTGGTCGTATATTGGTATCACGTTGGCGTCGTCGAAGTCGTTGGCGGCCGCGGCCGAAGACTTTTGGTTTTCGCACTATAACTTTAGTATAAGTGAATAGAAATCTTTGAAATTAATGATGATAAAAGGAATGTTGGGATTGATTTTGTAAGTTTTGGTCCCAACAGTTTGGGAATTAGGGGCAAAAAAGGGCCCAAATAAGCATTTTCTTGGTTTTCCCAATATAACTTTAGTTGAAGTAAATAGAAATCTATGAAATTTTGACACAAGGTTTATGACCACTAAAGGAAGGATGGGATTGATTTTGGGAGTTTTGGTCCCAACAGTTTAGGAATGAGGGGCCAAAAAAGGGCCCAAATAAGCATTATTCTTGGTTTTCGCACAATAACTTTAGTACAAGTAAATAGAAATCAATGAAATATAAACACAAGGTTTATGAACACAAAAGAAAGGTTGGGATTAATTTTGGGAGTTTTGGTTCTAACAGTTAATTAGGGGCCAAAAAGGGGTCCAAATAAGCATTTTTCTTGGTTTTCGCACCATAACTTAAGTATTAGTAAATAGAAATCTATGAAATTTAAACACAAGGTTTATGACCATAAAAGGAAGGTTGGGATTGATTTTGGGAGTATTGGTCCCAACAGTTTAGGAAAAAGGGGCCCAAAGGGTCCAAAATAAAACTTTGTTTGAATTCATCAAAAATTGAATAATTGTGTATGTAGATTGTAGATTCCTAATTTTTGGTCCCATTTTCAAATTGGTCTACATTAAGGTCCAAAGGGTCCAAAATTAAACTAATTTTGATTTTTGATATGCTGAATCTAAACATGTACTTATATTTTTAGCTCACCTGGCCCGAAGGGCCAAGTGAGCTTTTCCCATCACTTTGCGTCCGGCGTCCTTGTCCGTCGTCTGTCGTCCGTCGTCGTTAACTTTTACAAAAATCTTCTCCTCTGAAACACTGGGCCAAATTGAACCAAACTTGGCCACAATCATCATTGGGGTATCTAGTTTGAAAAATGTGTGGCGTGACCCGGTCAACCAACCAAGATGGCCGCCACGGCTAAAAATAGAACATAGGGGTAAAATGCAGTTTTTGGCTTATAACTCTGAAACCAAAGCATTTAGAGGAAATCTGACAAGGGGTTAATATGTTTATCAGGTCAACATCTATCTGCCCTGAAATTTTCAGATGAATCGGTCAACCCGTTGTTGGGTTGCTGCCCCTGAATTAGTCATTTTGAGGAAATTTTGCTGTTTTTGGTTATTATCTTGAATATTATTATAGATAGAGATAAACAGTAAACAGCAATAATGTTCGGCAAAGTTAGATTTACAAATAAGTCAACATGACCGAAATGGTCAGTTGACCCCTTTAGGAGTTATTGCCCTTTATAGTCAATTTTTAACCATTTTTCATAAATTTAAGTAATCTTTTACAAAAATCTTCTCCTCTGAAACTAATCGGCCAAATTAATCCAAAGTTGGCCACAATCATCTTTGGGGTATCTAGTTTAAAAAATGTGTGGCGTGACCCGGTCAACCAACCAAGATGGTCGCCACGGCTAAAAATAGAACATAGGGGTAAAATGCAGTTTTTGGCTTATAACTCAAAAACCAAAACATTTAGAGGAAATCTGACATGAGTAAAAATGTTTATCAGGTCAAGATCTATCTGCCCTGAAATTTTCAGATGAATCGGTCAACCTGTTGTTGGGTTGCTGCCCCTGAATTGGTAATTTTGAGGAAATTTTGCTGTTTTTGGTTATTATCTTGAATATTATTATAGATAGAGATAAACTGTAAACAGCAATAATGTTCATCAAAGTAAGATTTACAAATAAGTCAACATGACCGAAATGGTCAGTTGACCCCTTTAGGAGGTATTGCCCTTTATAATCAATTTTTAACCATTTTTCGTAAATCTTAGTTATCTTTTACAAAAATCTTCTCCTCTGAAACTACTGGGCCAAATTAATTCAAACTTGGCCACAATCATCTTTGAGGTACCTTGTTTGAAAAATGTGTCCGATGCCCTGGCCATCCAAGCAAGATGGCCACCATGGCTAAAAATAGAACAGGGGTAAAATGTAGTTTTTTGCTTATAACTCTGAAACCCAAATCATTTAGAGGAAATCTGACAAGGAGTTAAATTGTTAATCAAGTCAATATATATCTGCCCTGAAATATTCAAATGAATTGGACAACCGTTGTTGGGTTGCTGCCCTCCAATTGGTAATTTTTAAAGAAATTTTGCTGTTTTTGGTTATTATCTTGAATATTATTATAGATAGAGATAAACTGTAAACAGCAATAATGTTCAGCAAAGTTAGATTTACAAATAAGTCAACATGACCGAAATGGTCAGTTGACCCCTTAAGGAGTTATTGCCCTTTATAGTCAATTTTTAACCATTTTTCATAAATTTAAGTAATCTTTTACAAAAATCTTCTCCTCTGAAACTAATGGGCCAAATTAATCCAAAGTTGGCCACAATCATCTTTCGGGTATCTAGTTTAAAAAATGTGTGGCGTGACCCGGTCAACCAACCAAGATGGCCGCCACGGCTAAAAATAGAACAATGGGGTAAAATGCAGTTTTTTGGCTTATAACTCAAAAACCAAAACATTTAGAGGAAATCTGACATGGAGTAAAAATATTTATCAGGTCAAGATCTATCTGCCCTGAAATTTTCAGATGAATCGGTCAACCTGTTGTTGGGTTGCTGCCCCTGAATTGGTAATTTTGAGGAAATTTTGCTGTTTTTGGTTATTATCTTGAATATTATTATAGATAGAGATAAACTGTAAACAGCAATAATGTTCATCAAAGTAAGATTTACAAATAAGTCAACATGACCGAAATGGTCAGTTGACCCCTTTAGGAGGTATTGCCCTTTATAGTCAATTTTTAACCATTTTTCGTAAATCTTAGTTATCTTTTACAAAAATCTTCTCCTCTGAAACTACTGGGCCAAATTAATTCAAACTTGGCCACAATCATCTTTGAGGTACCTTGTTTGAAAAATGTGTCCGATGCCCTGGCCATCCAACCAAGATGGCCACCATGGCTAAAAATAGAACAGGGGTAAAATGTAGTTTTTTGCTTATAACTCTGAAACCCAAATCATTTAGAGGAAATCTGACAAGGAGTTAAATTGTTAATCAAGTCAATATATATCTGCCCTGAAATATTCAAATGAATTGGACAACCGGTTGTTGGGTTGCTGCCCTCCAATTGGTAATTTTTAAAGAAATTTTGCTGTTTTTGGTTATTATCTTGAATATTATTATAGATAGAGATAAACTGTAAACAGCAATAATGTTCAGCAAAGTTAGATTTACAAATAAGTCAAACATCACTGAAATGGTCAGTTGACCCCTTAAGGAGTTATTGCCCTTTATAGTCAATTTTTAACCATTTTTCATAAATTTAAGTAATCTTTTACAAAAATCTCCTCCTCTGAAACTAATGGGCCAAATTAATCCAAAGTTGGCCACAATCATCTTTGGGGTATCTAGTTTAAAAAATGTGTGGCGTGACCCGGTCAACCAACCAAGATGGCCGCCACGGCTAAAAATAGAACAATGGGGTAAAATGCAGTTTTTGGCTTATAACTCAAAAACCAAAACATTTAGAGGAAATCTGACATGGAGTAAAAATATTTATCAGGTCAAGATCTATCTGCCCTGAAATTTTCAGATGAATCGGTCAACCTGTTGTTGGGTTGCTGCCCCTGAATTGGTAATTTTGAGGAAATTTTGCTGTTTTTGGTTATTATCTTGAATATTATTATAGATAGAGATAAACTGTAAACAGCAATAATGTTCATCAAAGTAAGATTTACAAATAAGTCAACATGACCGAAATGGTCAGTTGACCCCTTTAGGAGGTATTGCCCTTTATAATCAATTTTTAACCATTTTTCGTAAATCTTAGTTATCTTTTACAAAAATCTTCTCCTCTGAAACTACTGGGCCAAATTAATTCAAACTTGGCCACAATCATCTTTGAGGTACCTTGTTTGAAAAATGTGTCCGATGCCCTGGCCATCCAACCAAGATGGCCACCATGGCTAAAAATAGAACAGGGGTAAAATGTAGTTTTTTGCTTATAACTCTGAAACCCAAATCATTTTGAGGAAATCTGACAAGGAGTTAAATTGTTAATCAAGTCAATATATATCTGCCCTGAAATATTCAAATGAATTGGACAACCGGTTGTTAGGTTGCTGCCCTCCAATTGGTAATTTTTAAAGAAATTTTGCTGTTTTTGGTTATTATCTTGAATACTATTATAGATAGCGATAAACTGTAAACAGCGATAATGTTCATCAAAGTAAGATCTACAAATAAGTCCACATGACCTAAATGGTCAATTGACCCCTTAAGGAGTTATTGCCCTTTATATTCAATTTTTAACAATTTTCATTAATTTGGTAAATTGATGTAAATTTTTACCAAATATTTTTCTCTGTTACTAATGGGCAAAGTTCATTATAGATATAATTGTAAGAAACAAGAATGTTCAGTAAAGTAAGAACTTCAAACACATCACCATCACCAAAATACAATTTTGTCATGAATCCATTTGTGTCCTTTGTTTAATATGCACATAGACCAAGGTGAGCGACACAGGCTCTTTAGAGCCTCTTAGTCTAGTTATTATGGGCCCAGTTGTCAAGTTGGTCCAAATCCTGGTCCAAAATTAAACTTTTTTTTATTTCAACAAAAATTGAGTCCTTGGGTTCTTTGATATGCTGAATCTAAACATGTACTTATAATTTTTATTATGGGCCCAGTTTTCAAGTTGGTCCAAATTGTGGTCCAAAATTAAACTTTGTTTGATATCAACAAAAATTGAATCCTTGGGGTTCTTTGATATGCTGAATCTAAACCTGTATTTAGATTTTTGATTATAGGCCCAGTTTTCAAGTGGGTCCAAAATTAAGCTTTGTTTGATTTCAACAATAATTGTATATATGGGGTTCTTTGATATATGGTTAATCTAACCATGTATTTAGATTTTTGATGTTTGGGCCCAGTTATCAGATTGGATCACATTGAGGTCTAAAGGTCCAAAATTGAACTTTATTTGATTTCATCAAAAATTGAATTCTTGGGATTCTTTGATATGCTGAATCTAACCATGTATTTAGATTTTTGATATTGGACCATCATAGGTAATGTCCAATTTAAAATTTAGTTTTTAAGTTTAAGTTCTTAGACCACATTCATTATGTGTCAGAAACCTGTGCTGTGTCAACTATTTAATCACAATCCAAATTCAGAGCTGTATCAAGCTTGAATGTTGTGTCCATACTTGCTCCAATGTTCAGGGTTTGAACTCTGCGGTCGTATAAAGTTGCGCCCTGCGGAGCATCTGGTTGTGCTTTGTAAAAAATATTACCATAAAAGATTGGATGTGAAAAACCTGAACGTATAAGATGTCTGCATGTTGTGTTATATTTAGGAATTATTTCCTTATATCGATGATAAAATTTAGTAAATGTTTTGACAAGCTTGTGATAACAAAAACCCTGGTGTAATAATTTTTCGGTAATACATAAATTTCTCTCGCTAAAATCTAATAAGTTGTTACATACACAAGCGAATCGTACAAGTTGAGATATATAAACACCATAAGATGGTGACAAAGGAAAGTCACCATCTAAAAATGGATAATTAATGATAGGAAATGAAAAATCATCTCTTTTATTATAAATTTTTGTATTTAGCTTCCCATTAATGATATAGATATCAAGATCGAGGAAAGAGCAGTGGTCATGATTAGTATTAGCTTTATTTAAAGTAAATTCAACAGGATAAATTTCTTTAGTATACATACTGAAGTCGTCATTATTGAGAGCCAATATATCATCCAAATATCTAAAAGTATTGTTAAACTTCTGTATCAAATGCTGTTTCAATGGGTCTTTGCTAATTTTAGTCATAAATTGTAACTCTTAATAATACAAAAACAGGTCCGCAATAAGTGGTGCACAGTTAGTCCCCATTGGAATTCCAATAACTTGACGATATACAGAAACTCCAAAGCGAACAAAAATGTTATCAAGGAAAAATTCAAGCACAAATATAGTATCAAAGCATGTCCAATTAACATAGTTCTTTTGTTTACTGCTACTAAAAAATGACCTAAAAGAGTTTGAACATATGTACTCGCATTCTGAATTTTTAAATGCCCGGTTAATTAGGTTTGTGAATTTTTAGCTCACCTGGCCCGAAGGGCCAAGTGAGCTTTTCTCATCACTTGGCGTCCGGCGTCCGTCGTCCGTCGTCCGTCGTCCGTCGTCCGTCGTCGTCGTCGTCGTTAACTTTTACAAAAATCTTCTCCTCTGAAACTACTAGGCCAAATTAAACCAAACTTGGCCACAATCATTATTGGGGTATCTAGTTTAAAAAATGTGTGGCGTGACCCGCCAAACCAACCAAGATGGCCGCCATGGCTAAAAATAGAACATAGGGGTAAAATGCAGTTTTTGGCTTATAACTCAAAAACCCAAGCATTTAGAGCAAATCTGACATGGGGTAAAATTGTTTATCAGGTCAAAATCTATCTGCCCTGATATTTTCAGATGAATCGGACAACCCGTTGTTGGGTTGCTGCCCCTGAATTGGTAATTTTAGGGAAATTTTGCTGTTTTTGGTTATTATCTTGAATATTATTATAGATAGAGATAAACTGTAAACAGCAATAATGTTCAGCAAAGTAAGATTTACAAATAAGTCAACATGACCAAAATGGTCAGTTGACCCCTTTAGGAGTTATTGCCCTTTAAAGTCAATTTTTCACCATTTTTCGTAAATTTTATAGATCTTTTACAAAAATCTTCTCCTCTGAAACTGCTGGGCCAAATTAATCCAAACTTGGCCACAATCATCATTGGGGTATCTAGTTTAAAAAATGTGTGGCGTGACCCGCCAAACCTACCAAGATGGCCGCCATGGCTAAAAATAGAACATAGGGTAAAATGCAGTTTTTGGCTTATAACTCAAAAACAAAAGCATATAAAGCAAATCTGACAGCGGTAAAATTGTTTATTAGGTCAAGATCTATCTGCCCTGAAATTTTCAGATGAATCGGACATTTCGTTGTTGGGTTGCTGCCCCTGAATTGGTAATTTTAGGGAAATTTTGCTGTTTTTGGTTATTATCTTGATTATTATTATAGATAGAGATAAACTGTAAACAGCATTAATGTTCAGCAAAGTAAGATTTACAAATAAGTCAACATGACCAAAATGGTCAGTTGATCCCTTTAGGAGTTATTGCCCTTTAAAGTCAATTTTTAACCATTTTTCGTAAATTTTATAGATCTTTTACAAAAATCTTCTCCTCTGAAACTGCTGGGCCAAATTAATCCAAACTTGGCCACAATCATCTTTGGGGTATCTAGTTTAAAAAATGTGTGGCTTGACCTGCCAAACCAACCAAGATGGCCGCCATGGCTAAAAATAGAACATATGGGGGTAAAACGCAGTTTTTGGCTTATAACTCAAAAACCAAAGCATTTAGAGCAAATCTGACAACGTTTAAATTGTTTGTCAGGTCAAGATCTAACTGCCCTGAAATTTTCAGATGAATCAGAGAACCTGTTGTTGGGTCGCTGCCCCTGAATTGGTAATTTTAAGGAAATTTTGCTGTTTTTGGTTATTATCTTAATATTATAGAAAGAGATAAACTGTAAACAGCAATAATGTTCAGCAAAGTAAGATTTACAAATAAGTCAACATGACCAAAATGTTCAATTGACCCCCTAAGGAGTTATTGTCCTTTATAGTCAATTTTAAACAATTTTCATAAAATTTGTAAATTTTTACTAATATTTTCCACAGAAACTACTGGGCCAATTCATTATAGATAGTGATAATTGTAAGCAGCAAGAATGTTCAGTAAAGTAAGATGTACAAACACATCACCATCACCAAAACACAATTTTGTCATGAAACCATCTGCTTCCTTTGTTTAATATTCACATAGACCAAGGTGAGCGACACAGGCTCTTTAGAGCCTCTAGTTTCTTAATAAGAATATGAGGCAAAGTGGTATATAGGGTAGAAAAATCAAAACTTTGAACAGATTCAAAATCACCAATATATGCTTTATCAAGTACTTCCAACAAGTTTTTGACACTCCAGAAGGTTTTTTTTATTGTACCAAGTGTACTAGTAAGTAGAATAAACAATTTAGTAGTGGAACAATGGCTTGAAGATAAAATAAATCTATATTTGTAAGGTTGTATGTGTAGCTTTGGAAGCCAGTAAATAGTTGGGACTTTCATTGTTTTAGCTAAAAGTTTGTGTTTGTTACAGACGTTGTTTTCTGAAAATGAAGTCAGTTGGAATGTTGGTGAATTCATGATTTCCTTTTGCAGAACCTCAATATAAAATTGTCAAACAATAATGATATTATTAGCAGCTTTATCAGCTGAGACAAAAACAAATTCCTTGTTTGGTTCTTTCAGTTTATGTTTGATACGCAAAATAGGGTTTTTATGGTTGAAGTTAAGAGTAAAATGTTCTTTAAAATGTTGTATACGAATATCAACTACATTGTTGTATCTTCATTGCTGAATTAAAAAAAAGAGTCCAAAGATTTTTGTCTGTTTTTTCCCGTTTTACCCATTTCAAACAGTAATTACTGAGTGAGTTGTGGATGATATTACGACACTCAGTTCCAATTCATAATTGATGGGGGACGATATTTAGGTCCTTTAACTGAGGAATGATTTTAACTCTCAGTCACAAACGATGTTAATGTCTCCTGTTATGACATGGGAAATGGGGCCATATGTGTATTCAGAATTCCTGCAATTACATGACATAGGTATATTTTCACTGATATTTACACCTTTACACAATTGGCTATAATTAAACACATATTTCCGGGTAGATTTCTTGAAAATATAACAAATAAGAGGGAGTTCAGTATTATCAAAATATCAGGAATTTGTTCTTTAACAGAATGAATGGTCGTTAAAAATACGGGCATTATTTACAAAATCAAAACCTTTATTGACATACTTTATTTTAATAAAATGTTATAACCATTTGAAAACAAAAAATAAAATGATTATTGAATGTTATTTTCTTCTTTTTTAGCTGGAGAGATGTGAAATGTCACAACATTTACAAGAATCCATACAACAGCATATGAACTTGATGTTCAACATTTTAATGCAGCTGAGCTCAGCTGTACAAAATATAGCCCCTGGAGCATTACAACATTTTCCTGCTGTCCCACAATCACACAGTTTACCAGTCACGTCATCGGAACAATCAATCACAAACTTACTAGAATCTTTACGTATAGGTGTACAGCAAGGAATGAATGTCTTATCAAACCCTACTCCAGTTCCTTATTCACCTGATTCTAATGTCTCCTCTGTTGAAGGTTTCCCAGAACCTGTCACTGGTAGCCATAGTCATGGTCTGATAGAGAGGAATATAAGTGAGCAAACACAAATTGCTCCAAGTATAAGTTACTCTTCACAGCAATCCAATAAGGATGTAGAAGGTGGGGCTTATGTCTCTGTCCAACAAGGATATGAATTAAAGTCTCTGAAAGATCAGAATGTTACACAGGACGAAAGTTTAGCTAGACACGAACATCAAATCGATGAAATTCGTGGTAGAAATGATAATCATGAAAAAATTGTCAAGGATTTAAATAAAAGGCTTAAAATGTTAGAAAGTACTATTAATGAATTTGAAGGAAGGACTTGCAATGGAACTTATGTTTGGAAAATAAGAAATTATCGCAAATATAGAAGAGAAGCGGAAATTGGTGATACAACAGCAATTCACAGTCCACCATTTTATTCTCATTTCTATGGGTACAAGTTATGTATAAGAGCCAATTTAAATGGTGTAGATTCTGCGCGAGGAACTCATCTTTCTATTTTTATTCATTTTATGCAGGGAGATTATGATGACATTTTAGACTGGCCTTTTAATGGCAGAATAATATTGACCGTTATTGATCAAAATCCTGTATGTGAATTACGGCATCATGTTGTTGAAACTTTAATCTCTAAACCAAATTTAGCTGCATTTCAAAGACCAAATACACCTCGCAATCATAAAGGCTTTGGGTATATGGAATTTTTGCCGATTGGAATTCTGGATAATTCTACATATGTTAGGAATGATACATTGATAATCAAAGCATGTATTTTGCCAAATGGATAGTATATATAGTGTGGTTTTAGTATATTTTTAAATAAATTAAAGATCATTGATGTTTATATAAAGAGGTACACTAGCGTAAATCCAATTTATTATGTTTTTATTGTATGTTTAAATGAACATTGCCCTGGTATATTTTTATGCCCCTGCTGCTGGGTGACAAGAGCAAAATGTTCTCCCTTGCATGTCTGTATGTCCATTCCCTCCGAAAGTGGTTTTCTTTTTTCTAATTTCAATTAGCCTCCTACGGAACTATATGCATTTTACATATCAAACACAGATCAAGCTTGAATTTGGATGGTGTCCCTTCCGCCATAGCTAGAGGGGCAGTAAGTTTTGCCCTTGTCTGTATGTACCCAAAATTGGTTTCCCTTCTCTAACTTCGGTTTGCTTCCATATAATTCTATGAAACTTATACTCAATGCTTATTACCCCAAAATACTGATCAAGTTTGAATTTTGGTAGTTTCACCTTAACCATTTGAGACTTATTATGAGTTATGCCTCTTAATAAACAGAAAAATTGTAAAATATTTAGTTTTCCGTTAAAGTTTGCCTCAACCAAATGTTATGAAACTTATACACAATGCTTATTACCAAATTACACAAATCAAGTTGAATTTTTGTGGTGTCACACTACCATTATCAAGTAAAAAAGGGGGGATCATCTGTGTCCATGGGGACACATTCTCAATTTTTATACGACCACAAAAATTACAAAAATTTTGGTCATATATTGGTATCATGTCATCGTGGTCAGCGTCGTCCCAACAGATGGTTTCTGGATAATAACTGTAGTATATGTGAATAGAAATCAATAGAATTTTAACACAATGTTTATAACCACAAAGAAAAGGTTGGGATTGATTTTGGAGATTATGGTCCCAAAGGTTTAGGAATTCGGGGCTCAAAGGGGCCCAAAACAAGAGATTGTCTAGTTTCAGGACATTCAATAAGTTGTGTATAAGTATTTAAATTGCTCTGAAATTGTACCACAATTTTTAATACCATAAGTAGAAGGTTGAGATTTATTTTAAGGGTTATGGGGCAAACAGATTGTATGATTTTCTCTGACATTGCACCACAAGGTTCTATATAACAAAGGGAAGGCTAGGATTCAGTTTGGGGTTATTTTCCCCAAACATGTAGGAATAAGGGGCCGAAGAGAAACATTTTTCTAGTTTACAGACAATAACTTGTGTTTTAGTTTATGGATCTCTCTGAAATTATACTATAAAGTTTCTTACTACAAAGGAAAGGCTGGAATTGAGTTTTGGGGTTCTTGCTCCAAGAATAAATTGGGGGTCAAATAAGGGACAAGGGGTTTTCTGGTTAAAGGCAGTTTAGACAATTTAAAAGCAGTGTAAGGGCGGTAATCCCAATTCCATTTAAAAAATACTGTTATATACATGTTTGATTACCTCCCTTACACTATTTGAAAATTATGTATTAAGAAATGGTGATTGTCCTGAGATGATTAGCTGTAATTTTTTTTTTTAAAGTTACTACTGATTGATTTGATTTTAACCATGACTGTATGTCATTTTATATTTTAATATTTAGAGGGAAAAGAGGGGGGAACAATTTTTCTCATTTTAGATTTCAGAAAATAAAAAAGAAAATTTCTCCAAATAATTTTTTCAGGGGATTAATATTCAACAGCATAGTGAATACTGAGTACTCAAAGGCAAAAAAAAATTAAGTTCATTAGACTACATTCATTCTGTGTCACAATAATGATAAACCTATGCTGTGTCAACTAAATCATAATCCAAATTCAGAGCTGTATCCAGCTTGAATGTTGTGTCCATACTTGCCCCAACTGTTCTGGGTTTGATCTCTGTGGTTTTATAAAGCTGTGCCCTGCGGAGCATTTGGTTTAATATCCTGTGATACTTTTTTAACCATATATCTGAACTTTCCTGGGGTATATACCAGTGCTGTATCTATATTTTGTTTGGAGGAGTCATAATCACTGTCTAGGTACCTACATGTCATCATCTTTGTCTTATCTTCCTGTGTTTGAAAATATGCACAACATAGCAAGAGGTGAATATGGTTTAAATTTATCCATGTCCGTATCAAACATTTTATTGATAATATAAACTCTGATATTCAATTTTGCAGCTCGATGTGTATGTAAATTATCAAATACTTGTCAAGAAAAAACGTGGTTATTAAAAATTACACAATATGCAGAAACTCGAGTTCATGGCATGAGAATCTATCTGTAAGATCCAGTTGAAGATTCCAAGGTAGCAATCCGACAATACAATTACCAAAAAGATGCAGAAACTAATTCAGGCAATTTCAGGGATCTATCCATATTGAGCCTTCATTTGTTTTATGCTTTTGAAAATTTAGGAATTGTTTTGTCAGTTCCTCTGTCCTTGTATCTGAAACAAAGCATTTGCAGATGATAACTTGATGATCACTTGCTTGATTGAAATAAAATTTAAACAGATAGAAGATACAAGTAAGGAACATTATGCTATGTTGTGTTTGGTAAATGTCAAAGGTAAAGGTCACTTGCTAAATTGTTCATGGTATGTTGTGTTTGGTAAATATTAAAGGTAAAGGTCACTTGCTTAATTGTTTCCATGTGGTACTTCTAAATGTGTTCCCTTGCTTACTTGATTTTGAAACTTAAAAGGAAGGAAGATATAGAGAAAGGGGGCAATTCTATTGATTTTGAGATCATAGGTCAAGGTCACTTTTGCATAGAAAAGAACATTTTCGTACGACCGCGAAAATTGAATTTTTTTAGTCGTATATTGGTATGTCGTTGGCGACGTCGTCGTCAGATGACATTTGGTTTTCACACTATAACATTAGTTTAAGTAAATAGAAATCTATGAAAGTTAATCACAAGGTGTATGACCATAAAATGAAGGCTGGGATTGATTTTGGGAGTTTTGGTCCCAACAGATTAGGAATTAGGGGCCAAAAAAGGGCCCAAATAAACATTTTTCTTTGTTTCGCACAATAACTTTAGTATAAGTAAATAGAAATCTATGAAATTTTAAGACAAGGTTTATGAACACAAAAGGAAGGTTGGGATTGATTTTGGGAGTTTTGGTCCTAACAGTTTAGGAGTGAGTGGCCAAAAAGGGGCCCAAATAAGCATTTTTCTTGGTTTTTGCACCATAACTTTAGTATAAGTGAATAGAAATCTATGAAATTTAGACACAAGGTTTATGACCACAAAAGGAACGTTGGGATTGATTTTGGGAGTTTTGGTCCCAAAAGTTTAGGAATAAGGGCCTAAAAGGGTCCAAAATTAAACTTTGTTTGATTTCATCAAAAAATGAATTATTAGGGTAATTTGATATGCCAAATCTAACCGTGTATTTAGATTCTGAATTTTTGGTTCTGTTTTCAAATTGGTCTACATTAAGGTCCAAAGGGTTCAAAATTAAACATAGTTTGATTTTAACAAAAATTGAATTCTTGGGTTTTTTTGATATGCTGCATCTAAACATGTACTTAGATTTTTGATGATCTGCCCAGTTTTCAAGTTTGTCCAAATCGGGGTCCAAAATTAAACTTTGTTTGATTTCAACAAAAATTGAATATATGGTGTTCTTCAATATGCTGAATCTAACCATTATTTAGATTTTTAATATTTGGGCCCGGTTATCAAATTGGTCCACATTGAGGTCTTAAGGGTCTTAAATTGAACATTATTTGATTTCATCAAAAATTGAATTCTTGGGGTTCTATGATATGCTGAATCTAACCATGTATTTAGATTTTGGATATTGGACCATAATCATGATAATAGGTAAATGTCCAATTTAAAATTTTCAAGTTTTTAAGTTTAAGTTCTTAAACCACATTCATTCTGTGTCAGATACCTATATGTTGTGTCAACTATTTAATCACAATCCAAATTCAGAGCTGTATCAAGCTTAAATGTTGTGTCCATTCTTGCCCCAACTGTTCAGGGTTCGACCTCTGTGGTCGTATAAAGCTGTGCCCTGCGGAGCATCTTGTTGGGAAATGTGTTTCTTTGATGGTAGCTTTACCATGCTTGGTCAGAATGAAACCTAATCAGACTGAAGATAAATGAAAGGAGAGGCCTATTTATTTTTGGGTCCACATGTTAAAGGTCAAGATCACTGTACCGAAAATATTAATTGTAAAAAAATGGTTTCTGTATTGTATTCAAATATGCAAATATGAATTGTAACAATTCATACAGGTGAAAAATCATCAAAATAAGTAGTTATTTTTTTCTCTCCTCAAGAAGCATGCAAGTTTTTAAACTCCAGGCCTTGCGGTCGTAAAACTTTCAAGCACGGTTTTTGTACTCGGACTCAAGAATCCACCAATCAACATACTGGATTTTGTGTGTTCGAGCACTTATTTTGTACTCTGAGTACTGAGTTAAGTTTTATGACCGAGAGCCCAGACTTTAGATCAATTAATGTGCAGTTTTGAGAGGTTGCGTTGGCTGTACTAACTTATTCATTTGATACTTATAGAGGGAAATACCAAAAGGGAGCAATCACAGGGGCGGATCCAGCCATTTAAAAAAATGCATTGATCGTCCAAAAAAAGGGGTTCCACTGCATCAATACTGTTAAGTTCAAGGGATAAAAGATAATTCATTACCCAAAAGACAAGCAAAAGTACAAAAACACTGTAAAGAAGACTTAACATTGAGCAACATGAACCCCATCAAAAACCGTGGATGTATTGAGGATATTAGGTGCTTCAAAGGTGTAAACTTCCTGCCTAAGGCAACTATCGGACTCATAGGCGGATCCTGGGGGGCCCGGGCCCCCCTTTCGTGGGAAAAATTTGGTTGATTATATAATCACTGAAGCATGAGTGGAACGCCCCCCACCCCTTTAAGGTCAGTCAGCCCCCCCCCCCCCCCCCCCCCCCCCCCTTTAGGAAAAGTTCTGGATCCGCCACTGGGACTTATCATGCTAAGTAAAATTGGAAGTCCGTCCATTAATGTCACAGATGAGACAAAAGGAAGATAACTCAATTCAAGATATGTCGAAATATTACAGTTCAATGTTATTACAGAGTGGGAACTTCATGTATTATGATATCATTATCACATTATGTACTGTTTCATGTAAGGCACTGGCTACGGTTACACGGAATTGTAACAATAATAATAAAATCATTGTTACATTGGAAACTTATTGCCGGAATGCAGGGTTGGGTAAGGAACCGATTAATTAGGAATGTAAAAATAATAATTGAGTCTACGGTTACATTATGTTATTGTTACATTAATGCATTTCAATGTACGATGGAACTATTAATATGTATTGGAATAAAACTTGAACACTTTTGTTTGAATATTACAATATCGCATACATTAATGAATTTTATACGACTGCAAAAATTGAAATTTTTTTGGTCGTATATTGGTATGACGTTGGCGTCGTCGTCGTCGTCGTCGTCCGAAGACATTTGGTTTTCGCACTATAACTTTAGTACAAGTAAAGGGGTCAGTAAATAGAAATCTATGAAATTTAAACACAAGGTTTATGACCATAAAAGGAAGGTTTGGATTGATTTTGGGAGTTTTGGTCCGGGGCCAAAAAGGGCCCACACTGCTTATGGTTCGACCTCTGCGGTCGTATAAAGCTGCGCCCTGCGGAGCATCTGTTTTTTTCCTTCTTTTTATTAACAATGACAGTTCAGGCTACAAATCCACTGAGTGGGAGCAGGTTTTAGTCGGACACATTTTGGCGAACTACCACTTTAAACTATAGACGAGTGATGCAGCAATATGCACGTCTGACGGTCTGTATTGTATACTGTACAACTCCATTCTGCACTATCCCTTTTTGAAGTTAAAGAAACTTTCAATGTCTTTCATGATTGAGGTGACAAATATTTTTTACTCTGCGATGTTTATATTTTCGTCCAATATTATTGTTGGAAGCATGAGAGGTTATAATATGATTTTTTTTTGCCGTCCATTGGGTGCATTAATGTAACAACAACGCAATGGTACCGTAGACTCAATTATTATTGTTACCCTCGTAATTAATCGATTCCCTACCCAACCCTGCATTCTGGCAATTAGTCTCCAATGTAACAATAATTATTTTATCATTGTTACATTTCCATGTAACCGTAGCCAGTGCCTTCATGTAATTGCTTTCAACCTCTTCGTTTGAACTTAGTTGGATAAATGTTTGTCACATCGTTTTTGTCTCGCTTGACGGAGTCAAAAAGCAAGACATGTATGCTGTTTTCGGCATCGGCGGCGTCTACAATGATTATTTTTATAATTGTTTCCCTTATTTTTGTTGAGCCTGCGATTAACAGAAAAAAAGAAGGCGAGACACTGGGTTCCGCGGAACCATTACGAATTTTTGTTCATGTATTAGTTTGTGATTATGTCAGTTTATGGGAGACAACTATAGTTGTATGCAATGTAACTTGGTGTGCGTGTGCAATTGTATGAGCATTGGCACATCTCATCACTATGAAGATTCTTTGACCCTGCCCCATCAGTAATGGTTTATTGACTTTGATATTTTGCTGAGTTTACATGTACAAAAATGTATTTATTTAGTTTTTGTTTAGGTTTGTTGAAAGGGAACTACTTATGATAAGTCAATGGTATTTGGTATGCAGTTGTATAAGCATAGGCATATCTCATTCCATGGAGATTCATGATTTGGCACACGACCTTCAGTCATGGTCTATTGACTTTGAAACGTTTGCTTATTGTCGAGCTTTCGACTTTTGTCGAAAAATCAAAACATAGCGATCCTACCTTCCGTGGTCGGCGTCGTCTTTGGCGATGGCGTCCACAAATATTCACTCTGTGGTTAAAGTTTTAGAAATTGTAATAACTTTTAAAAACTATCCTTGTCGTTTCTACCAAACTTAGACGGAAGCTTGTTTGTGATCATAAGAAAGTATCCAGATTGGAACTTGTTATAAATCTTTCTTAAGGCACTGGCCTCCCTAACAACACGACAAGCTAGCTACTATTACTAAATGTATGCACGCTGAAATAAAGTTCCCTTTAGTCCTCATGTATGTGCAAATGATACACATATTATTCATATTACCGGATTCATAACGGTTACCCATCTCTAGGTAAGGGGTTAAATTAAAGTTATCATGAATACGGATTCATTGAGTAAGAATTATTCACTTGCAAGTGAATAATTCATCATCAATGTTTCTCAGCCTATGTTTACAAAATTGAATCATACGGGATGCTGAAAGCGAAGTATTATTAAATCATTCCCCCATATCACTTTCATTAATGATTGAATATCATCTCGTAGCTAGTGCCCTCGAAACGATTTTTTATACGATCGCAAAAATTAAAAAATGGTTGTATTTTGGTATCACGTCGTCGTCATTGTCGTCGTCCGAAGACAGATGGTTTCCGGATAATAACTTTTAAAATTTTAACACAATGTTTATAACCACAAAAGGATGGTTAGGATTGATTTTAGGGGTTCTCGGGTCCCAAAGGTTTAGGAATTAAGGGCCCAAAGGGGCCAAATCATGCATGTATCTAGTTTCAGGACAATAAGTTGTGTATAAGTATTTCAATTGTTTTGCAAACAGTCTAGGAATTAAGAGTAAAAAAAGGGCCAAAAAAGCATTTTTCAGTTGCAGGACAATAACTTGTGTGTACTAGTATGGATCTCTCTGACATTGTACCACACGGTGTCTGTTCAGGGTTCAACATCTGCGGTCGTATAAAGCTGCGACCTGCGGAGAATTTGGTTACTAAATGAATTATTATTTTCTCAGATATTGACAAATCCAACTTTACTGTGATAGGAATAAAAACAAATATGACACAGTTAAAGATAAACACACTTAAGTTTGTAAAAACAGTCGAAATTATGCAAAATATCTTTGAGGCTAATCAACTAATAATAGTTAGAAGAGACAGTACTGGAGAAGTGGGTCGGGGGATTAGGGTTAGATTTGTGGCGGATCCAGAAATGTTCATAAAAGGGATGATGGTTTTGACGCCCTAAGAGGTAAACTATGAGTGGCCGTTCGTGTCATTTGCGGGATATTCTATCCCGTTATTTTACTAAACTATCGCGTTACTTTACAACAATAACGCGTTATTTCCCCATTTTAACGCGTTAGTTTTCAAAACTAACGCGTTATTATACAAAACTATCGCGATATTTCATTTTTGTTATTAATTTAATTTGGAAAATTATCAAGGCTATAACGCGTTAGTTTTCATAATTAACGTGATATTATTTATTCAATTATTAACGTGTTATTTTGTAAAACTATCGCGTTACTTTCTTAAACTAACGCGTTATTTCTTTATTTTATGAAAACTATCGCAGTTATACGCGAATAAGTACGATCCAATGAGAGTGTGTGTTATTTCCGTCTTTTGGCATTAGAAGCAAAATGAATAGAATCCACGGAGACCGAGATAGATTTTTGCAAAGAATAAGTAGACAGTAGATAATTACCTCAGATTTGGAAAAATCAGATATTTTAACAGATATTAATCCAGAAATTAAATAACAACTGTACAAAATACAGGTACAGCATTTAATAACATAAACAAGCAAATTAAATCGCAATGTCTTTTTCAATAATCTATTGGAAAAAAAGATAACAAACTTAAATGAAAGTAATAAAATGTCCCTATACAAACATATTAAGATTATCTTGATTTTTTTTACCCAAAACATAACCATTCTGACTACAGAAATCTATTAAAACCATACAGAATAAACGAACACACTTTTTTAAAAGAAAAGGGTCGACATCTCAAGATCCCTCGAGATTAGAGATACTGCATATTCTGTAATGAGATAGAGGACGAAAAACACTTCTTTCTCAAATACCCTAAACATAACTTTTTATAGGAAAAAACCCATTTCGACTCCATAAAAATCAGTTCTGAATGGAAAGATACTGCTGCTAAAGATGACATGCTCAAACTTAAAATATTACTAAACCCCACATCTCACAGTAAAATTAAAAATACAGTTTCCTTTATAAGACAGTCGAACTGAGGACGGGAGACCCAAAACAATAATTAGAACTGCTATTCTAATATTGTATTGTTTATATATGTATATATTTTATGTGTGTCACAGATCATGTTTTTGATTTATATGGCAGTAAAAGTATTTGATTTGATTTGATTTTGATATTTTAGAAGCGAAAAATCTAATAAACATTATATACCTCTGATTCAATACAATAGTTTCAGAGATGTATCCCTGTGTGTGTGTGTATGTGTGTGTGTGTGAACATTGGGGGTTCATATGTATGTAAACAGTTAATGAATAAGATCATAAGAGCCATTAACAACTTTTAAATGACAGCTCAACATGCCCTCTCTAGGGACGACATCAATAAGTCCAATGTAGGATAAAAGAAATCCCAATCACAGTTTTTTCACTGACCCCCCCCCCCCCCCCCCCTCCCCCCGCCTTTTCTTAATTTGGGATAAATGTATGGACCAACAAGGGCATATGCTTGTATCAGAAAATGCTTTTTGTGTCATGGGACCATGGGTCCTGCCCCCAACAATGTATGCATATTCTGTATTATTATTGACCTGGACATCAGTTTTAAAAATTATTGGAAAAAAGTGATGTGTATTTTCAAAAGTATTTATTTTAGACAGTAAGCCTCTTCTTAGTCGATGTGACCTATTGGGAGGCATCAATGTCCGCATCATCATTCTCATGAGCGTTTGGTTCCATGCTCAGTTCTAGGAACTGTGGCACCTAAAATCATGGAACTTGATATGCAGGTGGAGCAGTCATAACTAAAAATGTTGATTAAGTTTATGTCCAGTTGTATCCAATATTAAGATTTCGTCAACCTTGTATATGCATTTCTTATTTTTAGTGCTTGTCAAGTTATACAGTACTATACCCATAACGAATAAATATTGTAGCTCCTTGTAACGATTCAGCTTACAATAAAATTGGTTGGGTTATGGTTATGATTTCATTTTTAAAGGGTTAAGACAAGAATTCATTCAAACTGTAAAACAATTAAAGTGCCTGCAAGTTTCAGTAATTTTAAACCCGATTGTCACCTTATTGTAGATTGGAGCAATTTGCTATGGCGAAACTATTTTTTTTTTATTTCAATCCATATCTCAAATCTGAAAAGTTGGAAGTAAATCACAGTTTTTGGAAAGTTTGCTATAGCTTGCTATTGCTACTTTCCTTAGGCGTCGGCCTCAACTTCCGGTGAGACAGACTATCCCAATGTTCTGCTCCAAGATAATGTAGTACTAGTGTTCGACTTCTGATTCTTGGATACTTTGAGTTGCTACTCTTTTGAAAAGATTACAGCTTGAATAAAAAAGGAATGAATGTTCAACGACAATTCAGATGAATTTAGCTTCATATTGAAAATAAGTATCACAAACACTACTTTGCGGATCGGCCATTGGCTGAAGAGAAAATCAAAGAAATCTACGCGAGACAGCGTTTCATTCATGAATTTTTAATGAATGAACATTTTCCCGCACTATTGTTTACTATGTACGATATTTACAACTGTTTATTATTGAATAAGTAAAAGCCCGAGTGCATCGAAAGAGTCCGGTATGCGAGAACAAGTTGATTTGACAAAATTGTCGGATAATTGACAAGTGATAATGGTTTGATTTATTTTAACAATACACAGGTGATAGAATATAAAATAATCGATAATTATATGGCTTATGTCTCAAGCCAAGGACGATTAAAGGTAAATACCGGCTTATAGAAATAAATAGAAAAGTGCATTGTTTTTGTCAAACCGACATCGATCTGAAAGTTTTGATGCCAAAAATCATTTGAAAACTTTTAATTCGTTAAGTACTAGCTGTTTCACATTCCAATGTGGATATAATTAATTGGACCTTCACTCGTTCAGCATGTTCAAGTGGATCAAACTGACAACAGAAAAAACATTGTCTTAATGACAATTAGTATCATAGCATCCGTATAATTTAATAGCAACTGAGTCATCAACTACTTCTAAGAATATTATAGTTCAGTGTATCAAGACCGAGATCAAGCTAAAGACAAGTGCTGTAGAAATTATTAAAATGATTTAATAACATTTGTCCATGTACTAGCAAAATGACTTTCTTAGTGCTTAACAATGCAGTGGCGGATCCAGAACTTTTTATCATCACTTTATTCCTGAGGCAGTATGATTTTTTAAGATTGACCTATAATTAATAATGTGTCCCCACAGAGGCAATGGTTAAATAAATGGCTTAAAACAAAAATCTGAAATGTCATTGCCTCAATGGCAATTACGCAGCAGCAACTAAAATGTGTTACAGGGTTATAAGCACCTCAGATCAACATTGTATGAATCTGGTGTATATAAACTTTTTTATTCCTGAGGTCATACTACTATTGTTATGCCCCCACCATATTGAGTTTTATCCTTGTTTTTTTCTGTAAGTATGTACGTCCCTTACTTGTACGAACGTCCATACATCACAAAATTGATTTCTGTTCTCTTACTTTAGTTTGCCTGAACCAAATTTTATGAAACTTACTAGTATACGCAACCACAAAACACAAGTCAAGTTTGAATTTTGTCGGCGTCACTTTTACCATTCTAGATGTAAAGGGGTGAAATTTTCAGTATACCCTATCAAGTATATATACCTTTATATATAAAACATAAACATAAAAACGGTCTTTAGATTTAGAAGTATAGATATATAAGAATGTGTCCCCAGTACACGCATGCCCCATCTGCACTATCATTTTCTATGTTCAGTGGACAGTGAAAATGGAGTAAAAACTCTAATTTGGCATTAAAATTAGAAAGATTATATCATAGGGAACAACTATAATACTAAAATGACGAGGTCCAATTTATCAGCCGTCATGGGGTAAAAACGACAAATCAAAGAATTCAATTTAATATATATCCAATATAGGACAATGGTATTGATTAAAAATTAACAGCACTCTTCCACATAATTAATATTCACCTGTTACCTATTACCTTATCGGTACGTTTCTCATCTGACAGGCGCACCACCAAACAGTGTATTTCGGATTTTGCCATGTACACGGGTCATAGTCACAGGGTTGACACTACTAAATTCAATCATTGTCAAATTGTTCCCTATTGTAGTATTTTAAGCAGTAAGACTTTCTAAGATGACAATACGAGTACTAAAAATCTGGACTTAAAATAAGGCGTATAGGTACAGTTTTCAATTTGTTAGCGGGCATGACATAAAACAGCGAATCAAAGAATTCAACTTTATTTATAACTAAATTAATAAATATAGGACAATGCTGTTGATTAAAAAATACTCCATTCCAGGACCTTTTGTTTTCAATTAATATTACAAATAATTGATAAGTTCCTGGTCGACGGGTTCAAACAGACAGATTTTGAAAGCAGAGAACACTGTGCATCTTATAATCGGCATGACTTTATCAGATGGCAATCCCAATACTAAAATAAGGCGTAGGCATAGTTATATACTTTAATTCAGTCACAGACCCGCGATATCACGGGTGTGTTCTAGTGTGTACTAAGTTTCAAATTGATTGGACTTCAACTTCATCAAAAGCTACCTTGACCAAAAACTTTAACCTGAATGGGACAGACGAACGGACGGAAGGACGGACGGACGAAGGGACGCACGGACCAGAAAACATAATGCCCATAAATGGGGCATAAAAAGTGATTTTTGTTTTTGGAAATTGCTGGCGAGACAATGGTTTAGTTTAAAAAATCAAAACAGTGATTTAAATACATATTTAAAATAATACACGTCAATAACCTATTTGAAATAATACACATATACAGTTGCAAACTTTCCAGAGGTGCTATCCAGCACTTTGATTGTTTTGAACCTATACACATTGTCTTTAGTTAGTTTTTGACACATTAACTAACATTTTGTTTTCATCAACCCATTGACAAATATTTTCTAATACAACATTGAGTGTCTGACTTATATACCTTTTGTCTTTTCCAATTACAGAAATAGTGCTATCATCAGCAAAAAGATCAAGATTAGGATTACACAAAGGCAAATCATTAATAAATATTAGGTACACCTGCTTTTAATGTAGATACATCTGAAAAAGTATTTGAAATTGATACGACTTGATGTCTATCAGCTAAATACGAAGTAAACCAATGAATTGAGTTATAAGAACATTTATATTTTTGTAATTTTTGAAGGAGCAGTTTGTCGGATTTAGAAGATCAAAAGCTTTACACAGATCTAAAAATACTGCCCCTACTAAATTTCCTTCATCAACGGCTTTTAACCATTTATCTAACAAAGAAGTCATAGCAGTTTGACAGGAATGGTTTGCACGAAAGCCTGATTGCATGACATACAATAGATTATATTTGTTTAGAAAATTCATGAAATGAGTTTTTACGTGTCGCTCAAGGATCTTAGATAGTAATGGTAAAATTGCAATAGGTCTGTAATTAAAAACATCATTTTTTGAACCTTTATTTTTAAAAACTGGTAGAACTTTAGCCAGTTTGAATAACGATGGGTATACTGATTTTCTTATGCTTAAATTAAAAATGTGGCATAATGGAACTGAAATTAGGTGTGATGACATTTTTAAAAACTTTGCACTGATATTATCAAGACCTGTTGCTTTTTCTCATCAAGTGTGATTAATTGATGGAGAACAAATTCATTAGTTATTTGTGGTATGGTAAAAAAGACATTTTCTGGTACACGACATGAAATATAATTATCAAGTTTTCCAGACCAACTGGTGCTTGAGTTTGAATTAAGATTTTTCTTCTGTCTTTTCGGATTGATTATCCAGTCTCACTGAAAGAAACAGCAATTGTGATTGGATATCGACATTGAAAATAAATAACAAAACGTATCGTGTATTTCCAATAAAATATCACGTTAGATTGCATTTGTAGAACTAACGCGATAGTTTTAGACATTAACGCGATAAAAAGTAGAAATAACGCGTTAGTTTTACAAAGTAACGCGATAGTTTTACAAAGTAACGCGTTTGTTTAACAAAGTAACGCGATATTTTAACAAAATAACGCGTTATTTCTTAATATAGCGCCAATGATAAATATCGCGTTATTTATGAAAATTAACGCGTTAGTTTGATAATGTTTTAAATAAATAGCAAAAATCACATATCGCGATAGTTTTCTGTAATAACGCGTTAGTTTTAGACAATAACGCGATAGTTTTACAAAATAACGCGATAGTTTTACAAAATAACGCGATAGTTTTACAAAATAACGCGTTATTTTTTCTAACGCGATAGAATATCCCACAAATGACATGAACGGCCACTCATTGTAACCCTGACCAGTCATGCTTCATTGATTCCCTCCAAGTAAACCAATTTTCCCACAAAAGGCCGGGAGAAGATTGGCACTCGGACCTTCTTAATTCGCCTCTGATGCTTTTAAATCGGGTCATATGGTTTAACCCCTTATTTTAGCCTGGGTTTGACCCCCCTTTTAATAAACCCCGTGGGATTTTCGGATTGTTTTAATTTTCTTTTAATTTTCTTCAATGTCGTTTTCATTTATTACTTTAAATGCTTGGGAACAATCATTTTTTTGTCGGAATACATTTTTTTTGTCCTTTGCTCGACCAGTTTATTTGTTTTCATCATTTTGGGAATAAAGAATACTACTGTTAATAGGAAAAACATGATAACCCACGCTCCCTTTTGAACTTTTAATGATAGTTTCCTTATTTTTTCATGACGGCTTTGCCGCAAAATAATTTGAAAGAAGTATTAATTTTTAATTATTGATTCCGGCATTTTTAATATATAAATGTCAAATCTTTAATGTCAACCAGATTATTTTGGTCAGTATGAAATTTTTTCAAAATCCATGATAATATTCTATTTTTAGTTCATTCAGTTTAACCTAAGATAGCTACCATTTGATTTTTATGAGGGGGCTAAGATGAAAATTTTTGTCCTCATTTTCGCCGGGGACACAATTTCGCCGTTTAAGGATTTTGAGGTGTAAAAACTTCAAAGGATGGCTGAAATGGAAGAAATGTACCCGTAAATTATATTTTTATAACAAATATAATATTTTTTTAAACTGAGACAAAATTGCGGCTCTTCCGAAAATGACCGAAAAACGGACAACGATTTACGTACAATTTCCTGAATAAAAAACACGATTTCAAAGAAGTATTTCTAAGTAAATATTTGACTGAATGCCCTAATTTTGAATTCTTTATACCTTTGAAATGTCTGCTATTCATCTATAATGCAATTGATTTGATAAAAATTGTTAAAAGCTGCGGTTATTTGGTTTTAAATAGATGTGTAAAAACGGCGAATATGTGTCCCCCATTGACAAAACATCCGGAAATTTCAAACACCCTTTAATCTAACTTTTCAGATGATTTTCTTAAAACAAACCGGTTTTCAAGCTAAAGTATATTTTGCATTTGAAGTTATCTTCATATAGAAACATCAGTATACTTCAAAAACATTTAGACCTGAACATAAACTGTAGAGAACATGGAAAGATGTGGCGAAAATGAGCACCCCACTCTACTAATCTCTGTCCTGCCTTTTTATTTTTCACTCTGTTCTGTCCTGCTTTTTTTTTTTTAGTTTATCCTGAATTTTTATTACCTAAATTGTAGTCCTGACTTTTTTTTTTGTAAGTGTCTCATCCTGCCTTTTTTTTTACTCAAAACTCCTGTCCTGTCTATTTTTTTCAAATTTCATCCTAGCCCCCCCCCCTAAAAATCAAATGGTAGCTCCCTAACTGACCTTGTCCTTGATATTTCGCGCGGATCGTTTTCCTCGTGCTACAGACTTTGATATTTAAACCTAGCATCCGTGCGACATTTCATTTGATAGAAAGTTTTTGAAATGATAACTACAGGTAAGTTGAACTAAATTTAATATTTTACAGTAGATTTGAATATGTGACTAAATTTGGGAAATAAACAGTTTAAGTTACTCTATACATAGAATATTTGAGCAATTTACCACCCATGATCATAATAATCATCCTGTAGTTTTCTAATTAAAATAGACAAAAATGAAAAAAAAACGTGTGTGCCCACAGTAACAATTTATGAGGGGAGATAGGAGGGGTCCTGATCCCGAAATCCCGGGCTTAAAAACACGAAATCCCGAGGTCCCGAATTTAAATAAATTAAATCCCGACGTCCCGAAATCCAAAAAAAAAGAATTCCCGAATCCCGAAAGGATCAATCCCGAAATCCCGAACTTAAAAACACCTGATCCCGGAGTCCCGATAAAGGTCCTATCCCCCCTCATTTATCCATGTCCTCATTCAACTCCAAGGCACTCGAGATATATAGAGCTGTTACAATATTATAGTATTAATAAATGGGTAATTTTATAATGGACTGGTTATATATCCAAGGTCTGTAATAACGGCCCAAGGATTGCTGTAATGGCCCGAGCTGATCGAGCAGCACAAAATGACAGTATGTATTTAAGTCACACTTTTTATTCTGCAACTTAAAAAAGAAATACAGATATAAAAATCTTCATTGGAATTATTTTATTTTGGTCCAGTATTGTTAATTAAATTGTTTCATTGTTTCAAATAAGATAAAACCAATATTTATACCAATGCTGTTAAAATGTCATACTTTGAGAAGAAAGGTTGTGCAAATTATGTCATAATAATATCATAGAAGATGAAAAACATTTTATCTTGCACTGTACAATATGAATCACAAAGAAAAGTACTTATATGAAAAATGTCCCATTTTATAAATTATGACAAACAAGACGTTATTTTTCATGCATTGTATAAATAAAGTCGTACTTTTTTCATTTCGTGCAGCTCAATCATACAGCATAATTTATATGAGTGGTTTGCTTGACTTGCTATGCATAGAACCGAAATGCAAAAGCGGCACATATTTTTTTTTAAGAACAGTTAAATTAAAACAGAAAAATAATATTCATTTCAATTAGTATCCCCTTGGGGCAAAGATATTTTCCCTTTCTTTTGATTGAAACAGAATATTTAAAAAAAAGTTTAAACCACCGTCTTGTCTGCTGCTTTTTCTTTCATTTTAAACATTTTTATATATAGTGGATTGGGAAACAAGTTATTACAACTTATATTAATCCGTTTCCACGTTGAGGGTGGATAGTTCTGTCTTATTAAATCAAGTTGCATGTCATCTTTTTATATAAATGAATATATATAAAAATAAGATTCAAGGAAAAATTTCATTATAAAATAGATTCAGAAATATGTTAAATTAATACCTTAAAAAATATAAATTGCTCATAATTACCTCCCTTTGATAAATTATGCAAATTTGGTCTACCTTTGTGAAACATTTTATAATTATAGTCAGGTATATATTGATTGTGAGTAACTTACATAGTAGTTAATGGGACTCTATTTCACACGTTCTGTGAAATATCACACGTTCTGTGAAATATAGTACGGCAAATATATACCGGTACATACTATCCGCATAACACAGGTAGTTTATCACTCCTCTGGAAAAAATCAACCTGTGAAATACCATGCCTGGAAAACAATTACCGGGAAAAATTATCCTCAGGATAAAATATCACAGAGGAAGAAATAAACCGTTACACAAGTGCTTCCTTGTAGCCTTAGCCTGCTCTTTTCGAAATATAAAAGGGTGACAGTGAGTTTTACGTGCAAGATATTGCTCTCTCTTAACACGAGTCAGTCATTTATCGCCCCCTTCCGACGGACTATCATTGTTTCACAAGACCATCATACTCGCAAATGGTGTCAAGGGCTTATTCTTTTATCCGCTTTTGATAATTTTCGAATAAATTTTTTATTAGTTGAATCGTTTGCTTCATCGCCTGTATTAAATGTTAAAAGAATCAACAGTTTAAAGCAAATTCAAAATTAACCACAATAAAATGAATTTAATCAAATTTGCCAATTTTATAAACAAAAGGAAATTTAATCTCGACTATGAACAAGAAAACAGATGGGCGCAGATAATTTTAGCGAAAAACTACTAGGGGACATTTTAGCACAGACATTAGAGCCCATTTTAGCGCAGGATTAATCAGTTCAACTGTATTTTCGAAAACTTTCCTAGTTGAATAATACTAAAACCACGAGCATTAATTTATGCTGACTTAATATTAAAGTTGTATGTATATATTATGTTCACTTTGGTTCATCATGTACTGATGATACACAGTGAGTAAGAATTTCTCCATCTACAATGTATAGCAGTTTTTAAGAAAATTAAAATATAACTTGCATAATGATTTTAGGTGTAAGTCTTAGTCTCTTGTGAAGAGTTATGTCTCATTGGCAATCATACCACATCTTCTTTTCTATAATTAACATGATTAAGGTGGCTACTTTCAACTGATTTGTTACTTTCAGCTAACTATTTAAATTCTTTCATTAACACAACTTTTGATAGTAGTGAATACGACAAGCAAGTGTCAAAGAGACACTTGAGATATATACAGCTGTTACAATTAAAGTATGGACTATAGTCTGCTTTAGGTCTTCTTGTTAGAGATCACTGTGTATCATCGCCACCGGAAATTGGGTACTAACGAAGCGGAGAGAAATAGTAAAAAAAAGTAAACAAGTTAAGAATTCATTCAATTTAAAGCATTTCTACTCATTTGATGAGGGTGCCGCTTAAGAAATGATTTTCTGATATATAATTCTTTAAATTATTAGGCCGATAAGTACAAAATTAATACAAGATATTGTGTAATACTCCAAAACTTGCCACTTAGTACCGGAAAATTTCGAGGTCGATCGTCCTCTGTCGCCCCATTCTCAAGATATTGAACTGTTTTTCATTATTTTTCCAGACAGCTTTTTAGATTATTATAGTTTGACATCATATTTACTGAAATTTGTTGTCAAAAATATGTTTTTTAAAGAATATGGACAAAAACATTGTTTGTTTATTGTACGGCGAATTGCAGGACGTTGTACGGCGAATTGCAAAATAACAACTTTTGTCTGTACGGCGTCTTGCAATATATTATAATTTCAAGAGGAAATTAATCACTGTTTAGATAATATCAAGTGACGATATTTTGTTGATATCAAAGCTTTACAGGCTTACAAATAAACAAAATGACTTACTTATCAAATATTATTTAATATATGCCGTTTATTCCGTTCAGAAATCGTCGTTGCGTACCGCTATTCGACTTTGTACAAAAAGGTCTTTTTTAACCATATTATCCTAAAAACATTCATATATCGTTATACTACTAACGACTGTTGTCTTATTTGTTGATTGGGTGAAATTTTGTAAGTTCAATAAAATAAACTGCACATTCATCTTTTGTTGGTGCTAGGTTTTTTTCAGATACAAACAGTGGAGATGTGGTATGATAGCAAATAAGATAACTATCCACCAGGATCAAATAAAGTGTATGTAAGCAATTATATGCTATCGTAAGGCCTTTAACAACGAAAACTCGTACCTTATAAAAAGCACCGACCGAAAAATGTGGAAGGATTCAACAATAAAACTAACGGCCTAACTCTTAACATACAATTGATGAAAAACAACAAATATGATAGAGATGAACCAACGACAAACACCGAACCTTACGATCGAGAATTCGGACAGACAAATAAAGTATGTGCTGGGTTAAATACATTGTTTAATTATTTAATTTCTGAAATGACTCATTTGTAAAAAAAAAAGTTGAGAAAATACTGTATTAAATTTTCATCGAAAGTAAGGAGAAATAAATCGTGAATTGCATTTCGAATTAATTTTCTTGTCGGTTTCTTTTTGAAAATATATAATGTGTATACATCTTAAATGCTGTCAAGCTAATGGTATTTCTATCTAATGCATTTAATCTAATGCATAATTAGATGATTAGATGGGGGGGGGGGGGGGGGGGGGGGGGCAATAGTGTGTCCGTTGGGCCGTAGTTTTTTTATTTTTAGTTTTACGAACCCTCCTACCCTAATTTTTGCCAAATAGGAAAAAAAATAAAATTAAAAATGTTGATTTTTAATTTTTTTTTCTCCTCCGACCCAGTGTTTTTCATGCAAAAAAAAATAAATTTTATTTCATAACTGCATGAAAGAATCTAAATTTATGCTCTTGGTGATTTAGTAAGTTGTTGCACATTGATTTTCAATTCAAACCTTGTCAAGAAAAAAAAATAGTTGTTACACTAGTAGAAAATCTCCTGGTGAAATAAAAAAAATAAAATTTGATATTGACGGTTGGTATTAAAAAAAAAATCAGCAGCAGCAGCAGTTTTTTTTTTTTTTTTTTCCGTCCTCCTACCCATTGGTTTTGTCAAAAAATTTCGTAAAACTAAAAATATAATAACTATGGCCTTAACATGTTAACAACACCTCGATTTTGGCAAAAACAGTTAACAGCAACTTTCATTTACACTTTTTCCAAACGAACCCAAAAGCAATGAAAAGGGGAAGTGCATATCTTCAATGTATTTAAAAGTTTGAAACCCACTGTACAAAGTCGCAGAAATACCAAGCTCTATAAGGAATCTTTTATAAAGCTGACTAATTTTCAGAATACACAAAGTACCATTTTTTTTTTATTGACACATGGACTGAGAATTGAACGGATGGAAAAGCAGACGGAGTGATTGACTCCAAGAAAAATGACTATTATGTCATGAATAATCGAAAATGCTTCAAACAGCAAAAGGGAGGCTTCTTCTGGTTATGTATATTGTTGAGTAAATGTTTTATGTCAATCAGTCGTAGCAAACTTGGGTTATCGTCATGGCGTAGGAAAGTGTAACAAACAGATAGAATGAGTGAATATTATATGGCGCGAACATTATTTTTCTATGGTGGGGGCTCTCATAAGTTATTGTTACATCTCAGGGTATTCATACGACTCATTGCTTACATGATTTTATTAAAAGGAATTACGAAGGTTTACTGATTTTTATTTTAAATAATCAAAACTAGTGTATAAATCAGAAAGTAACATGTAAGGTGTCACAAGTTGAAGCACTCTTTCATCTCCAAGTCCCAATTAAGAACTCTTGAGCTGATACAAAAAAAGCCTTGGTCCATCTTTACATTTCTGAAGTCTTAGACTAGCATTGGCATCAATTTGAGAACCAAGTCCTAATTTTTCGGCCTCTTCTACCAGTCCACACTGTTCAGTTATTTTACGAATTGCAAATTGAAAAGATACTTTATTTTTCACAATCCCATTCAGGTACTCTGGGTTAATGTAACTTATCAAACATTCCATATACATCTGAATTATTTTCATCATAGGACTGACCAGGGTTTTAGCTGTGTAAGAAGTGGCCCTTCCTTTTAACGTTTTGAATACATTACAAATAGAAGCCAGAAGTAACTACATTGGTTATATGTATAAGGGGAGGGGGGGGCTTTAGATATCCCAAAACATGTTTAACACTGCCGCATTCAGTGGCGGATACAGGGGGGGGGGGGGGGGTGCGCACCCCCCTTTATTTTTGCAGATCAATGCATTTGTATCGGGACATATGTTTTGCACCCCCCCTTTGCCCTGGGTGCCCTGGGTTAGCACCCCCCCTTTCGAAAATTCCTGCATCCGCCCCTGGCATTTGTTGCACCTGATCCAACTTGAGTCCGTAACCTTGGCTATATAGTCTTGTATTTATTTATTTATTTTTAATTTTGTTTCCTTTATATGTTTCAGGAAACAAACATTAATTTGAACCTCTACCCCCTTTTTGTAGTTAAATGATTGCTCACTTAGGAGACAGCTTCCGGTATATCAATACACAGTTGCAAGTTTAGTTTCGCATTATGGCCATTGTGAATTTTCTAAATATGAAAGTTTTTGTACAATTAAATTGGTTTTTAGATAGTTAAAGAATAATATAGCCTTCCTAGTGGGTTTATATAAACATTTAGATTGTTTTTAGCATGTTTTATAAGCCATTTTTCAGTTTGACTGTCCATATTTACCTACATGTATCCGTATCGCCATAGATTTAGAAATTTTGTATTGTTTTTCAACAAAGATTTGACGCTCGATCTTTTCAATTCAATTTTATGGAAAAACCAACAGAAATTCATACGTTTTTTTTACCTCTTGATAGATATATGTCTATGGTCTCAGGAAAGGTATCACTCTAATTGATTGAAATTTTCCTTTGAACCAAATTTTTGAGACCTTGTGACATGTTCAACCCCCTATTTAGCAATATTTGGTATCAAATAAATGCTGATTGTTGCCATGGTTACACACAAAAAAGAGATTATATTTCACCATTATAATTATTGGAAATCTAATCTATGGACGATTCTCTTTCCATAAATATACATATGCATAACTCAAATATTCAGCCTTATTTGTTAGGAAGGAAGGAAAAGAGGGTGTTTAAAAATATGAGTGTCAATTTAAAGTTTTTTCCTATCTGTGTATTGCCACCCCACCCTAGTGCACAATTTTTTGCTGCGTAGGGTTGTTTTCTTCTATTTGGTCGGGCTTCTGTTTCTTTGACATTTTCCTTATTTCCATTCTCAATTTTATCAAGGATTTACTATACTCAAAGATTTTTAAAGACGGTTACATATATGCTGTTTATGTCACTCCTTTGCGGAAGCAACGTAAAGAAAGAGATGGACAGCAAATTTTAATGAGATTCTTGTAAATAACAGTGACGATCAGTTAACAGAGAAAATGATGTCAAAAACAGTGAGCACTTTAAGTATTAAAAGTAACAGTAATTCTAATTTCAAATAAACAGTTAACAACATTGCAAATTTTAACAGAACAGATTACAGAAAGTGTCTCGAAAACTGTTAACAGTTTAAATTTATCTGAAATAACAGTTTTAACAACCTTGAAAAGGACAAAAACAGTATAATATAAAAAGGTACCCACCCCATTTTAGATATTTGAACTTCATACTTTATTTTCTTTGAAAGGACGGTAAATAAATATTCTAAAATTAGCAAGTTGCCATACAGTTGAAAACAAGTTGCCATACAGTAAATTTGTCAACATGAGCAAGTTGCCGTACACTAGACTTTATTTTTATGGTCTATATTCTTTAAAATACATCTTTTTGGCAACAAATTTCAGTAAATATGATGCCACACTATAATATTCTAAAAACGTGTCTGGAAAAATAATGAAAAACAGTTCAATATCTTGAGAATGGGGCGACAGAGGACGATCGACCTCGAAATTTTCCGGTACTAAGTGGCAAGTTTTGGAGTATTACACAATATCTTGTATTAATTTTGTACTTATCGGCCTAATAATTTAAAGAATTATATATCAGAAAATCATTTCTTAAGCGGCACCCTCATCAAATGAGTAGAAATGCATTAAATTGAATGAATTATTAACTTGTTTACTTTTTTTTCTATTTCTCCCCGCTTCGTTAGTACCCAATTTCCGGTGGCGATGATACACAGTGGAGATGATATAAAAAAGAAGATGCAGTATGATTACCAATGAAACAACTCTCCACAAAAGACCAAAATGACACAAACATTAACAACTATAGGTCACTGTACGGCCTTCAACAATGAGCAAAGCCCATACCGCAAAGTCAGCTATAAAAGGCCCTGATAGGATAATGTAAAACAATTCAAACGAGAAAACTAACGGCCTTTATTTATGTAAAAAAAAAAGAAGAACAAAACAAATATGTAATACATAAACAAACGACAACCACTGAACTACAGGCTCCTGACTTGGGACAGGCACATACATAAATAATGTGGCGGGGTTAAACATGTTAGCGGGATCCCAACCCTCCCCCTAACCATGGACAGTGGTATAACAATACAACATAAAAACGAACTATAAAAATCAGTTGAAAAAGGCTTAATTCATCAGATAGATAAAAAATACAAGTGGACGTGGCCGGGTACTTATACATCCTGACACAAAAAGACACAATGAACAGATCTGAGAGTATTGCAGTTATCTGACAGCTAGTTCAAAGCCCCTAACAACTGATAAAAAATCATGCCTCTAAGACTAAACAATCAATCCATACACATCCAACATACAATGGATTTAGTGTAAAGATGTCATAAACAGCCAAAGAAAAACATGACCTTGTGCAATGCCAAGTTACAAGTATCGAAAGATTGTAGATCCATGAAAATGTATATGTATATAACATACTAGTAATATTTAGTTAGCTTTTAATCTACTGATAACAAAATCAATATTTGTACCAATAAAAACAATATTCAATGATTTTATTACAGTATAGAATAGATGATTATTTTTGTTGACAAAGTTTACAAATGTTTATAAACCATCATTCATTATTCCTTTTTCATTCCAGAACATCATCTAGCCTGTCCCAATGGGAAAAGAACAAATTCTGTACTAATGACTGTGCATCAATTATGTCAAAAACAAAAAAGACAGTATGTATTTTAGTCACACTTTTTACAGTGGCGGATCCAGAGTAGGGATTTTTTTTTTTTTTTTTGTAAAATGATAATCAGACTAGACTTCGTGAACTCCCGTGTTTTTAATTTTTATGCGACAATTCTTTACTTATAAAGGTATTTTTCTATGGTATTAACTGATTATGTCAATGTCCATGTGATTTACTATGGTGGAGTTGACCAGTGCATTAAAAAAAAAAGTCACTCAGTCATTTTGAAATTCAAATTACAGTAACACATTTCTTAGGCCAGGATTTTTTAATTTATTGGTTTACGGATCCGCCGACCCGATTTTGCTGATTTCCAGAATAAAAATAAAATTCACTTTTCACGCTTTTTTATTCCCGCCGACCTTAACAAATGCATTATCCCTGAAAAATAATTAAAATATTTTTTTTCCTGAAATGAAATGCATTAATCACTAACAAAATTGACAACACTTTCTGGTGTGAAAAAAAACCTTCCAGTTTACGTTTCTAAATATAGACAAATCAATTATAACTGACCTTGAAATGTCGTTTGCGCAAATAATTTTGCGGAACGAAACTTGTGTTTAAAACCAATTACACAATAAGTTCGTTTACCTTATTTGTCATCAGTCCGTAAGATGCATCATCTCATAGAAATAGACTTGTCCAAATGTGGACAGGGTGAAGGCATCAAATTAAAGAACTGAATATTAACAAATCATTAGGAATTTTCTTGTTTTTATAGGTAATAAAAAAAATGTCGTTCATTTGGATAATAAAACGGGAATGCAAGGCAACAGATTAACCCGATATCGTTTTTCCAGTGGACGATTCTACTAGGTTTTTGACACGTGTGTTGAAACTTATTTTCGTACGACGTTGAAATCATCCCTTCGTAAATTTTACGGACGCCATCACGAGTTGGTTGACCGTTATGGAATAACCATTTCACAAATGATATCGGATATGTTCCTCACGTCGTAACTACAATCCCCTTCCCTTTCATGAATTTGACCTACCGAATTAGACTATTTACCGGATTTGTAATCACATAAGCAACACGACGGGTGCCGCATGTGGAGCAGGATCTGCTTACCCTTCCGGAGCACCTGAGATCACCCCTAGTTTTTGGTGGGGTTCGTGTTGTTTATTCTTTAGTTTTCTATGTTGTGTCATGTGTACTATTGTTTTTCTGTTTGTCTTTTTCATTTTTAGCCATGGCGTTGTCAGTTTGTTTTAGATTTATGAGTTTGACTGTCCCTTTGGTATCTTTCGTCCCTCTTTTATGCATTTTTTCTTTATCGGTTTTTGTGCTTGAAGATCATTATTTACCAAGTTTTCTGGAATTGATTAAGAGCTACGCGAATCTATTTTTCTTGTTTCTGAAATGATGATTTAATTTCGTCTTTGTCCATGCATCCCCTTTTTTTTACTGTAAATTACTAGACAATGTCATGCGTAGTTTATAACAGCTGAGCTCAGAGCTGAGCAATAATATTTCATCGAACTAAAATTTTAGAAATGATGATAAAATAGCATAACAAACATATTGCTAGAAAGGTGAAATATATATTGATTTTGCATATTTTTTTGTCTTCAAAGATGATTTTTTTCTTCTTTTTTTCCCGACCGACCGACCCGACTTTTTCATTGGGAAAATCCGTAAACCAACAAATTAAAAAACCGTGGCCTTAGGCTGAGGATGGCAACCATGATACCTTCAAAGCGACACAGGATTGCACAAAAATGTAGTGACTTCTATTGCACAATTCAACCAAACAGAAAGTAATAATCTATTACACTGTCATGAAGAAAAAAATCCACAGCAATATTATTTACCATACGAAAACATGTTTAACCCCAAACGCCCAAGCCTATTTAAAATAACATGATAGCTGAATAATGATCCCCAGTCAGTATAAGCTCTAGATAGATTTAAAGTCTAAGGTACGAACAATTTGATTTGAGGAGGCAGTCTGACTCTAAGGTATTTGAGGAAAAAAAATGACCGATTTTTGCATTACATAAAAATTCTGGCCGTATCTGGATTGAAAACAATAATCTTGTCCAGTTTTTTGCTATTAGAAACGAAAATTTCCAACAGGTTTATTTAGTATTAAATGAACATGATGAATAACAAAACCGGCGTATTTTTTAATAGGCCAGGGTTTGCATGTCTGACCGGAATGTCTGTTTTGCCAAACTGATATATTGAATACTTTTTGAGATCTGACTGTTATCTTCCTGCTGGGTGTGGCCTTTATGTCTCCATTTGTCGGCTGTCAATCATAAATTCATTGTCATTTCAGACTCATTCGTTGCCTTTGTTTGATTTGGAACCCCTAACCTCCCTTAATTTTGTTGGGTCCGCATCAAATATATCAGTACAAGCTAATTTGGATCCATACTATCATTTTATGATGGACAATCAATTAGGGAGACTACAGCATGAAAAATGTCCAACCTTTACACTGTACAGCAAATATAGAATATACATGCCCCACGCCAGGAACCGTTTAAAAAGTGCATTTTACACTTATTCTATATTTTTAGCCCAAAAATTTTTCACATCACTCTGCTTGGCAATCTTTCAGGACTTTGCCCCCCCCCCTTTTTCCCCATTTCCAAATTCCTGGATCTGCCCCTGTTTTATTCTGCAACTTGAAATGAAATCCACAAAAAAGAATCTTGAAGCGTTAGAATTATTTGATTTTGGTACACTGTATCAAAATAAAATAAATTGATAATAAACGATATTCTTGTTTCATCATTTCAAATGAGAATAAACCAATATTTATATCAATGCTGTTCAAATGTTCTTTACTTTTATAGATGTTATGCCAGCTCGGCAATTCCCTAATTTCGTAATTCTGTTATTCTGCAATTCGGTGTTTCCGTCATTCCCCAACTAAAGATTTTAGTGTTTTTTTTTCTAAATGCCTTTAGATATAATGGATTGATTTTTGATATGTGAGTTTACCATAATGAGTTACAGATCAAGTTTGAGTTTAGTACCACTCCACTAATTTTTACCGAAATAACAGGCTTAGAAATTGGACTTCGATAAATTGTTATACAGACCTTTTTCCTTAATGCTGTCAGATATTGGATTGGTTTTTGGTATGAGAGTTACCCATGAATAATTCATGATGATGAGTTACAGATCAAGATTGAGATTCCTTCTGCTCCAATAATTTTTGTCAAAATTAGGGGCTTTGGACTTTTATAAGCTGTTCAAAATCACAGTTAAACAGACTTTTTTTCTTAACGCCTTCAGATATTGGACTGGTTTTTGGTATGCGAGTAAACATGATGAGTTAGATCAATTCTGAGTTCACTAATTTTTCCTGGGCTTTTGATAAATTGTTTAAAATCTCAGATGTTTGAAGTTTTTAGATTTTAGATTTTAAGCAGGTTTTTTATATGCGAGTCTTCCATCTTGTTTGTCTTGTCTGTGTCCACATACGTTGTTGACATTGCAGATTTTTCAAATTTTTTAGAACAGGCCATTTGTGTCATTTTGACACATCTAGTCTCTTTATATTATTCCCATTTTAAGATATTACGAACAAACCATCATAACTGAGGCCAAGTGGTTTTGGCCTGAAATATAAGTTTGAGTATTAAAAAAAATGTATTATCTTTTAAAATAACTTAAGGATTGAAATGTAGAATATCATCAGTATCAAGTTTAAGTATGTTCATCATGCACTGTATTATACATAATTGGGGACTAACATTGTCCATTGGACACAGATGATGCCCAAGTTCTTGCAATATCATATCAAGTTATAAAGGGAATTTATTGGAAAAGTGACACTACCGAATTTGTATTTGATCTGAGCTTTATGGTAATATGTATTGTGTATAAGATTCATATAGCATTTGGTTAAGGCAAACCAAAGTTAGAGAATGGAAACCAAACTTTCAGCAATTTTTTTCCATTTGTGACGGGGCAGAACTCTAGAATTAATGGTTGATAAGATGATCTCATAAAGAACAAAACTGGCATTTTCTGCTTCATTCCACTCAGTGCATGGTTCTCTCAAAAGAAGACATTTGCAAGAAAATATTGACAAGATAATGTTTCTAAATAAGTAAAAATTTGATAAATACTGTGTCAACCCTCAGAAATGAAGAAAGGCTACAGTAAATTCTATTTGTCACCTTTTTAGCTCAAGGGACAAGTGAGCTTATGCCATCACTTGGCGTCTGTCGTCGTAAACTATTTCAAGAATCTTCTCCTCTGAAACTACTGGGCCAAATACTTTCAAACTTTAACTGAATGTTCCTTAGGGTATCTGATTTATAAATTGTATCCGAAGTTTTGATCTATCAACAAACATGGTCGCCATTGCTAAAAATAGAACATAGGGGTCAAATGCAGTTTTTGGCTTATAACTCAAAAACCAAAGCATTTAGAGCAAATCTGACATCAGGTAATATTGTTTATCAGGTCAAGATCTATCTGCCCTGAAATTTTCAGATGAATCAGACAACCCGTTGTTGGGTTGCTGCCCCTGAATTGGTAATTTTGAGGAAATTTTGCTGTTTTTGGTTATTATCTTGAATATTATTATAGATAGAGATAAACTGTAAACAGCAATAATGTTCAGCAAAGTAAGATTTACAAATAAGTCAACATGACGGAAATGGTCAGTTGACCCCTTTAGGAGTTATTGCCCTTTATAGTCAATTTTTAACCATTTTTCGTAAATCTTAGTTATCTTTTACAAAAATCTCCTCTGAAACTACTGGGCCAAATACTTCCAAACTTTAATTGAATGTTCCTTAGGGTATCTAGTTTGTAAATTGTATCCGAAGTTATGATCTATCAACAAACATGGTCGCCATTGCTAAAAATAGAACATAGGGGTCAAATGCAGTTTTTGGCTTATAACTCAAAAACCAAAGCATTTAGAGCAAATCTGACATGGGATAATATTGTTTATCAGGTCAAGATCTATCTGCCCTGAAATTTTCAGATGAATCAGACAACCTGTTGTTGGGTTACTGCCCCTGAATTGGTAATTTTAAAGAAATTTTGCTGTTTTTGGTTATTATCTTGAATATTATTATAGATAGAGATAAACTGTAAACAGCAATAATGTTCAGCAAAGTTAAATTTACAAATAAGTCAACATGACGGAAATGGTCAGTTGACCCCTTTAGGAGTAATTGCCCTTTATAGTCAATTTTTAACCATTTTTCGTAAATCTTAGTAATCTTTTACAAAAATCTTCTCCTCTGAAACTACTGGGCCAAATACTTCCAAACTTTAACTGAATGTTCCTTAGGGTATCTAGTTTGTAAATTGTATCCGAAGGTATGATCTATCAACAAACATGGTCGCCATGTTGAAGAATCTTAATAAATCATGCGTTGTGTTTTTCTATACGTTTAATCGTCGTGATAGCTAATGTATATAATATAACGTCACAGAGTAAAGCGGTATGGTAACAACGTTACCATAACGTAATGTTTGTACTTCGCGTATTTTCCGACATTCTGGGGGCCGACAAAAGTGCAATATGTAACGAAAATTAAAAAATGTAAATTCACAATATAGATGAATAAATTTAAAATTAATGTCCATCTCAAATAAATAATCAAATTCCTTAACCTTGACTGAACACAATTAAAGTTTATTTCTTAGTCCATTCGTGGATGTTTCTTCTGGCACACACGGTAACTTCACTAAGCGGTAATTTTCGTTATGCGTTATAAATTTGTCCTGTATCTATGTGACTTGTTGACTCCAACAGTTGAGGGTGTTTTTTTCGGGCGGTCTAGGTAGCAAGTTACTTCCTTGGAGAGTTTCCTCAAATTGGTTCATGTACGATCTACTTTGTACGAGCCATTGCGATGTGTTTTCTGGTCTTCTTTTTGCAACGGTCATACCTGAAGGTATATCATCTAAATGGTCATGTTTCCAAGGCACCTCTGCCGTGGATTGTCCTTTCTCGTTGTCAATAGCTGTGTTCTTGTATGAAATGTCGTTTACGAGATCTGTAGATGTTGACGGATGGTTGATGTTTCTATTTATCGGTCCTGATAATAAATATCCGATCTTTGACTGGACAGCGGTGGGTCCGTTTCCTCTAATAAATTTGTCGTCGATAATGTCCCAATAGTGGTCGGCGCCTATGAGTAAATTTATTTCAAAACGATCTCCACTATGCACAGAATGTGCAAGTTTAAGTCCGCTCAAATGTGGCAAGCTCCTTGTAGTTAGTGAAATACTGTTGTGAATCGGAACGGCAATTTCCGGAACAATAAGCGTGTTAATAACCATATCTTCTCCCGTGTCGGTCTGTAGCTGTATTGTTGCAGTGTCTAAGTTGCGATCTTTCTGAGACAAATCTCCGAACGCAGAGAGTTGAATGCTTACTTTTTCTGTGGGTTTTATTTCTAATTTATCAGCTAATTTCTGAGTTATAAAAGAACGCTGTGCTCCCTCGTCAAATAAGATGTTACATTCTACTTTTTGGTCGTTATATACAACTGGTGCAATTGCTGTTTTCAGGAGAATGTTGTGACTCTGTTGTGATGAATACATTACTCTAGTCTCGTTTAGTGTTTCAAATTCGTTTATTGCTGACTGTTGTATTGTAGGCTCCGGTGTCGTACCTGGAATGACCTCTTTAACTTTACATATGCTCGTATGATGCATTCCGTCACATTTTTTGCATCGTTTTGTAGACTTACATGCGGCCACTCGGTGTGACCCTAAACAGTTAAAGCATAACTGTTTCTGTTTTACGATTTGATTTCTAGCGTTTGCGTCTGTTACTTCAGAGCACTCCGTCGGATAGTGCTCACCTGAACAGAAAATACATGTACGTGTATTTTTCTTCGTATGTGTGTCTGTGAATTTGCTCTTGTATGAATGTGATTGCGTACCCATAAAAAATGCAGTGGCGTACAATCTGTCCAATTCCATGACTCCCTGTCCTGCCTCAAGTATTTCAATCTCTTTAGTTATTGATTTTCGTAAATTTTGCAATATCAAATTATCTCTCCCGTGTTCTCTTGCAATAGATTTTCTTATATCAATCGGTAACTTGTCCAAAACTACAGGTACCAAAAGTGAACCATACATCTCTGGTGTTTGACCAAGTGACTCTAATCCTCGTACGTATGATTCTAATCTGTCTCTGTAAGACCTCAAACTAAAAGCATCATTTGTTGGTGCGGGTAAATTCATGAGTGCTTTCATGTAAGCATGTATAAGTTTGCTAGGTTGTCCAAACCGATCTCTAAGAAGGTTTACTGCGGTTTCGTAGTTACCATTAGTCAAAGCGAATCCCTCTACTGTTTGCGCGGCGCTTCCCTCTAGCTGGGCTTTAAGATAATTAAACTTTTGGATTGGCGTTAATGTCTCGTTGTAGTGTATCGATGACTCGAAACAATCCCAAAATGTTTGCCACTTGAGAATATCTCCATTAAAATAGGGCAAGTCTAACTTTGGAAGTCTATGGTAATTAGATTTTGAAGATCTCGGTTCTGACGGGACTTGAAACATGACATTCTCTGACGGACGGGTATGCACTGCAGGGGCGTTAATTGAATACTGCTGGTTCATAGAATCTATTGCACATCTGTTCATATCAACTCTAGCTTCGGGTGTGAAATGATATGCGTCTGGGTTAAGTCTGCTCGTTGAAGGACCAACAGTATCATGCAAAATTATAGTATTTGTTTCAAAGGACTTAATAAATTTCCGAATTTGTCTAATTTTACAATCAAGTTCGTACATATACTCATCTGAGTCGGTGATTTCCTGCTCCAGATTTTCCTCTGATGTCTGTTCCAAAAGTCTGTTATTCAGGTCAATCAATGTTTTCTGTTTCTGCGTGACGGCATCATCAAGGGCTTTCACTTCGTCAACTTCTGTGTCTGTGTTTGACTTTAGCTCGTCGAATTTCACCAGTAGCTTCGTGACGGCTCCTTTGTGTCCAGCACGAACTGACTTCAGCTTTGAATCCATAGATCCTGGTCACGGCACCATTAAATGTTGAAGAATCTTAATAAATCATGCGTTGTGTTTTTCTATACGTTTAATCGTCGTGATAGCTAATGTATATAATATAACGTCACAGAGTAAAGCGGTATGGTAACAACGTTACCATAACGTAATGTTTGTACTTCGCGTATTTTCCGACACGCCATTGCTAAAAAAAGAACATAGGGGTCAAATGCAGTTTTTGGCTTATAACTCAAAAACCAAAGCATTTAGAGCAAATCTGACGTGGGTAATATTGTTTATCAGGTCAAGATCTATCTGCCCTGAAATTGTCAGATGAATCAGACAACCTGTTGTTGGGTTGCTGCCCCTGAATTGATAATTTTAAGGAAATTTTGCTGTTTTTGTTTATTATCTTGAATATAATTATAGATAGAAATAAACTGTAAACAGCAATAATGTTCAGCAAAGTAAGATCTTCAATTAAATCAATTTGACCAAAATTGTCAATTGATCCCTTAAGGAGTTATTGCCCTTTAAAGACTTTTTTCACAATTTGTTCATCATGTTGACTTACTTTAAAAAATCTTCTCCTTTGAAACTGCTGTATCAATTTCAGCCAAACTTAGGCTAAATGAGTTTCAGAGTATCTAGTATAAATTTTATATTTTATTTCCTTGTATGTCAAGAAACAGCTCCTATGGCTAAAATAGAACATAGGAGAAAATGATTATTTTTTTTGGCTTTTGAAGAAAATAGGACGATCCAAAAAACATTTAAATAAATTGAAAAGCCAAAATAATCATTGATGAGAGATTTAACCAAAAGAATTAAGGTGAGCGATTCAGGCTCTTGAGAGCCTCTTGTTTATCATCAAATCTGTGTTTTTAAGGTTTCCCAATACTGTTGTTTGAGTAATTGTTTTCCTATATCAATTAAATAATTACTTGATTAGATTATTGCCAGTTAACATTATCAATACATTTAGTATATCAACGGACCATTAAATATGGAATAAAATTCCTTGAAATTCTAGTTCTAGTTAATAATGTTCAAGGTTTAATGTTAACAATTCAACAACATGTAATACATAAAATGGGTATAATTTTTGTGTATCCATTTTTTAAATCTTTCACAGAGTGAATACTCATCATATCGCTAGGTAAATCCAAGGAGTACTCAAGTATCGCTAAGTAAATCCAAGGAGTACTCCGGTATCGCCTAGTAAATACACTGATTACTCAAGAGGTAACTGAATCTTCCCTGTAATATGTATATCCACATATAAATGTAAATTACCTTTCAGATATCATCTAGCATTGATTCATTTTCATGGTTTCCTAATTTTATTTTATAGATTGAACAAAATGAAATGGATTTTGAAACAAATGTTTGCAACAAAACAATATCATTTGGGGCACAGCCCATTACTTTTGCATTAATTGGATTACAATTAATAATCAACATCCTATGAAATCCAACAAATATTCAAAGAGGCTGAAAGCAGATTGGATGGTAAGTAACATTTCAAGAAATATTAAGTTGGACAAGTTAAGAAGAACATATCCTTAATCAACCATATTGTATTTCAAATATATTCATTAGTTATTATGGATTCTCAAGATCGAATTGTAAAATGTTTGTATAATAAAAGTGCTCAGGATAGCACCTGGGGAAATTTTGCAACGTTAGATGTGCAATATATTTCAAACAGGTCGTAGATGTGTATTACATGTACTTCAAATAGGTTACAGATAACTGGGCCTAACATTATTCTATACAGAAATATATTGAACAAAATCAATTAGTAACTTGCGTGGTGTAAGTTGGTTTTTTTTTACTTTTAAATTTTCTTATTTGATACAAGAAATAATTGTAACAGGATGCTGTAACATGAAGTCTACCAAATAAAGCTCTCATAATTATTCATTCCCATTGTTGCCGGACAAATTACTGTACTAATTGGTTTGGTCTGATAAATGAATAAGTGACACCAGGCAGTGAGTAGGTATTAACATGGAATTTATTAAAAATTTCAAGTACAAGAAATTATGCAAATTTCATAATTAAAAATAATTCCATTTTTGTCGAGCCTTCGACTTAGTCGAAAAAGTGAGACAAAGCAATCGCAAATTCCGTCGTTGTATGTGTCGCCGTCTTCGGTGTCGTCCTTGTCAGCGGCGTCCATAAATATTCACTCTGTGGTTAAAGTTTTTGAAATTTTAATAACTTTCTTAAACTATCCTGGGTTTGTACCAAACTTCAACAGAAGCTTGTTTATGAGCATAAGATAGTCATGATAGTATCCAGAAGTAAATTTAAAAAAAAATTTAATCCATTTTTTCTGTATTTTACTTTTAAATGAACTTAGTTTTTCTGCCAGGAAACAACACATTCACTCTGTGGTTAAATTTTTTTTTAAATTCCATAACTTTCTTAAACTATTTTAAATTTGTACCAAACTTGGATAGAAGCTTGTTTGTGATCAAAAGCTAGTATCTAGAAGGATTCAGTTTTCCTTCTAGTTTACATTACTTACAGTCTGCAGGATTTATAAACTATCCTGGATTTTTACTAAACTTGGACAGAAGCTTCTGTAACAATCAAAAGATAGTATCAAATCCTTCTTGGTCAACAGATTATATATTTTTATAATTATAGAGTCAGTAAAACGTGAGTCAGATAGACTTTGGGTCGGCTTGACTTAGATTATTTGCTTAGATTATCTGCAGTACTATTTATCAAAAACAGGGGAGTTCAAAATACAATATGTGAAAAATTACCCCAGGTCGAAATACCATGCAGCCGGGTCATTTTACTGCATGGTACTTTGACCCTGGATTCACTTTTTGGTGGTTCAGAATACCATATGACACCAGACCAGTTTGGGACAAGAAATACAGGATACCTAATTGTACTACACATGTCCAGTCAAAGTATAGAGTTGCGACTCAAGTTTGTCTATTTTAGATCACAACCATCTTCACTTCTGAGAGTTTTTGTACCCTTTAATTACATGCTAAAATCTCTACCTTATATATCCCCTCTAGTGTTCCTCATCATTCATCAAACTATAATTCACTAAACCATAACCAGTGAGAAAATGTTAGATGTATTGTGTACGTTACTTTCTACCTTTAACTAGAGGCTCTCAAGAGCCTGTATCGCTCACCTGATTCTACTTGCGTTTTTGAAATCATATAAAAAAGATAAAATTTGGTTACAAAGTAACATCACTTGGCCAGCACCTCATTAAGAAAGGAAAATTTATGCTATGTTTGCTTTCATTCAATTCAGTGGTTCTCTAAAAGAACACATTTGTATGTATTTCCCATAGGGTCCTATGTTAAACCAAGTCCCCTGCTGGAAGCCATCTTAAATGATGGATTGGCTACAAAGTAACAACACTTGGGCAGCATGTCATAAGGAACATTAATGCTATGTTTGACTTCATTCCATTCAGTGGTTCTCTAAAAGAAGGCATTTGTATGCACTGCCCATAGGGTCCTTTGTTAAACTAAGTCCACTGCTGGCGGCCATTTTGGACGATGGATCAGCTACAAAGTAACAACACATGATCAGCACCTCATAAGGAACATTCATGCCATGTTTGGTTTTATTCCATTCAGTGGTTCTCTAGAAGAAGTTCAAAATGCAAAAAGTTAACACCGACACCGGACGACGCCGGACACTGGACGACAGACGCCAAGTGATGAGAAAAGCTCACTTGGCCCTTCCGGCCAGGTGAGCTAAAATTAACCCAGCAACCATAAAGGCATTAACCACTGCCTTTCAAAAAATATACTTCAATACCCTCAGAATTATTTAGTCTAAGTTTGGTTGACCCATATATAAATAATTATATAATTTATTTTCAGATACAACAGTTAACACTTCTAACAATTGTGTAATTGGCATTTATGTGGGGGTCAAAAGGATTGACCTCCCACAAAAAGACATGATGAAACCAGGGGATGCTGTATTGGCAGTATTAGACAACTCTATGAATGAAACATCTTTAAAAATAGCTTTAAAATGTATGAAAAAGACAGATTTTTCATTATCGGACACATGTCCCTTTGAAAACAAGACTTTTGGTGAGTATATCTCTTAAGCCATGTTCACATCACCAAGCATACATGAAACCTTTATACAGTTTTTGCTTCAACTGTTTTTCTAATCTGTAAATTGATCTTAAATATCCAGGGGCAGGTCCAGGTGAAGACTTCATATGATGGGCAGTGATATTGTTGGCTTTTTTCAAAACTACCTCTCCCCTTTTTATTGGGAAAATATGCGTCATTTTCATCAAATAGGGAAAGGAGTAGGTCAAGTAAGACCCCTTTTTGGCCCCAAAATAATAGCAGTTTTACAAAATTGTTAAAATGTAAAATTTTAGTTATTTATTGGACAGTAGAATGCTTCTGCTACATAAATACGGGCTGTTTTTGACAATACAACGCACCTATGTCAGGTACTAGCACCAAAAAAACATTCTAAATTACTGAAAGCTTCACAATTCTAGCATTTAGTTGTATTTTAGACGGTTTTCGTATAAAACAAAAGTGGCCTCATTCGTGTTCATTCTTAATATTGGAATGAAAGTTGTATTTTAGTATAATACATGACATATAAAGGTTGAGGATGAACACGGATGCGGCCACTTTCATTTTTAACAAAAACCATTAGAAAAGTGACATTTTTCGGCATATTTGATGATTTTTCATTTTAGAGCTTGAATCGGATCGTTTTTAATGACTAAATAAGTTAAAATCTTTCACATAAACTGATACTGATTCAAATGAAATAAACACTTTTGAATCATATCAGTTTAAGTGTTTAAAAAGTGGTCAAAATCTTGAACCTGAAATTTGAGGTCCAAAATCGATTCATTATATGGCATGATACAATACTGAAAAATATATATATCTCAATTAATTAGCCAGAAAATAAAATATTTTAAACATCTTAAAAGCAAAAGATAGATAGAATGATGAGGTCAGATTTCATGATCTGTTAACATTGTCAAATCTCATGTTGACACAATAGTCTGTTTTTTGGGGTTTATTGTCAGATCTCATGTTCTTGTAACAATGATCTGTTGTTTTTTTATCAGATCTCATGGTCTTGTAACAATGATCTGTTGTTTTTTTTTTGGTCACATCTCATGGTCTTGTAACAGTGATCTGGATTTTTTTTTGTCAGATCTCATGGTCTTGTAACAATGTTAGTTTTTTTTTAATTTATTGTCAGATCTCATGGTCTTGTAACAATGACATGGTTTTTTTTGTTGGTGTTTTGTCAGATCTCATGGTCTTGTAACAATGATCTGTTTTTTATGTCAGATCTCGTGGTATTATAACTTTGTCAGATCTCATGTTCTGTTAACTTTTAAAAGACCTTTGAATTTGACATAAATAACATTTGTTATTGTTTGTTGTAAAGGTCCAATCACTTTAATTCAGGAAGTTAATAGAATATTGAATGGATTAGCCTTACGACTCTATCAATTTCTGATTGGCATTGTTTATCATGATATATTACAACACTAATTAAGCTGTAAGTTGAATTTTATTTTGCAATTTTAAACTCTTAGTTAATTTTGATCTGGTGTATAATAAAAAAACATAAAATGCATTACACATGTTACAAAATGATACATTAATGCTACAGATTTTAATGCTACAGATTTTAATGCTACAGATTTTAATGCAGTTAGAAAATATAAAGGGATATATATATATGTTTTTATAAAGTGCTTTTATTTGAACATTTTTTTTTTTGCATCGCATCCCATTGTTTCAGTTGTTGCGTACTTGGATACTGTTTGCATTTTAATACAAAAAAAAAGAAAAAAAAGTTTTCTGAGGATACTTTTTGATGGCAATGGGAATTTTTTAGACAAATTAAGGGTCAGTGGAAGTTTTTATGTTACGTGCCAACATTTATTTTGATGTTTTATATGCAAGTATCTTTGAAAAGTTTGTAAAAAAATGTATTTGCATGTTAAAAATATTTCAGTTAATGTGCATGAGGATGGTCTTTGTATGATCACAGCAGAATTTTGTATTGTGGTACACATACTGTTTAAAAGTGGACTCGTTACAGAACATTTGCAATGCATTGCAGTTTTCATTTATTTTTAGCTTTATATAATTAATTTTTGAATATTGAATATCAAATCAGATATAAAAAAAACTTAGCATAACCTAAACTTTGATTTATGGTTGATGACCTTATGTTAACCCAAAGTTAATTATGACATTTATTACACAGGATTATAACTCTTGAACTGTAATTGTCAAATCAGCCAATGAAAATAATCTAAATTTGTTAACCAGTTAACACTGGGGAAACAAAAATAAAATACATAAATGGACTTCAGGTAACGCAGTTAATACAATGCAAAAGTATCATCCACAGAAAATAGCTACTGATCTCTAAAATTTTTTATTAACCTGCATTTTGTTTAAGTAAGTTATGGTATAAGTGCCAATGAGACAACTCTCTATTCAAGTCACAATTGTAAAAGTAAATCAATATAGATCAAAGTACGGTCTTCAAAATAGAGCCTTACTCACACCTAACAGCAAGCTATAAAAGGCCCTAAAATTATTAGTATGAAACCATTCAAACAGGAAAATTAATGGTCTAAACAATATAAAAAAACAGAAACACTTATGAACCACATCAACATACAACAACCGTTGATTATCTGGTTCCTGACTTAGGACAGGTACATTTTGTACAAACAAATGCAGCACTTCAATAGGTATCAGTTTTCACCCTTACCTGAAACAATAGTGTAACATCAGAACGACACACTATAAATCCTTGTTTTTCAAAATTCCAATAGGGAACATACTCTTTATAATAATTGTGTCAATAAATTTAGTGATACAATTATACACTATAAATCATCAATTCGCCGTTTCAGAATCTAATGCATCCTGGGTAATATTTTCAAAAGTGTACACCACAACGTCCTGATTGGTTAAAAATGTCATAAACAATGGAAATTTAACCAATGATGTGACGTTATTTTCATTTTGGGGTACGAACAATGAAATTACCCATGATTCTTTAGATTCTGAAACGGCTAATTGAAATGGCTTAACTCAATCAAAAGTCATATAACATAACAAGTGAACATACAAGACCATACCAACTACCTACACTAGACTCCTATGAAGACACACAAACAAACATACAAGACCATACCAACTACCTACACTAGACTCCTATGAAGACACACAAACAAACATACAAGACCATACCAACTACCTACACTAGACTCCTATGAAGACACACAAACAAACATACAAGACCATACCAACTACCTACACTAGACTCCTATGAAGACACACAAACAAACATACAAGACCATACCAACTACCTACACTAGACTCCTATGAAGACACACAAACAATATCAAATATTAACAAACAAGGTCCAGATAGACTGACTTGGTACAGGCACATATATGCTTGGGTAAACCAGATTTAATTGTACATAATTTTCCCCAAATTTATAGTAAAAATAAAATAAGGGTTAAAAATACCAATTGACTTTTTTCATATTTTGACTTTCAGCTACTATCTTAAGAAATAAGATTGATTATAAAATTGAGAAAGGAAATGGGGAATGTGTCAAAGCGACAACAACCCAACCATAGAGCAGACAACAGCCAAAGGCCACCAATGGGTCTTCGATGTAGCGAGAAAATCCCGCACCCAGAGGCGTCCTTCAGCTTGCCCCTTAAAAATATGTATACTATTTCACTGATAATGGATGTCATACTAAACTCCGAACTATACACAAGAAACTAAAATTAAAAATCATACAAGTAGACTAACAAAGGCCAGAGGCACCTAACTTGGGACAGGCGCAAAATTGCGGCGGGGTTAAACATGTTTATAAGATCTCTATCCAATGTAGAAAAGTAAAAGCATAACAATACGCACATTAAAATTCAGTTCAAGAGAAGTCCAAGTCTGATGTCAGAAGATGTAACAAAAGAAAAGAAACAAAATGACAATAATACATAAATAACAACAGACTACTAGCAGTTAACTGACATGTCAGCTCCAGACCTCAATTAAAATGATTGAAAGATTATGTTTTCATCATATGAATATCAGGCACAATCCCTCCCGTTAGGGGTTTAGTATCATACTATCATAAAATATATGAGAAGAACATAACCTGTGTCATGCCAACAACTCTTTTTAAATAAATGTGTTTAATTCGTGTGCAAAGACCCTATAAGTGAATCAATATTAAAGCCAAAATATGCAATCTTTAATGACCTGACAACAGTATTGTAACTATATCCCTTCTTAATAAGTCTGTTGAAAGGTTTTGTAAGCTTTTGAGGTGAATACTGACATTTTTATACGACCGCTTCATTTTTTTGGTCGTATATTGGTATCACGTTGGCGTCGTCGTAGTCGTTGGCGGCGGCGGCCGAAGACTTTTGGTTTTCGCACTATAACTTTAGTATAAGTGAATAGAAATCTTTGAAATTAATGATCATAAAAGGAATGTTCGGATTGATTTTGGAAGTTTTGGTCCCAACAGTTTGGGAATTTGGGGCAAAAAAGGGCCCAAATAAGCATTTTCTTGGTTTTCCCAATATAACTTTAGTTGAAGTAAATAGAAATCTATGAAATTTTGACACAAGGTTTATGACCACTAAAGGAAGGATGGGATTGATTTTGGGAGTTTTGGTCCCAACAGTTTAGGAATGAGGGGCCAAAAAAGGGCCCAAATAAGCATTATTCTTGGTTTTTGCACAATAACTTTAGTACAAGTAAATAGAAATCAATGAAATTTAAACACAAGGTTTATGAACACAAAAGGAAGGTTGGGATTGATTTTGGGAGTTTTGGTTCTAACAGTTAATTAGGGGCCAAAAAGGGGTCCAAATAAGCATTTTTCTTGGTTTTCGCACATTAACTTAAGTATTAGTAAATAGAAATCTATGAAATTTAAACACAAGGTTTATGACCATAAAAGGAAGGTTGGGATTGATTTTGGGAGTAATGGTCCCAACAGTTTAGGAAAAAGGGGCCCAAAGGGTCCAAAATAAAACTTCGTTTGAATTCATCAAAAATTGAATAATTGTGTATGTAGATTGTAGATTCCTAATTTTTGGTCCCATTTTCAAATTGGTCTACATTAAGGTCCAAAGGGTCCAAAATTAAACTAAGTTTGATTTTTGATATGCTGAATCTAAACATGTACTTATATTTTTATTATGGGCCCAGTTGTCAAGTTGGTCCAAATCCTGGTCCAAAATTAAACTTTTTTTGATATCAACAAAAATTGAATCCTTGGGGTTCTTTGATATGCTGAAACTAAACCTGTATTTAGATTTTTGATTATAGGCCCAGTTTTCAAGTGGGTCCAAAATTAAGCTTTGTTTGATTTCAACAATAATTGTATATATGGGGTTCTTTGATATATGGTTAATCTAACCATGTATTTAGATTTTTGATGTTTGGGCCCAGTTATCAGATTGGATCACATTGAGGTCTAAAGGGTCCAAAATTGAACTTTATTTGATTTCATCAAAAATTGAATTCTTGGGATTCTTTGATATGCTGAATCTAACCATGTATTTAGATTTTTGATATTGGACCATCATAGGTAATGTCCAATTTAAAATTTAGTTTTTAAGTTTAAGTTCTTAGACCACATTCATTATGTGTCAGAAACCTGTGCTGTGTCAACTATTTAATCACAATCCAAATTCAGAGCTGTATCAAGCTTGAATGTTGTGTCCATACTTGCTCCAATGTTCAGGGTTTGAACTCTGCGGTCGTATAAAGCTGCGCCCTGCGGAGCATCTGGTTGTGCTTTGTAAAGAATATTACCATAAAAGATTGGATGTGAAAAACCTGAACGTATAAGATGTCTGCATGTTGTGTTTTATTTAGGAATTATTTCCTTATATCGATGATAAAATTTAGTAAATGTTTTGACAAGCTTGTGATAACAAAAACCCTGGTGTAATAATTTTTCGGTAATACATAAATTTCTCTCGCTAAAATCTAATAAGTTGTTACATACACAAGCGAATCGTACAAGATATATAAACACCATAAGATGGTGACAAGGGAAAGTCACCATCTAAAAATGGATAATTAATGATAGGAAATGAAAAATCATCTCTTTTATTATAAATTTTTGTATTTAGCTTCCCATTAATGATATAGATATCAAGATCGAGGAAAGAGCAGTGGTCATGATTAGCATTAGCTTTATTTAAAGTAAATTCAACAGGATAAATTTCGTTAGTATACATACTGAAGTCGTCATTATTGAGAGCCAATATATCATCCAAATATCTAAAAGTATTGTTAAACTTCTGTATCAAATGCTGTTTCGATGGGTCTTTGCTAATTTTAGTCATAAATTGTAACTCATAATAATACAAAAACAGGTCCGCAATAAGTGGTGCACAGTTAGTCCCCATTGGAATTCCAATAACTTGACGATATACAGAAACTCCAAAGCGAACAAAAATGTTATCAAGGAAAAATTCAAGCACAAATATAGTATCAAAGCATGTCCAATTAACATAGTTCTTTTGTTTATTGCTACTAAAAAATGACCTAAAAGAGTTTGAACATATGTACTCGTCTTCTGAATTTTTAAATGCCCGGTTAATTAGGTTTGTGAATTTTTTCTTAATAAGAATATGAGGCAAAGTGGTATATAGGGTAGAAAAATCAAAACTTTGAACAGATTCAAAATCACCAATATATGCTTTATCAAGTACTTCCAACAAGTTTTTGACACTCCAGAAGGTTTTTTTTTATTGTACCAAGTGTACTAGTAAGTAGAATAAACAATTTAGTAGTGGAACAATGGCTTGAAGATAAAATAAATCTATATTTGTAAGGTTGTTTGTGTAGCTTTGGAAGCCAGTAAATAGTGTTTTAGCTAAAAGTTTGTGTTTGTTACAGACGTTGTTTTCTGAAAATGAAGTCAGTTGGAATGTTGGTGAATTCTTGATTTCCTTTTGCAGAACCTCAATACAAAATTTATGTCAAACAATAATGATATTATTAGCAGCTTTATCAGCTGAGACAAAAACAAATTCCTTGTTTGGTTCTTTTAGTTTATGTTTGATATGCGAAATAGGGTTTTTATGGTTGTTGTTGAGAGTAAAATGTTCTTTAAAATGTTGTATACGAATATCAACTACATTGTTGTATCTTAATTGCTGAATTAAAAAAAAGAGTCCAAAGATTTTTGTCTATTTTTTCCAGTTTTACCCATTTCAAACAGTAATTACTGAGTGAGTTGTGGATGATATTACGACACTCAGTTCCAATTAATAATTGACGGGGGACGATATTTAGGTCCTTTAACTGAGGAATGATTTTAACTCTCGGTCACAAACGATGTTAATGTCTCCTGTTATGACATGGGAAATGGGGCCATATGTGTATTCAGAATTCCTGCAATTACATGACATGGGTATATTTTCACTGATATTTACACCTTTACACAATTGGCTATAATTAAACACATATTTCCGGGTAGATTTCTTGAAAATATAACAAATAAGAGGGAGTTCAGTATTATCAAAATATCAGGAATTTGTTCTTTAACAGAATGAATGGTCGTTAAAAATACGGGCATTATTTACAAAATCAAAACCTTTATTGACATACTTATTTTAATAAAATGTTATAACCATTTGAAAACGAAAAATAAAATGATTATTGAATGTTATTTTCTTTTTTAGCTGGAGAGATGTGAAATGTCACAACATTTACAAGAATCCATACAACAGCATATGAACTTGATGTTCAACATTTTAATGCAGCTGAGCTCAGCTGTACAAAATATAGCCCCTGGAGCATTTCAACATTTTCCTGCTGTCCCACAATCACACAGTTTACCAGTCACGTCATCGGAACAATCAATCACAAACTTACTAGAATCTTTACGTATAGGTGTACAGCAAGGAATGAATGTCTTATCAAACCCTACTCCAGTTCCTTATTCACCTGATTCTAATGTCTCCTCTGTTGAAGGTTTCCCAGAACCTGTCACTGGTTGGCCATAGTCATGGTCTGATAAAGAGGAATATAAGTGAGCAAACACAAGTTGCTCCAAGTATAAGTTACTCTTCACAGCAATACAATAAGGATGTAGAAGGTGGGGCTTATGTCTCTGTCCAACAAGGATATGAATTAGTCTCTGAAAGATCAGAATGTTACACAGGACGAAAGTTTAGCTAGACACGAACATCAAATCGATGAAATTCGTGGTAGAAATGATAATTATGAAAAAATTGTCAAGGATTTAAATAAAAGGCTTAAAATGTTAGAAAGTACTATTAATGAATTTGAAGGAAGGACTTGCAATGGAACTTATGTTTGGAAAATAAGAAATTATCGCAAATATAGAAGAGAAGCGGAAATTGGTGATACAACAGCAATTCACAGTCCACCATTTTATTCTCATTTCTATGGGTACAAGTTATGTATAAGAGCCAATTCTGCGCGAGGAACTCATCTTTCTATTTTTATTCATTTTATGCAGGGAGATTATGATGACATTTTAGACTGGCCTTTTAATGGCAGAATAATATTGACCGTTATTGATCAAAATCCTGTATGTGAATTACGGCATCATGTTGTTGAAACTTTAATCTCTAAACCAAATTTAGCTGCATTTCAAAGACCAAATACACCTCGCAATCATAAAGGCTTTGGGTATATGGAATTTTTGCCGATTGGAATTCTGGATAATTCTACATATGTTAGAAATGATACATTGATAATCAAAGCATGTATTTTGCCAAATGGATAGTATATATAGTGTGGTTTTAGTATATTTTTAAATAAATTAAAGATCATTGATGTTTATATAAAGAGGTACACTAGCGTAAATCCAATTTATTATGTTTTTATTGTATGTTTAAATGAACATTGCCTTGGTATATTTTTATGCCCCCTGCTGCTGGGTGACAAGAGTAAAATGTTCTCCCTTGCATGTCTGTATGTCCATTCCCTCCGAAAGTGGTTTTCTTTTTTCTAATTTCAATAAGCCTCCTACGGAACTTAAACACTATGCAATTTACATATCAAACACAGATCAAGCTTGAATTTGGATGGTGTCCCTTTAATCACTGTCAAGTAATTTCCCCTTTATAAATGGAAAAAAATGCTTCATTAGATTTTACAAGCATAGTCATCTGTCACATGAACACATTCTTTTTATGTCCCCACCATAGCTGGAGGGGCAGTAAGTTTTGCCCTTGTCTGTATGTACCCAAAATTGGTTTCCCTTCTCTAACTTCAGTTTGCTTCCATATAATTCTATGAAACTTATACACAATGCTTATTACCCCAAAATACTGATCAAGTTTGAATTTTGGTAGTTTCACCTTAACCATTTGAGACTTATTATGAGTTATGCCTCTTAATAAACAGAAAAATTGTAAAATATTTAGTTTTCCGTTAAAGTTTGCCTCAACCAAATGTTATGAAACTTATACACAATGCTTATAACCAAATTACACAAATCAAGTTGAATTTTTGTGGTGTCACACTACCATTATCAAGTAAAAAGGGGGGATCATCTGTGTCCATGGGGACACATTCTCAATTTTTATACGACCACAAAAATTACCAAAATTTTGGTCATATATTGGTATCATGTCATCGTCGTCAGCGTCGTCCTAACAGATGGTTTCTGGATAATAACTGTAGTATATGTGAATAGAAATCAATAGAATTTTAACACAATGTTTATAACCACAAAGGAAAGGTTGGGATTGATTTTGGAGATTATGGTCCCAAAGGTTTAGGAATTTGGAGCTCAAATGGGCCCAAAACAAGAGATTATCTAGTTTCAGGACATTCAATAAGTTGTGTATAAGTATTTCAATTGCTCTGAAATTGTACCACAATTTTTAATACCATAAGTAGAAGGTTGAGATTTATTTTAAGGGTTATGGGGCAAACAGATTGTATGATTTTCTCTGACATTGCACCACAAGGTTCTATATAACAAAAGGAAGGCTAGGATTCAGTTTGGGGTTATTTTCCCCAAACATGTAGGAATAATGGGCCGAAGAGAAACATTTTTCTAGTTTACAAACAATAACTTGTGTTTTAGTTTATGGATATCTCTGAAATTATATTACAAGGTTTCTTACTACTAAGGAAAGGCAGGAATTGAGTTTTGGGGTTCTTGCTCCAAGAATAAATTGGGGGTCAAATAAGGGACAAGGGATTTTCTGGTTAAAGGCAGTTTAGACAATTTAAAAGCAGTGTAAGGGAGGTAATCCCAATTCCATTTAAAAAATACTGTTATATACATGTTTGATTACCTCCCTTACACTACTTGAAAATTATGTATTAAGAAATGGTGATTGTCCTGAGATGATTAGCTGTAATTTTTTTTAAAAAGTTACTATTGATTGATTTGATTTTAACCATGACTGTATGTCATTTTATATTTTAATATTTAGAGGGAAAAGAGGGGGGGAACAATTTTTCTCATTTTAGATTTCAGAAAATTAAAAAGAAAATTTCTCCAAATAATTTTTTTCAGGGGATTAATATTCAACAGCATAGTGAATACTGAGTACTCAAAGGCAAAAAAAAATAAGTTCATTAGACTACATTCATTCTGTGTCACAATAATGATAAACCTATGCTGTGTCAACAAAATCATAATCCAAATTCAGAGCTGTATCCAGCTTGAATGTTGTGTCCATACTTGCCCCAACTGTTCAGGGTTTGATCCCTGTGGAGCATCTGGTTTAATATCCTGTGATACTTTTTTAACCATATATCAACACAATTTGATCTGAACTTTCCTGGGGTATACACCAGTGCTGTATCTATATTTTGTTTGGAGGAGTCATAATCACTGTCTAGGTACCTACATGTCATCATCTTTGTCTTATCTTCCTGTGTTTGAAAATATGCACAACATAGCAAGAGGTGAATATGGTTTAAATTTATCCATGTCTGTATCAAGCATTTTATTGATAATATAAACTCTGATATTCAATTTTGCACCTCGATGTGTATGTAAATTATCAAATACTTGTCAAGAAAAAACATGGTTATTAAAAATTACACAATAAGCAGAAACTCGAGTGCATGGCATGAGAATCTATCTGTAAGATCCAGTTGAAGATTCCCAGGTAGCAATCCGACAATACAATTACCAAAAAGATGCAGAAACTAATTCAGGCAATTTCAGGGATCTATCCATTTTGAGCCTTCATTTGTTTTATGCTTTTGAAAATTTAGGAATTGTTTTGTCAGTTCCTCTGTCCTTGTATCTGAAACAAAGCATTTGCAGATGATAACTTGATTATCCCTTGCTTGATTGAAATAAAATTTAAACAGATAGAAGATACAAGGAAGGAACATTATGTTATGTTGTGTTGGGTAAATGTCAAAGGTAAAGGTCACTTGCTAAATTGTTCATGCTATGTTGTGTTTGGTAAATATTAAAGGTAAAGGTCACTTGCTTAATTGTTTCCATGTGGTAACTTCTAAATGTGTTCCCTTGCTTACTTGAATTTGAAACTTAAAAGGAAGGAAGATATAGAGAATGGGGGCAATTCTATTTATTTTGAGATCATAGGTCAAGGTCACCTTTACATAGTAAAGAACATTTTCATACGAACGCGAAAATTGAAATTTTTTTAGTCGTATATTGGTATGTTGTTGGCGACGTCGTCGTCAGAAGACATTTGGTTTTCACACTATAACATTAGTTTAAGGAAATAGAAATCTATGAAATTTAATCACAAGGCTTATGACCATAAAATGAAGGCTGGGATTGATTTTGGGAGTTTTGGTTCCAACAGATTAGGAATTAGGGGCCAAAAAAGGGCCCAAATAAACATTTTTCTTGGTTTCGAACAATAACTTTAATATAAGTAAATAGAAATCTATAAAATTTTAACACAAGGTTTATGAACACAAAAGGAAGGTTGGGATTGATTTTGGGAGTTTTGGTCCTAACAGTTTAGGAGTGAGTGACCAAAAAGGGGCCCAAATAAACATTTTTCTTGGGTTTTTGCACCATAACTTTAGTAAAAGTGAATAGAAATCTATGAAATTTAGACACAAGGTTTATGACCACAAAAGGAACGTTGGGATTGATTTTGGGAGTTTTGTTCCCAACAGTTTAGGAATTAGGGACCAAAAGGGTCCAAAATTAAATTTGTTTGATTTCATCCAAAATGAATTATTGGGGTTCTTTGATATGGCAAATCTAACCGTGTATTTAGATTCTGAATTTTTGGTCCTGTTTTCAAATTGGTCTACATTAAGGTCCAAAGGGTCCAAAATTAAACTTAGTTTGATTTTAACTAAAATTGAATTCTTGGGGTTTTTTGATATGCTGAATCTAAACATGTACTTAGATTTTTGATGATCGGCCCAGTTTTCAAGTTGGTCCAAATCGGGGTCCAAAATTAAACTTTGTTTGATTTCAACAAAAATTGAATATATGGTTTTCTTCAATATGCTGAATCTAACCATGTATTTAGATTTTCAATATTTGGGCCTGGTTATCAAATTGATCCACATTGAGGTCTAAAGGGTCTTAAATTGAGCATTATTAGATTTCATCAAAAATTGAATTCTTGGGATTCTATGATATGCTGAATTTAACCATGTATTTAGATTTTGGATATTGGACCATAATAGGTAAATGTCCAATTTAAAGAAAATTAAGTTTTTAAGTTTAAGTTCTTAGACCACATTCATTCTGTGTCAGAAACCTATGCTGTGTCAACTATTTAATCACAATCCAAATGCAGAGCTGTATCAAGGTTAAATGTTGTGTCCATACTTGCCCACACTGCTCAGGGTTCGACCTCTGCGGTCGTATAAAGCTGCGCTCTGTGGAGCATCTGTTGTTTTTTTTATTATCAAGGACAGTTCAGGCTACAAATCCACTGAGTGTAAGTTTTTTTTTACCGGGGAGCATGTTTTAGTCCGACACATTTTGGCGAACTACCACTTTAAACGCTAGACGAGTGATGCAGCAATATGCACGTCTGACGGTCTGTATTGTATACTGTACAACTCCATTCTGCACTATTTTTTGAAGTTAAAGAAACTTTCAATGTCTTTAATGATTGAGGTGACAAATATTTTTTACTCTGCGATGTTTATATTTTCGTCCAATATTATTGTTGGAAGCATGAGAGGTTATAATATGATTTTTTTTAGCCATCCATTACTGATTTTTATGTTCACCTATGATTTTAATATCCAACTTAGAATAGCCGAAAAACTCAATAAAACTTAAAAATACAAGTCAATTGTGAATGCAATTGATGTCAACATTTGCCGACATGTTGAAACTAGCTGAATCAGTGTTTTCATTTTTAGATTCCAGATTTGTTAATGTGATCGTTATTTCTGACTTATTGGCGAAAAAATAAGCAACAACACTATACATTAGGTTAAAGTTTAATAAATCTAGCGTACATTGGGTGCATTAATGTAACAACAACGCAATGGTACCGTAGACTCAATTATTATTGTTACCTTCGTAATTAATCGATTCCCTATACCCAACCATGCATTCTGGCAATTAGTCTCCAATAACAATAATTATTTTATGATTGTTACATTTCCATGTAACCGTAGCCAGTGCCTTCATGTAATTGCTTTCAACCACTTCGTTTGAACTTAGTTGGATAGATGTTTGTCACATCGTTTTTGTCTCGCTTGACGGAGTCAAAAAGTAAGACATGTATGCTGTTTTCGGCATCGGCGGCGTCTACAATGATTATTTTTATAATTTTTTTCCCTCATTTTTGTTGAGCCTTGTTTGTTTGCGATTAACAGAAAAAAACACTGGGTTCCGCGGAACCATTACGAATTATTGTTCATGTATTAGTTTGTGATTATGTCAGTTTATGGGAGACAACTATAGTTGTAGGCAATGTAACTTGGTGTGCGTGTGCAATTGTATGAGCATTGGCACACATCATCACTATCATCGGGAGGGGGGACAGGGGTAAGGGAGACAGGGAGAAAGGGGGTAGGAGAAAGGAGAAAGGGGATGGAAGAAAGGAGAAAGAGGGTAAGAGCCTGAGCTGAGAAAGGAGAGGAGGGCTGGGAGAACGGAGAAAAAGTTGGAGAAAGGAGAAAAAATAAAATATCTCTCCTTTTAAAAAATGATCTAATATTTCAAGAAAAAATATCTCAAAAGGAGATGTTTTATTCTAATGGGAGAAAGGAGAACGGGGGTAGGAGAAAGGAGAACGGGGGTAGGAGAAAGGAGAGAGGGGTGGGAGAAGGGAGAAGGGTACCCATGTCCTCCCCCTCACTATGAAGATTCTTTGACCCTATCCCATTAGTAATGGTTTATTGACTTTGACATTTTGCTGAGTTTACATGTACACAAAATGTATTTATATAGTTTTTGTTTAGGTTTGTTGAAAGGGAACTACTTATGATAAGTCAATGGTATTTGGAATGCAGTTGTATAAGCATAGGCATATCGCATTCCATGGAGATTCATGATTTGGCACACGACCCTCAGTCATGGTCTATTGACTTTGAAACGTTTGCTTATTGTCGAGCTTTCGACTTTTGTCGAAAAATCGAGACATAGCAATTCTACATTCCGTGGTCGGCGTCGTCTTTGGCGGTGGCGTCCACAAATATTCACTCTGTGGTTAAAGTTTTAGAAATTGTAATAACTTTTTAAAACTATCCTTGCCGTTTCTACCAAACTTAGACAGAAGCTTGTTTGTGATCATAAGAAAGTATCCAGATTGGAACTTGTTCTAAATCTTTCTTAAGGCACTGGCCTCCCTAACAACACGACAAGCTAGCTATTATTACTAAATGTATGCACACTGAAATAAAGTTCCCTTTAGTTCTCATGTATGTCGTATGATACACATATTATTCATATTACCGGATTCATAACGGTTACCCATCTCTAGGTAAGGGGTTAAATTAAAGTTCTCATGAATACGGATTCATTGAGTAAGAATTATTCACTTGCAAGTGAATAATTCATCATCAATGTTTCTTAGCCTATGTTTACAAAATTGAATCATACGGGATGCTGAAAGCGAAGTATTTCCCCATATCACTTGCATAAATGATTGAATATCATCTCGTATAGCTAGTGCCCCTCAAAACAATTTTTTATACGACCGCAAAAAAAAAAAAATTGTTGTATTTTGGTATCACGTCGTCGTCATTGTCGTCGTCCGAAGACAGATGGTTTCCGGATAATAACTTTTAAAATTTTAACACAATGTTTATAACCACAAAAGGATGGTTGGGATTGATTTTGGGGGTTATGGTCCCAAAGGTTTAGGAATTAAGGGCTCAAAGGGGGCCAAAACATGCATGTATCTAGTTTCAGGACAATAAGTTGTGTATAAGTATTTCAATTGCTTTGAAAACAGTCTAGGAATTAAGGGTAAAAAAGGGGCCAAAAAAGCATTTTTCAGTTGAAGGACAATAACTTGTGTGTACTAGTATGGATCTCTCTGACATTGTACCACACGGTGTCCATACTTGTCCCAACTGTTCAGGGTTCAACATCTGCGGTCGTATAAAGCTGTGACCTGCGGAGAATTTGGTTACTAAATGAATTATGATTTTCTCAGATATTGACAAATCTAACTTTACTGTGACAGGAATAAAAACAAATATGACACAGTTAAAGATAAACACATTAAGTTGTCAAAACAGTCGAAATTATGCAAAGTATCTTTGAGGCTTATCAACTAATAATAGTTAGCAGAGACAGTACTGGATAATGGGGTCGGGGGATTAGGGTTAGATTTGTGGCGGATCCAGAAATGTTCATAAAAGGGATAATGGTTTTGACTCCCTAAGAGGTAAACTATGAGTGGCCGTTCGTGTCATTTGCGGGATATTCTATCCCGTTATTTTTAATAACGCGTTATTTACTAAACTATCGCGTTACTTTACAACAATAACGCGTTATTTCCCCCATTTTAACGCGTTAGTTTTCTAAACTAACGCATTATTATACAAAACTATCGCGATATTTCATTTTTGTTATTAATTTGGAAAATTATCAAGGCTATAACGCGTTAGTTTTCATAATTAACGTGATATTATTTATTCAATTATTAACGTGTTATTTTGTAAAACTATCGCGTTACTTTCTTAAACTAACGCGTTATTTCTTTATTTTATGAAAACTATCGCAGTTATACGCGAATAAGTACGATCCAATGAGAGTGTGTGTTATTTCCGTCTTTTGGCATTAGAAGCAAAATGAATAGAATCCACGGAGACCGAGATAGATTTTTGCAAAGAATAAGTAGACAGTAGATAATTACCTCAGATTTGGAAAAATCAGATATTTTAACAGATATTAATCCAGAAATTAAATAACAACTGTACAAAATACAGGTACAGCATTTAATAACATAAACAAGCAAATTAAATCGCAATGTCTTTTTCAATAATCTATTGGAAAAAAAGATAACAAACTTAAATGAAAGTAATAAAATGTCCCTATACAAACATATTAAGATTATCTTGATTTTTTTTACCCAAAACATAACCATTCTGACTACAGAAATCTATTAAAACAATTCAGAATAAACGAACACACTTTTTTTAAAAGAAAAGGGTCGACATCTCAAGATCCCTCGAGATTAGAGATACTGCATATTCTGTAATGAGATAGAGGACGAAAAACACTTCTTTCTCAAATACCCTAAACATAACTTTTTATAGGAAAAAACCCATTTCGACTCCATGAAAATCAATTCTGAATGGAAAGATACTGCTGCTAAAGATGAAGCGCTAAAGATGACATGCTCAAACTTAAAATATTAATAAACCCCAAATCTCACTGTAAAATTAAAAATACAGTTTCCTTTATAAGACAGTCGAACTGAGGACGGGAGACCCAAAACAATAATTAGAACTGCTATTCAAATATTGTATTGTTTATATATGTATATATTTTATGTTTGTCACAGATCATGTTTTTGATTTATATGGCAGTAAAAGTATTTGATTTGATTTGATTTTGATATTTTAGGAGCGGAAAATCTAATAAACATTGAATTAATTTCAACAGAGACATTATATACCTCTGATTCCAACTACAATACAATAGTTTCAGAGGTGTATCCATTCGTGTGTGTGTGTGTGTGTGTGTGTGTAAACATTGGGGGTTCATATGTATGTAAACAGTTAATGGATAAGATCATAAGAGCCATTAACAACTTTTAAATGACAGCTCGACATGCCCTCTCTAGCACGACCGACACTCGGCTAACCGAGAGATTGGTCGGTTAATCTATATTGAGTATGCGGCTATATCGGCGGTTGGTCTGTTAATCGGGTTGGCTAAAGTCTGTTAATCAGGTGTTATCGAGAAAATCATTGAAAGTTCAGCATGTTTCATTGTATAACTTTCTAAATATATTTTCATCATAAAAAGTATTCATGTCTAACAAAACAATTCAATGTACTGAATTCAGTGGTGTAATTATTATTTTTCTAGCTTCGATGTACGATCTATAAAATGAAAAGGCGGGTTACTCATCAATAAATTTATACACATTTTACACACATAAAATGTACACAAAATGACACATTGGTTAAATTTACTTGCATTCAATATTTTGAACATCGAAAAAAGAAAGGCATTATGTTTGTTAACCATATTGATATCATTGTGTGAAAAATCTACACGAAAATCTGTATTTTGGTGACATAAATCAATCTTTATTTAAAATCTGGTCTGTTAATGGGTCGGATGTATAAAACCCGGTCTGTTAATTGGTCTGTTAAGAGTTATGAATGGCAATAAAAGTATAATTTTATTGCTATATGGGGTGTTATCGGATCAAATGAGTAGGCTCAAGACGAGCGGCTACAATATACGAAAACAACACATGAGCAATGAAACATAACATATACGGAAACAACACATGAAATTGAAAATGGATAAAAATGGTTTCAAAAAGTGTAATATTAAAGTGATATTAATTTCATCCAAGAATGATCGCATATATCATGTTGATTCTGTTTAATTGTCATGAATGACACACATGTGTCATCTACATTGGTAACCAGTATATAAATCAGAGATAAACGTCGTAATGTAACTAAATATCAGCAAGTAAAATATATTGGGATGACAAAATATGAAAAATAAAGAAAGAATAATGAGTAAGATAAATAAAATGTAGAAAAAAATGACATAACAATTTAAAGAATACAGAAATAAACAACACCCCCAATCCGGACCCTCATGGTATACACGATAATCTGGATGGAAACGTAGAATATAGAATAATATGTAAGGACAGTAGAGAGTGATACATTGCTAAAAAGGAGAGAAAAATAATACTTGTTTAAGTATACACACATGAAACACCGATGGCTGTTGAAACAGTAACGGATTGTACTTATATTGGTGACAAATTCTAGAAGTTTACATGCGGACAACTATGGTGGCAGGTTAATGCCATTTTGCGTTTTAGCGCTTTAGCGTTTTCGCCTTACATATTCTATATGGCGAAAACGCGAAATTGCGAAGTCGAAAACGCGAAAACGCGAAACCGATTTCTCGTTTTCGAGTTCGCGTTTTCGACTTCGCGATTTCGCCATATAATATATGAAAGGCGAAATCGCGAAAACGCGAAATGGACTTCACCGGCCACCATAGACAACTGTAGTTCTCCTCTGCACTTATGTAGAAAGGAACTAAACGGAATAAAATGAATTGAAACTTAAAATAACCAAATGTAGCTGCATTCGCCCCTTTCCGTTTACTTATTTAGAGTGATTTGTAAACAACATATGATTAAGTAATAGAAGAAAAGAACCAATTTGATGATGCTGACGAATTAGGGTTTAACGTGCAGTGACAAATATCATGTTTATATGTGAACGAGAACACGTTATATGTACCCTGTGTTGTATAAGAAAGACACTTTCAGTCGGAATTGAGAACGTGCTACTTCGAACAGACACAAAAAGTAAGGCTGATTGAAAACGTCAATAAAAAATTCATGCATATTCCAGAGGTCAATTCATATCACGCTATATTGAAGTGACACACCCTTCAATAAAATGCAAAGAAAGTCAAAATAAAAATGCTCTGTCTAGGATACTGTGGCACCGTATTGTCATTTTTGTTTACTCAGGAACATCTCATTCTTAAATTTTTCAAGGGGAAAATATAAAGATAGCAAAATTATTGTCTTAACTGACACAATTTCAATTGTCCAACCCATTAACTGACTTTATTCCCATAATTTTCACTAAAACGTGGTATAATTCACGTTATTTTACAATTATGAAATATTTACTAATGTCAATTTATTTTTTAAAACCACAGTACTATTTTTTGTCCTTTAAATTATATCTAAATTTGCTTGTTTCGCCTTTTATTAAAAAAATTGCTATGCGTATAAGCATAAATACTACATACTTGCGCAACGCCTTTTAGTTTTACTGAAAACTGCGAAGACTAAGAAATGTTTTTACAAGTGCAAAATGTTCTATGACAGATATCATTTTGTCAGACACTTTTCCTTTTTTGATTTGGTTCTTATAACATGCCAAAAATCTGTATATTCAATAGAGTTTAACATTAAATTAAGCGTTTTACTCTTAACAGACGTATAACCAACCCGATTAACAGACCAATCGCCCATATAGCCGCATACTCAATAAAGATTAACCGACCAATCTCTCGGTTAGCCGAGTGTCGGCCGTGTCTAGGGACGACATCAATAGTCCAATGTATGATACAAAAATCACAGTTTTTCACTGACACCCCCCGCCTTTTCTTAATTTGGGATAAATGTATGGACCAACAAGGGCATATGCTAGTATCAGAAAATGCTTTTTGCGTCATGGGTCCATGGGTCCTGCCCCCCCCCCCCCCCCCCAAACAATGTATGCATGTTCTGTATTATTAATGACCTGGACATCAGTTTTAAAAATTATTGGAAAAAAGTGATGTGTATTTTCAAAAGTATTTATTTAAGTAAGCCTCTTCTTAGTCGAGGTGAACTATTGGGAGGCATCAATGTCCGCATCATCATTCTCATGAGCGTTTGGTTCCATGATCAGTTCTAAGAACTATGGCACCTAAAATCATGGAACTTGGTATGCAGGTGGAGCAGCCATAACTAAAAATGTTGATTAAGTTTACGTCCAGTTGTATCCAATATTAAGATTTCGTCAACCTTGTATATGCATTTCTTATTTCTAGTGCTTGTCAAGTTATACAGTACCCATAACGAATAAATATTGTAGCTCCTTGTAACGATTCAGCTTACAATAAAATTGGTTCGGTTATGGTTATGATTTCTTTTTTAAAGGGTTAAGACAAGAATTCATTCAAACTGTAAAGCAATTAAAGTGCCTGCAAGTTTTAGTAATTTTAAACCCGATTGTCACCTTATTGTAGATTGGAGCAATTTGCTATGGCGAACCTATTTTTTTTTTTTATTTCAATCCATATCTCAAATCTGAAAAGTTGGAAGTAAATCAGACAAAACCTCCTCGAGATGAAACACCGGACAACATGCGAAAATGGATGAAATTTGGAAAATTAGGCAGGACTGGTGTTTTCAGTAAAACAAAAACACAAGATGAGCAACTTGGCCAAAAAAATGAAGATAGACTAAAAAAGAAAAACAAAACCAGACAGAGTAAAAATTAAAAAAAAAGACAGGACAGAGATAACTAAAACAAGAATGTGTCCTCAGTACACGAATGCCCCACTCGCACTATCATTTTCCATGTTCAGTGGACCGTGAAATTGGGGTAAAAACTCTAATTTGGCATTAAAATTAGAAAGATCATATCATAGGGGACATGTGTACTAAGTTTGAAGTCGATTGGACTTAAACTTCATCAAAAACTACCTTGACCAAAAACTTTAACCTGAAGCGGGACAGACGGACGGACGAACGAACGGACAGACGGACGGACGCACAGACCAGACAACATAATGCCCCTCTACTATCGTAGGTGGGGCATAAAAAATGCAGGACCTTAAATTTTCAGCCTACTAACGGATTCGGAAACAAGGTTTACCTTAAATGATAGGTGTATTTAAAAAAATATAACATGCTAAACAAAATTGTATCAAAATTAATACTAATGTCAAGGTTTAGGTCATTACCATTAAAAAATATTTTGCCTTATTTTCAAAGCAACATTTGTTGACCAAAGACTTTTCTAAGCCTTGGTTTTTTATGCGAATAAAACACGTGTCTGTTCCCGGAATACCCTGAAAGGAAATCCTCATCTTCGTGTTCAGGATCTGGAGCAGCCCTCTCCCTCGTGTCCGGTTGATCAATCCATCAAATCGCGCCAGAGACCTTTTCAATTTTAGTAGCCAATTCATGTGTTATCTCTTCTGTCTTTTCGGATGGATTATCCAGTCTCACTGAAAGAAACAGCAATTGTGATTGGATATCGACATTGAAAATAAATAACAAAACGTATCGTGTATTTCCAATAAAATATCACGTTAGATTGCATTTGTAGAACTAACGCGATAGTTTTAGACATTAACGAGATAAAAAGTAGAAATAACGCGTTAGTTGACAATTAATGCGTTAGTTTGATAATATTTCAAATAAATAGCAAAAATCACATATCGCGATAGTTTTTTGTAATAACGCGTTAGTTTTGGACAATAACGCGACAAAATGAAGAAATAACGCGTTACTTCAACAAAGTAACGCGATAGTTTTACAAAATAACGCGTTATTTTTTCTAACGCGATAGAATATCCCGCAAATGACATGAACGGCCACTCATAGTAACCCTGACCAGTCATGCTTCATTGATTCCCTCCAAGTAAACCAATTTTCCCACAAAAGGCCGAGAGAGGATTGGCACTCGGGCCCTCTTAAATCGCCTCTGATGCTTTTAAGAGGGTGGTAAAGGGTTATTTTCGTGCAACGTGATTGCCGTTTTTTATTTCACGATCAACGTGCTTTTACTTTTTTATTTGACGTTCAGTCGTGCAAGACGGGTGCCTCGTTCAACGTGTTCTGCTTATTTAATTTTACGTGCATCGTGATTTTCAAAGTCTTATTTTGCGTGCTCAGTATTTTTCAAATAAAATTCAAACACTTGGCAGGGATCGTCAAGAAATACTTTTTTAAAAGCCGTAAACCAATTATATCATAAATGTGTATACTAAATCGGGAATATCAAGTAAAACAAAGAGTTAATATATACATGAAGACAGTGACTCAGTCACTAAAGGTTCAAATAAAAGTATTTATTTTTCGTGCAACGTTCATTACAGAAATTATTTCACGTTCAACGTGAAATTATTTCTTATTTCACGTTTTTTTTCGTGCAAGCACCCCCCCTTTACCACCCTCTTTTAAATCGGGTCATATGGTTTGACCCCCCTATTTTAGCCTAGGTTTGACCCCCCTTTTAATAAACCCCATGGGATTTTCGGATTGTTTCAATTTTCTTTTAATTTTCTTCAATGTCGTTTACATTTATTACTTTAAATGCTTGGGAACAATCATTTAACATTTATAAAAAAGGATGAGGGCATTTTTTTTTGTCGAAATACATTTTTGTTGTCCTTTGCTTGACCAGTTTATTTGTTATTTGTTTTCATCATTTTGGGAATAAAGAATATTACTGTTAGGCAGCAACCATTTGATTTTCTGGGGGGGGGGGGGGGCTATGGTTTTTTTTTTCTGGACAAATTTTTTTTTCCGCCTGCGGCAAAAAACAATCTATTTTTTTCGCGACAAGTCGAAAACAATTTTTTTCTTTCAATTTTAGCATTACATATAGTGGCAGCTGGGGGTGAAACAAACAATTTTTTTTTCTCAGAATCAAAAACTACGGAAGCGTATTAGGGACATAGTACGGAAGCGTATTAGGGACATAGAAAAAATTAAATTGGCAGTGTAGAACTTTTTTTTCAAAGTCGAAATTTTGACTTTTCAAATCTCAATATTTTGACTTTAACTTGAAATTTTGACTTTTCAAATCCCGAAATTTTGACTTAAACTTGAAATTTTGACTTTTGACTTTCCCTAATACGCTTCCGTAACATAGAAAAAATATAATTGGCAGTGAACTTTTTTTTCAAAGTCGATATTTTGACATTTCAAATCTCAAAATTTCGACTTCAACTCGAAATTTTAACTTTTCTTATCTTGAAATTTTGACTTTCTAAAATCTTGAAATTTCGACCTTTTTTAAAACTTGAAATTTCGACTTTTTCTACACTCGAAATTTTGACTTCTTTTAAACTCAAAATTTCGACTTCCTTTAAACTCAAAATTTCGACTTTTTTTTAAACTCGAAATTTCGACTTTTTCTAAACTCGAAATTTCGACTTCTTTTAAACTCAAAATTTCGACTTGTTTTAAACTCAAAATTTCGACTTGTTTTAAACTCAAAATTTCGACTTTTTTAAAACTTTTCCTCAGTGTTTATACGTTTGCGATTACCACATTCACAGTCATTTATATCAACGAGGCGGAGAGTCATTTACATCATAAACTTCATAATATAAAAAAGAAGATGTGGTATGATTGCCAATGAGACAACTATCCACAAAAGATTCATAAGCACATTTTAATAAACTAAAACATTTTAAAGAGGTTATTTTAGATAGAAAATCTTGTTCTTGCCAAAGAATAAATAAAATATGTTTCACGTTCAAATACATATTTCAAGTCTGGACTTCAGATATGTGTATCAAGTAACCCCGCTATTCCGACTCACCTATATTACGACATACTTTTATTCAACAGTCTAATATATAAAGACAAGAGTTAATAGTTGTGTTATAAGAATGCAAACTTCCAAAACTAGAAAACCGGGGCAGCTCATTGGTCGTTCTGAATATGCATGGCATTTTGGGCTACTAGTACTTGATTTACCATTGTTTAAACAAGGCAAAGTCAGTGACTTGCTATTGGTATACCAAACAGGCCTTTGCAACTGTGATGCTAAATGTCCTCAGGTCTGACGATCCTATGACAGTGTCGTGGAAACTAAAACATGGAATATGCGGAAGGGGGGGGAGGGGGGGAGTTCTGTCAACATGAATGTTCTTTACGAATGGTTTCTTTAATATTAAATGCTAATCCATATCTTAAGAACAAAACCAGTTTCTGAATATAAATTACCAAAATAAGTAAATGACGTTTTAATAATTTGCGTCCATGTCTACTCCTTCTAAAATTGTAATAACTGTTTGAATACTAACATCAAAGTTTTAAGAGTACTTAGAAAAAGTAAAAATTTCGAGATTTCAACAGTCGAAATTTTGAGATCAAAGTCGAAATTTCGATTTAAAAAAAAAAGTCGAAATTTTGTGTTTATTAAAATAAGTTGAAATTTCGAGTTTAAAATAAGTCGAAATTTCGAGTTTTAAAAAAGTCGAAATTTTGAGTTTAAAATAAGTTGAAATTTCGAGTTAAAATAAGTCGAAATTTTGAGTTTTAAAAAAGTCGAAATTTTGAGTTTAAAATAAGTTGAAATTTCGAGTTTTAGATAAGTCGAAATTTCGAGTTAAAAGATAGGTCGACATTTCGAGTTTTAAAAAAGTCAAAATTTCGAGTTTAAAGTGGAAATTTTGACTTTTTAAAAGTCGAAATTTCAAGATTTTAGAAAGTCAAAATTTCAAGTTTAAGTCAAAATTTCGGGATTTGAAAAGTCAAAATTTCAAGTTAAAGTCAAAATATTGAGATTTGAAAAGTCAAAATTTCGACTTTGAAAAAAAAGTTCTACACTGCCAATTTAATTTTTTCTATGTCCCTAATACGCTTCCGTAAAAAACAAATTATTTTTTTCTCCAAAAACTGGAAACAAACTTTTTTTTCCAAAAAAACCCATAGCCCCCCCCCCCCCCCCCCCCCGAAAATCAAATGGTTGCTGCCTTAATAGGAAAAACATGATAACCCACGCTCCCTTTTGAACTTTTAATGGTAGTTTCCTTATTTTTTCATGACGGCTTTGCCGCAAAATAATTTGAAAGAAGTATTAATTTTTAATCAGTATTGATTCCGGCATTTTTAATATATAAATGTCAAATCTTTAATGTCAACCAGATTATTTTGGTCAGTATGAATTTTTTTCAAAATCCATGATAATATTCTATTTTTAGTTCTTGTCCTTGCTATTTCGCGCGGATCGTTTTTCTCGTGCTACAGACTTGATATTTAAACCAAGCATCTGGGCGACATTTCATTTGATAGAAAGTTTTTGAAATGATAATACTTCAGGTAAGTTGAACTGAATTTAATATTTTATAGTAGATTTGAATATTATTGAATGTTTTTTTTATGAAGTATGTCATGTATGATAAAATTATCTGTTTGTTGATATATGTGCAAATACAAATATTTTTATTTTTAAAAATATTTTATTGGCACACACACAATTACAATAATTGGCAAAGGCCCATATTACAGTGCATTACAACAATGAATACAGGCTCAGTCAGCATACTAGTAGTTAAATATGTTATAACTATGCCTTCAACCAGGGACTTTATATACTAAGTTAGTATAGACGAGGGGGGGGACAGGGGGTACCCTTCTCCCTTCTCCCACCCCTCTTCTCCTTTCTCCTACCCCTCTTCTCCTTATTTTATTATTTTTGATTTACCGGAAAAAAGAGATTTTATTTTTTCATATTTTATTTTGTTCAACTTTTTCTCCTTTCTCCCAGCCTTCCTCTCCTTTCTCCTACCCCCTTTCTTTTTTCACCACCACCTTTCTCCATTCTCCTACCCCTTTCTCCCTGTCTCCCGTACCCCTGTCCTCCCCCTCATAAAGGTTATCTTAAATATTGTCTGGTTTGGCAGGGCCGTAACTAGGGTTCGAATTCAGGGGAGGCAGGGGTTTGGGGGTTTATGCAAAAACAAGCTGATATTGCTGTTCGGGGTGAGCCAAGGCTCCGTCTTTGCTCTGTCTTGTAGGTCGTACTTTGACCTATAATTATTAACATTAAATACATTGTGACTGCTAATTTTTTTCCAATAAAATTAGTGGCTAAAAATGACCCGTTTTTCTTCGATTTCCTTACTTTATGAAAGGATCCTGGAAGCATTTTTTATGAAAACAATTATTATCTGTATTTAAAGATATTTTTGTTAGAAATCAAACTGGTAAGTTAAAAAAAACAACATATAAAGCAAGATCATAGAACGCAAGATATTTTTTTTATCGAGGACCTTGAATTTCAATATTGTTGAAAACCAAACAGACATGTATATAACTACAACCAGAGAATTTCTATACTAGAATATACTTAGTATAGAAAGTCTCTGCTACAACGAATGGGAGAGTTTAACTACTTAGACATTGACCATAATGTTCTCGTACGGTCGGGAGACGTTAAAAAATGATCCAACAGCTGGGATTCAGCCAGTAACGAATTTTCGATATCATAAAAGATTCACAATACAAAGGGAACTTTCTCTGCTTAATTGAGCCCCTAAATAAATGTGAGCAGTTAAGTTTTATTCGAAATTGTCGAAAGCAAAGTTTCATATATGTTCTCGTACGAATACTGAATAACAGACGGACGGCCACACAAAAAAAAACTAATACTGAAACGTTTCACTATCGATCAAAAGCCTGAAAACTGACATATATCACACACTATCACGTATCATGATAGAACTGTTAAAACTGTAAACTGGTGTTGTTTATAATATAAATGCAAGTTCTTCATGTACATATTGTCAATATTTCATTTTATTACTTAAAAAAAAAATGATGTAGAAAATTCAGGGGAGGCAGTTGCCTCCCCTGCCTCATAGGTAGTTACGGCCCTGTTTGGAGGAAGTTAAAATAACTTATTGTATATTCATTGAAATTGAAATTACAAAATCACAGGAACAATATCCATGATATAATTTTAAATCATAAACATGATAAAGGTAAGTACCACCACCTCATTGCACAAATATACTGATACATTTTTAATATTTTTTACAGCAGTCAATTTAAATGGCCCACTCATTTCACAACATGGCCCATTATTTTTTAAAATGGCCCATTGAATTTATTTTTTGGGGGCCCTGGGCCCATAGTGAAAAAATCCTTCCAGATCACTGTGTAGATCCATGAATATGTAAATGCATATAACATACTAGTAATATTTAGTTAGCTTTTAATTTACTGATTACAAAATCAATATTTATGCCAATAAAAACCATATTCAATGATCTTATTACAGTGTTGAAAAGGTGGTGACTAAACCTTGTACACAGATATCATGGTATGTCACATCCAGTTGTATACGAAAGTAGGTCGAAAAAAATATTCCCTTGAATTTGACAGTTGTAGATAATTAATCCTACATTTTATTGCAGTAAAACCATTACAGTGTCATAAACATATGTCTTGGGTATTTCAAAACACCATTATTTTTTATTTTGGATTTCTATAGAAAATTTTGTAATCTTGAGGTTACATGGTGACTAAACCTTGTACACAGATAAAATAAGGGGAGAAATTTGATTGGTTAACTTCCAATGATGGTTATTTTCTTATATGCAATGAAATGTTATGTGATTTTTTTTCTATAGAACTGGACAGGATAAAACTTTACTCATGCCAAGTATTTCTTTATTTGAAACAAAGATAAATTCTGTACATTTTTTTTGAAAAGTGCAAAGGAGTAGGTCCGGTAAGGACCGATTTTGGCCTCAAATTTCAGGTTTATCTGACGAAAGATTTTGAACACTTTTTAAACACTTAAGTGTCTATTTCATTCGATTCAATTGGTTTATGTGAAATATTTTAACTAATTAAGTCATTAAAAACGATCCGATTCAAGCTCAAATATGAAAAATCTACCAAATATGCCGAAAAATGTCACTTTTCAGATGGTTTTTGTCTAAAATGAAAGTGGCCGCATCCGTGTTCATCCTCAACCTTTATATATGTTATGTATTATCATCAAATACAACTTACATGTCAATATTAAGGATGAACACGAATGCGGCCACTTTCGTTTTACACGGATACCGTCTAAAATTTAACAAAAATGCTAGAATTGTGAAGATTTCAGTAATTTAGCATGACTTAATGGTGCTAGTACCCGATATATGTGCATTGTATTGTCAAAAACAGCACATATTTGTGAAGCAGAAGCATTTTACTGTTCAATAAATAACTTAAAGTTTACATTTTAACAATTTTGTTAAACTGCCATATTTTGGGGCCAAAAAGGGGTCTTACTGGACCTACTCCTTTAACAAAGATTAATAGGGGGAAATCAATGGTGGTAGTACACCTAATAGTCATAAGAAACGAGTGACTGGTGAAAAATAATGTTTATCCAATTCTTGAACCAATGCATGTATGTATCATAAACTTAGTCCTCTGTGCACGATTTTATCATTTTTTAATAATTGTCAATTTTTTTTTCTCTCTGTCTGTTATGATTTAACAAATATGGCTACTCATTAAATGTCGTGTTTTGAAGCCGAAGTTTACCGATTGTCACCTTATAGTACATAATCAACAAAAAGCATGGATATTTAGCATGTGTTTAACATATACAATCAGGTAATTGTTTATTTTAATGACAGATTCATGCGTATTGCTATCACCAGATTTATACGAGGAGGGTCACGCTTAGGTCACTATGCATACGGAAAATATGTTGGCAAATTGCTTCCTGGCAGCAAGCAATTAAAAATAAGTAAACTTCTTCTAAATGTGGACAAATTAAAGAATTTTCCTCTGAAAAAAGTATGTGTACATTAGTTGAATAATGAAAACTATCCATTTAGTTTTAAAAAACATATGCAAATTTTTTTTTAATATGAGGTTTTATAAAATATGACTTTCATGTCGGAAAAGTATAATATCTCTTATAATTTAAAATCAATGAATATGAATTGATGTGAAACAAATGGCAGAAACATAGTAGCAAACATGGATACACGATTTGCACATTGCCCTTAACAAATAAGTGAGTCGTAGTCATGTGCTAGGGATTTTAAAACAGAACAGATCCAGCTTCTTATATGACACCTGTTAACCATACCTCTCTAGCTCAAACTACATGTCCCCATTCAAATGCATTGATCGTCCAAAAAAAAAAGGGGGGGTTCCAACCACTGGAACCCCCACCCCCACCCCTGGTCCACGCCTGCTATGTTTAATTTTACTCATAGTGGCTATGTTTTATGTTGTACAAGGTAATAAAATAAAAAATTTATACTAAATATTCTGAAACTCATTCAGCCTTAGTTTTGCTGAAATTGATTCAGCAGTTTTAAAGCAAGCAAACTAGATGAACAATTATTCAGAAAAAAATGTCTTAAAAGGGCAGTAAGTCCTTAAAGGGTCGGTCGATTGATAATTTTGGTCATTCAACTTTGATGTAGATCTTACTGTGATGAACATTTTTGCTGTTTATAGTTTATCTTTATCATTAATAATATTCAAGATACATGTAATAACTAAAAACACAAATTTCCTTAACTACCAATTTAGTGGCACCAACCTAACAATGGGTTATTAGATTCATTTGAAAGTTTCATGGCCGATAAATATTGACCTAATGAACAATTTTATTTCATATCAGATTTGCTCTAAATGCTTTGAGTATTTGAGATAGAAGCCAAAAACTGCATTTTACCCCTATGTTCTATTTTAGCCATGGTAGCCATGTTTTTTACCAACCAGAAAACTTTATCCTAAATACCCCGAGGATCATTAAGCTTGCTTATCTTTGGTTGGATTTGGTTTTGTAGTTCAAGAGAAGATTTTTTAAAGTTATATTGTAAAGCAAAATTATATCCGGGTAAAATTTGATCCGGAGGAAAAAATGTCACAGTAGTTGTTGTTAGGAAAATATTTCCCTGGGATATTTTTTCCTTTGCCGTGAAATTCTATCTGGATATGAACTTATTGAATATTTATTAGAATAGAAAAAACTTAAACTTTATAAATACTATGAAATAATAAAAGTGTATTTGAATTAAAGCTAAATTGTTAAAAAAAAATGTGTTATAATCATGAAAATGGAAAATAATTTCACAAATTCTCTTTGAAAAAGTTTCCTTAAATATTCAACTAAATATCATTCTTTTAAAAAGAAAATTATCATGAAACATAAGAAAGAAAACCAGAAGTAATTTCAAAGGCCGTAATTTTGAAATAATATCATGATTAAATAAGGTAAGTGGAATACATGTAAAAGTGAGTTGTTTTCAGATCTCAGTACAAATATAAATTAAAAATTAAAGGAAGAAACATAGTTGCATTACTAGTACTGTTAACAGTAATGAAAGAATTTGATTATGATGATATTTTTAACTATATAAATAGTTTTGTATGGGGACAAAGATGTAGTTGTTGATTATATGGAAATCAGATAATTTCATAAATCATAGCATAACAATATATTGGGACAAAAGCAATTTTAACAGCTGGATAGTATTTATCTGTGAAATGTTATCCGTCTTATTAAATCATGCTGTAAGTCATCTTTTTTAAATAAATGAATATATAAATAATAAGATTCAAGGGAAAATTTCACCATGAAATAGATTCAGGAATATATTATATTGTTATCTTTAAAAGATAAATTGCTCATAATTACCTCCCTTTGATAAATTATGCAAATTTGTTCTACCTTTGTGAAACATTTTACAATAATAGTCTGGTATATTATAATTGATTGCTAGTAACTTACATAGTAGTTAATGGGACTCTATTTCACAAGGTTCTGTGAATTATGCGACGGCAAATATATACCGGTACATACTATCCGCATAACACAGATAGATTTTCACTCCTCTGGAAAAAATCTACCTGTGAAATACCATGTCTGGAAAAAAATTACTGTGACAAAGTATCATCAGGATGAAATATCACAGAGGAAGAAATAAACCGTTACAATATAACATGATTTAAACAAATTGTGAAAAATTGTTCTTAAAATACAATAAAATACTCCTGAGGCAATTAACAAAACAGAAAATAAAAGACAAACTTTATATTAGATACCCTAAGGATCATTCAGCTAAAGTTTGATAGGAATTGGTTCAGCAGTTTCAGAGGAGAAGTTGTTTGAAAAATAGCACTATTTTAGCCATAATTTAAGAGGTTCCCGTATGAACAATTGCATTGTCTATATTTACAGAGGTGCAACCTGAAAGAGACAGGTACAGTATTCGACAATCGATTGATTCGACATATTTTATTTTGTAGTATAATTATCTTGTCAACTTTTCTCGATCGTATCAGTTTGTCGATTCAATCAATTGTTGTACCAAATTAACATACTTCATTCATGTCAGAATATATCAACTCAGTCAACTGTGCTTTTATTATGATAAATTTTATTCTTTTTCTAACTCTGCACGATCGTATCTATCGTTTTCAATCGTTACTATTGTGCCACAGTTGATCAATATAATCAACTCAGTCAACTCTATTTTCATATTTTAAACGTTGCACGATCGTATCGATCGTATTCAATCGTTACGATTGTGCCACAGTTGATCAATTTAATCAACTCTGTCAACTCTATTTTTTCACATTTTAAACGTTGCACGATCGTATCGATCATATTCAATCGTTACGATTGTGCCACATTTGATCAATATAATCAACTCGGTCAACTCTAATTTTTTTTACATTTTATACCTTGCACGATCGTATCGATAGTATTCTATCGTTACGATTGTGCCACAGTTGATCAATATAATCAACTCAGTCAACTCTATTTTTTTTTTACATTTTAAATGTTGCACAATCGTATCGATAGTATTCTATCGTTACAATTGTGCCACAGTTGATCAATATAATCAACTCAGTCAACTCTATTTTTTTTTACATTTTAAATGTTGCACAATCGTATCGATCGTATTCAATCGTTACGATTGTGCCATAGTTGATCAATTTAATCAACTCTGTCACCTCTCTTTTTATTTTTTATTTTAAACGTTGCACGATCGTATCGATCTTGTTCATGCGACGCTAGCCGGCGTATTGACACAGCCTACGGTGATATAAGGCATATTGACACAGACTACGGCGCAAGAAGGCATATTTAATACAGTGTTACTTTAACTCTAATCTAAACCTTAACCTAAGTCTCATACAATAACATAGCCTACGGTGCCGCTCGGCGACATATATACATAGCCTACGGCACAAAAAGGCATATATCCCTAACCTAAGTATGACACAATAAAATAGCCTATGGCACTAGGTGTTATATTGTGTAATTTTCAATTCTCAGTACATGTGTTTTTCATTTTTGTAATCTCAGTGCGTCTTTAGGAAATCTCAGTGTGTAATTTTTTATTCTCAGTGTGTAATTTGTAATTCTCAGTGTGTAATATTTAATTCTCATTGTGTTTTTTCAAGTTTTTAAATCTCAGTGTGCTTTGTTGTAATTCTCAGTATGTGAATTGTTCAAAAATAGTTTAAACATAGTTTTGACGAGAACGGCTTGCCATAAACATACGCATACGGCGCTGGCGGCGTATTGACACAGCCTACGGCGTTAGAATGCATATTTAAGACAGTCTTACTATTACTCTAACTTTAACCCTAACCTAAGTCTGATACAATAACATAGCCTAAGGCGCTAGGAGGCATAGTGGCACAATCTACGGCTCTAGAAGCCGTATGTATTACAGTTTTACTGTAACCCTTACTCTAACCCTAACCTTATTCTGACACAATAACATAGAATTCGGTGCCGGGCGATTTATTGACACAGCCTACGGTGCTAGAATTAAGGCACATCAACACAGTCTACGACGCTAGATGGTTTATATTTGATACATTCTTACTATAAACCCAACTCTAACCCCAACCTGAGTATGACACAATAAAATAGTATACGCCCCTAAGTGTCATATTTACACAGCCTACGGCGCTAGAAGGTATATTTATTACAGTCTTACTATAACCCTAAATCTAACCCTAACCTATGTCTAACACAATAGCATAGCCTACGGTACCGCTCGGTGACATATAAACACAGTCTATGGCGGTAGAAGGCATATTTAATACAGTCTTACTATAATCTTACTTTAACCATAACCTACGTCTGATACAATAACATAGCCTACGGCGCTAGGCGGCATATTGACACAGCCTACGGCGCTAAAAGTCGTATGTATTACACTGAGTCTTACTGTCACCCAAACTCCAACCTGGGAACAGTATACAGTAATATATATGTTCCTACTCGATCCAACCCTAACCTGAGTCTGACACAACAACATAGACTTCGGTGCTAATCGATAAATTGACACAGCCTACGGCGATAGAAGGCACATAAACAAAGTCTACGACGCTAGATGGCTTATATTTAATACAGCTATAAAAAAAATGTATATGCGCAATTAAGCCAGCATATATTTACATACTACAGCACAAGCAGGAACATCGAAGTCCCTTTCCTCTAATATTCATTTAATAATAATTTTAAAAAAAATCATGTTTGTTTACTCACTTCAGTTTCTTCATTTTAATGATCTATATATACTACTGTCATAAACTGGCTACTACAATACACATTTTTGTAACATTCATATTCTTATCTCCTAAAACTGTTGCTATAAAACTTCTTCAAACTTGAATTAATGTTAAAAATGTTTTATTCGTGTTAAAAGTCTTTGAAACAGCAAATTCCTATGCTTTAACTTTTGTATATTTTTCAATTGTGTGTACAATTTATTTTCACTATATTAAAATCTCCGTACCCATTCTGACATATATTATTTTCATAGAGTTTATCTCCATCAGTGCTGAAGTGGGAAATACAGTAATACAATTATTTTGTTAAATCTTTATTAATAAAATTTATTAAGTAGTTACTGTTAACAAATTCAGTTAATTGATTCCATATATGGCGTTCAATCGAGTCTTCCGGCATGAAAACCCATTGAGTTGATTAATTCGACATTTGACGTTCAATCCTTATCGATCGTTACGATCGAGTCTTCATTAAAGGGGCACTAGCTACGATATATAAAAAAAAATAAAGTATGATTTTTTTAGATCAATCATTAATCAAATTGGAATAATGAAATAATAATTTGCTTTTAGCAATCAATTTCCTTTAATTTTGTTGAAATAAGCGATTAAACATAATTTTTGACTGATTCACTTGCAAGTGAAAACGTCATCATCATTCTAACCGGTATTCATGTGAACATTGTACGTGTACTGGTTATTTAAAGAAAAAGAATGTCAACAATGAAAGTGAAACTACGATAAATCATTTGATTACTAATTCGATGCACATAAAATCATTCTTATATGGTTAAAAACAATGAGAAACATCTTTTTTTAATCTATAAAATAAAATCAAACAGACCTATAAAAATGCAATTGCACGTGTTGGTTTAATCTATTCGTATCTTTATTTTTGTTTACATCGCTTATATGGTCATCTGAGGTCAAATCGATAGTTAATTAGATGGCGTCTGGACTAAAATACACACGAAACGAACCTATATATTATCTACCCCATGCTCTGTAAACTGTTTATTTTAGACTTTTGATAGTTTGGATAAATGTTTTACATTGTTATAAACCAAATATGAGAATTTGAGTCAAATCGGTTACAATGAATTTGGCAGCTAGTGCCCCTTTAAAATACATTGAGTTGATTGATTCGACATATGACGTTCAATCGTTATCGATCGTTACGATCGAGTCTTCATCAAAACACATTGAGTTGATTGATTCGACATTTGACGTTCAATTGTTATCGATCGTATCGATCGTTACGATCGAGTCTTCATCAAAACACATTGAGTTGATTGATTCGAGATTTGACGTTCAATCGTTATCGATCGTATCAATCATTACGATCGAGTCTTCATCAAAATACATTGAGTTGATTGATTCGACATATGACGTTCAATCGTTATCGATCGTTATGATCGAGTCTTTGTCTTAACACGTATGTACTGATTTGAGTTGATTGAATCGACAAACAATGTTCAATCGTTATCGATCGTATCAATCGTTACGATCGAGTATCCATCATTAATAAATTGAGTTGATTGAATCTACAAACAATGTTCAATCGTTATCGATCGTAGCTATCATTAAAGATTTGTTGAATAAATCGATCGTTAATGTGTCTATTCAATTCATTCTTTTTAATTGAATTGAACTAAAACCTGAAGGAAAAATCAACTCTTGTCGAATCAATCGATTGTCGAATACTGTACCTTAATGACCTGTTTTTTTTTAAAACCCGTTTTCACTGTATTAACAAGTTATTTTGTCAATTCCAGATAAAACATGTGTTAATATTAGCTGAAGGAGCAGTTGGGCATGCCATTGACACCAATTCATGCTAGTGTCATCACATTTATACTTTCAGTATTCTGCAAAAGCTTTGACAAACAATTTCATGGTAAAGTTCCTCATACCAAAACATTTGCCTGAAACTGTCTGATTTTAATTTTCAGGGAACTATTTTTGAATATTTGAATTAAATTTTAATTTGTCATATATTTTTTTATGGTGGTACTCCACAGTTAGAAAAATTAAAAATGAGCCACAAAATGTTTTATCATCTCCTATTCCTACTAGATTTCTAATACATTAACTTGACTGTTTGTGCTGTACAAGTGCATATGTATGTAATCAGTATCTTCCATAGATTTGATTTTCAAAGTTAAATTGGTGAAAAATAATTCCTTTTATGTGTATCCATGGCAACATTCTGCATTTATTTACCATAAAATATTGCAAAAAGGGGGGTGAACATGTCACATATCCCCCAAAAGAGAAGATTTTTGTTAAAGTTGACGACGACGACAGACGCAAAGTGATGGGGAAACGCTCACTTGACCCTTCGGGCCAGGTGAGCTAAAAATTGCATTTTCGGCTTCATTCCATTCAGTGCATGGTTCTCTCAAAAGAAGACATTTGCAAGAAAATATTGACAAGATAATATTTCTAAATAAGGAAAAATTTGTTAAATACTGTGTCAACCCTCAGAAATGAAGAAAGGCTACAGTAAATTCAATTTGTCAGCTTTTTATACGACTGCAAAAATTGAAAATTGGTTGGGATTGATTTTGGTAGTTTTGGTTTCAACAGTTTAGGAATAAGGGGCCAAAAAGGGGCCCAAATAAGCATTTTTCTTGGTTTTCACACCATAACTTTAGTATAAGTAAAAAGAAATCTATGAAATTTAAACACAAGGTTTTTGACCATAAAAGGAAGGTTGGGATTGATTTTGGGAGTTTTGGTCTTAACAGTTTAGGGATAAGGGGCCCAAAGGGTCCAAAATTAACCTTTGTTTGATTTCATCAAAAATTGAATCATTGCATGGGTTCTTTGATATGCCGAATCTAACTGTGTATGTAGATTCTTAATTTTTGGTCCCATTTTCAATTTAGTCTACATTATGGTCCAAAGGGTCAAAAATTAAACTTAGTTTGATTTTAACAAAAATTAAATCCTTGGGGTTTTTTGATATGGTGAATCTAAACATGAAAGATTTTTGAATATAGGCCCAGTTTTCAAGTTGGTCAAAATTGGGGTCCAAAATTTAACTTTGTTTGATTTCAACAAAAATTGTATATTTGGGGTTCTTTAATATATGATTAATCTTACCATGTATTTAGATTTTTGATGTTTGGGCCTGGTTATCAAATTGGTCCACATTGAGGTCTAAAGGGTCCAAAATTGAACTTTATTTGATTTCATCAAAAATTGAATTCTTGGGGTTCTTTGATATGCTGAATCTAACTATGTATTTTGATTTTGGATATTGGACCATAATAGGTAATGTTCAATTTAAAATTTAAAGTTTTTAAGTTTAAGTTCTTGGACCACATTCATTATGTGTCAGAAACCTGTGTTGTGTCAACTATTTAATCACAATCCATATTCAGAACTGTATCAAGCTTGAATGTTGTGTCCATACTTGCCCCAATGTTCAGGGTTCGAACTCTGCGGTCGTGCAGTGGCGGATCCAGGGGGGGGGGGGGGGGTTCCAGGGGTGCGCACCCCCCTTTATTTTTGCCGATCAATGCATTTGTATCGGGACATATGTTTTGCACCCCCCCCCCCTTTGCCCTGGGTTAGCACCCCCCCTTTCGAAAATTCCTGCATCCGCCCCTGTCGTGTAAAGCTAGGCCCTGTGGAGCATCTGGTTTATCATCAAATCTGTTCTTTTAAGTTTCCCAATACTGTTGTTTGAGTAATTATTTTCCTAAATCAATTAAATAATTACTTGATTAGATTATTGCCAGTTAACATTATCAATACATTTAGTATATATGAACGGACCATTAAATATGGAATAAAATTCCTTGAAATTCTAGTTCTAGTTAATAATGTTCAAGGTTTAATGTTAACAATTCAACGACATGTAATACATAAAATGGGTATTATTTTTGTGTATCCATTTTTAGGCAGTTAAGCTGCCTTATGCGAGCACCCTAGATTTGTGTTCTACCCAATAAATGCTGAAATATGTGCCATTGTTATTATCTAGCTGTATGTTATGTTATTTATAACTAATTGGACAGTTTTTTCATACTTTTAATTCTTGATTACAAAAAATATGACCAGAAAAACCTTAAATGATCGTCGATTTATCCAAAAGTTTTGAAGTTGCACATAGGAAGTAGGGCATATTAGGAATCTTTATGTAGTTTATTATCCCCTGAGATTTTGGCTAAGCTGTCGAAGAACAAATGTATGAAATGTTTAATCGCCGAAAATCTCTAAAGACAAGTAGTTTAGATTTCCCAAATGGCAAAAGTCGTAGGAATATTGTTTGTCGTCAATACTTAGTCAACTACGTCAGTAGTCTTAAAATAAGTTCCACCGTTCATGCTGTTGGCGGCAATTTTAAATTATAAGACGAAATTTTTGTATCTTTTCAATTTGGAGGCAGGGGTTCAAATTAGCGGTTGTCCGAGGTCTGCGACCTTCCACTTTGCAGTCGGACTTTCGACTTGGTTACTAGCTACGCTCGTCATGCCCGAGTTGAGAGGCCTGAAATAAAAAAATAACTTTGCAAACCTTTTTACCAAAGTCTCCTAATAAACGATCTCAAAACTTGTTTTTAGCATTATTATTCATGACAGCGATGCTCATTTTGTTTAACCGCTAGCTTTATACAGAAAATTGCCGACAAATAATGTGTAAATTCGAGCAAAATCGTAACTGACAAAAACAACATTGAAAATAAAATGGCTGACATGAGAAGAAAATTACAATATCGGATCCGATTCCGGAAGCGGATATGGGTAACTCCAGGTTTTGGCGATCAACTTAAAAAAAAATCAAGACAGATGACAAAATACATCTTTGCATGGTAAATAAATATAAACACTAGAATTGAAAACCAAAAGATATATGTAAAAGAATGAAAAAACAGAAAATATTTTGTACTTTTTGACAAATTTTTTAATGTCAAAATCCAATACATTGTGAGTCTTTGTGACAGCTGAGAACAGTATATCTAACAATATATATGGTTCTGGTGACAGTATAAATTTTCTTAATCAGTAAATAATATTGGTAAAGCAAGTTAGATGCTTTTAAAGTGTAAACATTTTACTGAAATTTCAATGGGTATTTTTTTTTCTCAATTTTGATGGGTCAGTTGAAATAGCTGGAAGTTTCTTATTTTACACATAAAGTGCAACTAGATTATATGATACCTGAATGTAAGCAAATCATATGATATGTATGTGGAGTTCTTTGGGGCACTCTACCCCTCCTGTTTGTTAACTTTGAAACGGATGAGATCCCCACTTCTCAACCATATACATTCATGTATGGGACTATATAACTAATGAAATGAAATATAGGTGAAGTCCCTAGGGTCATCCACCACCTCCTGCTTTAGAACTTGGAAACAGTCGAGATCCCCACCCCTCAACCATATTTATTCATGCATGTGACAATATAACCAATCAAATGAAATACAGGGGTATGTATGTGGAGTCCTTTGGGGCACTCTACCCCTCCTGTTTGTTAACTTTGAAACGGATGAGATCCCCACTTCTCAACCATATACATTCATGTATGGGACTATATAACTAATGAAATGAAATATAGGTGAAGTCCCTAGGGTCATCCACCACCTCCTGCTTTAGAACTTGGAAACAGTCGAGATCCCCACCCCTCAACCATATTTATTCATGCATGTCACAATATAACCAATCAAATGAAATACAGGGGGAGTCCCTGGGGTCACCCCACCCCTCGATCCTGTTTGGAACTTTTAAACAGTCGAGATCCCCACCCCTAAACCATATATATTCATGTATGGGACAATATAATAAATCAAATGAAATATAGGGGGAGTCCCTGTGGGTCATCCCACCCCTCCTGTTTGAGAACTTGGAAACGGTCGAGATCCCCATCCCTAAACCATATATATTCATGTATGGGACAATATAACAAATCATATGAAATATAGGTGGAGTTTGTGGGGCCACTCTACCCCTTTCTGTTTGAGAATTTGAAAACGGTTGAGATCCCCACCCATAAACCATATATATTTATGTATTGGACAATATAACAAATCAAATAAATTATAGGAGGAGTCCCTGCGGTCACCCCACCCCTCCTGTTGTTTGAGAACTTGGAAACAGTCGAGATCCCCACCTTTAAATTAAACCATATATTTTCATGTATGGGACAAAAGAACTAATCAAATGAAATATAGGGAGAGTGTTAAGGGTCACCCTACCCAATCCTGTTTGATAACTTGGAAACAGATGAGATCCCCACCCCTCAACCATATATACTGAGCCAAAAAAGTTTAGCAACAAAAATATGAAATTTTATTTTATTACAAAATCATAATCAACATATAATTTTAATAATAAAAAAACTGGAATTATTACATGTCAGAAGCAACATGGCTGTTTATCACTCACATTCATTAGGATTTTCTTTGTATGGAGCGCGGGAGGGTCAAAATGTGGAAATGAATATACTATTATTCAAAATCAATTTCTCAGCCATGCCCTTATTGGACCAATGAAGGATTGGCAGGCTCACCAGCAGCTGCCCTTAGTCAATGCACTACTTTTGTGGCCGGAAAAAACTTGTCACGTGTTGATGAAAAGCGAAGGTAGCGCTCCTCCTTTGGGGATAGTTTTTTTTGGTCTACAGGATATCGACCTATCCTGTGCAGTTGCAATTTGTCGATATCTGTTTGTTAGTCTCTAAACTGTTGCCGTATGCACATTAAATCGATCCAAGATGTCAGCAACACTCATTCCGACATCAACCATTCCAAGACCTGTCTGACGGTCATTTTCGGGGAGCCCTGGTTGACGCCCCATGCAATTTTTTCAAAGGTGTATGTGTTTTTCCTATCAATGGCATGTTTCTGAACGTCAGTGAAAAAGAAGTTTTTACTATCGTTTTAAAAGTACAGGTACAGAAGGTAAAATGTCAATTACACGTGCAAAGCTGAAATGGCGCGAAATCAATCACCAGGAAAAAAGTACGTCTGTTTTAAATTACAGGTAAAACTAAGGATTATATCAATGATGTTTGAATATTTTTTTTCCCAGAAACAACAAAAAAAAAAAAAATTAAAATAAAAGTGTTGCTAAACGTTTTTGGCTCAGTATATATTCATGTATTGGACAATATAACAAATAATGAAGTATAGGGGAAGTCACTGGGGTCCCCCACCCCCTCCTGTCTGAAAACTTGATAATGGTCGAGATCCCCACCCTTAAACCATATATATTCATGTATGGGACAATATAAAAATCAAATGAAAAAAAGGGGTAGTCCCTAGGGTCACCCCACACCCTCTTGTGTGTGTTTTGAGAACTTGTAAAAGACTGAGATACCAACTCCTAAACCATATTCATTCCTGTTTGTCATTTCAAAAAGATTGAATGACATACAAGGTCAATCTCATAGGCGTCACATATGCATATCACTTTGCTAAACCTAACACCTGTCATTTTATTCCAAACTTAGACGTCATGGACTTGGGGTGAAGGTGGAAGTCATTTACATTTACTATTGACAGGTCAGTCAGACCTCACCATTGATCGCTGTAGTAGTAAACATTTGTCTGATTTGTGTCTCATAACTTTTGTACTGTAGAACACAAACTCAGTTTTCTTTCCAGGGAAGCAAGTACATTCATACTTTTACAAGCTCGTACTAAAGTCAACCTGAACTACTAACAGTCAACTAATATGAACAATTACGATCAACTAGAAGAACTGCAATGATATTGCGAATTTGTACCACTGCTGACTCAAGACTCGTGACCACGAAAAAAAATATACTTGAAATATACTTTGCTATTGAAGACCTTGATAAATTATTAATTATTTGCCTTAATGGTTAATTCATTAAATGAACATAAATGTACAATTACATGTATATATGAATGTTTAATGTTTGTTCTTTTTTAAAAGTCTTTAAACAAAAATTGAAGCAACATTGCCACAGTTTTCATAATTATGTTTGCCTTGGTTTTTTGGTTTTTGGTTAACTGCCTACAGCGCTTTGATTTAAATCATTCATCATATCGCTAGATAAATCGAAGGAGTACTCGAGTATCGCTAAGTAAATCCAAGGAGTACTCCGGTATCGCTCAGTAAATCCAACGAGTACTCAAGAGGTAATTGAATCTTCCCTGTAATATGTATATCCACACATAAATATCATTACCTTGCAGATATCATCTAGCATTGATTCATTTTCATGGTTTCCTAATTTTATTTTACAGATTGAACAAAATGAAATGGATCATATAAAAAATGTATGTGACTTTGTATACAAAACATTGGATAAAATGCTATGTTATAATGGGGGCACAGCCCACAACTTTTTCAATAATTGGGAATGATATGCCTTCATACTCTGAAATTCAGCAATACTGTAAAGAAGCTGGATGCATATTCAATGGTAAGTAACATATTTCAAGAAATATTAAGTTGGACAAGTTAAGAAGAACATATTCTTTATTTACCATATTGCATTTCAAATATATTCATTAGTTATTATGGATTCTCAAGATCGAATTGTAAAATGTTTGTATAATAAAAGTGCTTAGGATAGAGCCTGTGGAAATTTTGCAACGTTAGATGTGCAATATTTCAAACAGGTGGTAAATGTGTATTACATGTACTTCAAATAGGTTGCAGATAACTGGGCCATTCTACCATTATTCATTTACAGAAATATATTGAAAAAAATCAATTAGTAATTTGTCTGGTTATAAAGTTGTTTTTTTTTACTTTTAAATTTTCTTATTTGATACAAGAAAAAATTGTAACAGGATGCTGTTATGAAGTCTACTAAATAAAGCTCCCATAATTATTCTTTCCCATTGTTGCCAGACAATGTACTAATTGGTTTGGTCTGATAAATGCATATGTGACATCAGGCAGTGAGTAGGTATTAATATGGAATTTATTAAAAATTTCAAGTTAAAGAAATTATGCAAATTTCATAATTAAAAATATTTCCATTTTTGTTGAGCCTTCGACTTTAGTTGAAAAAGCGAGACAGTGAAAGCGATCCTACATTCCGTAGTCGTCGGTGTCGTGGTCGGCCGCCGCGTCCACAAATATTAATTCACTCTGTGGTAAAAGTTTTTGAAATTTTAATAACTTTCTTAAACTATACTGGATTTCTACCAAACTTGGACAGAACCTTGTTTATGATCATAAGATAGTATCCAGAAGTAAATTTTATAAAAATGAAATTCCATTTTTTCTGTATTTCATTTATAAATAGACTTAGTTTTTTTCTGCGGGGAAACATTACATTCACTCTGTGGTTAAAGTTTTTCAAATTTTGATAACTTTCTTAAACTATCCTGGGTTTGTACCAAACTTAGACAGAAGCTTTTTATGATCATAAGATAGTATCCAGAAGTAAATTTTGTAAAAAAGTAAATCAATTTTTTCCGTATTTTAGTTTTAAATGGAATTAGGTTATCTGCCAGGAAAAGACACATTCACTTTGTGGTTGAAGTTTTAAAATTTTTAATAACTTTCTTAAACTATCCTGGGTTTGTACCAAACTTCGACAGAAGCTTGTTTATGATCATAGGATAGTATAAAAAAAATAATTCATTTTTTCTGTATTTTACTTTTAAATGGACTTAGCTTTTCTCTCAGTAAACAACACATTCACTCTGTGGTTAAATTAAAAAAAAAAATTTATAACTTTTTTATACTATTTTAAATTTGTACCAAACTTGGACAGAAGCTTGTTAATGATCAACAGCTAGTATCTAGAAGGATTCACTTATAAATGGATTTAGTTTTTCTTCCAGTTTACATTACATATATACAGTCTGCAGGATTCATAATAAACTATCCTGGATTTTTACCGAACTTGGACAGAAGCTTCTGTAACAATCAGAAGATAGTATCAAGAGGAATATTTTTATAGATTTTTGTTCCTTATTTTTATTGAGCCTGCGACTAACAGCAAAAGTAGGCGAGACACTGGGTTTCGCGGAACCCTTACCAATTTTGACGGGACGTATTATGGTATACAAATGTCCAGTGTCTGTCCATCCGTCTGTCTCTGTATATCTGTCCGTCCGTCTGTCTGTCCGGCGTAAACATGTCGCACCGTAACTTGAGAACGACTTATCTTAAAGGGAAATTCCGCGATTTTTTACTTATCATCTAATTATGTTCATCTTAACATAAAAAACACATTTGCAAAGTTTTAAATTTATATTCCTTCTAATAACGGAGAAAATCAAGTATTTGTAACTTTTTGGTTGAACTCTCGAGTGGGTCGTGACGTTTTAGCCCGATTTGTTGAATCCTGGGAAAAAATAAAATCTGTTTAACTCTTATAGCTTATCGACAATATACGTAATTAAAAGCGCACAGCTGACGAATGGTCGTAGTTATTAACCACAATATAAGAATGAACGAAAATGAATATGCATATACCGTTTTGTATTGATTGAATTAAACTCCTATAAAATTATCTCTGGTAAATGTTTTCGAATAAATTTCATTAATTATTGTTGAGATTTTTTTCATAAAATATTTATTGAACATTTTTACTGATATTGAACTGAAAATATTTCAGTTCTATTTACCGTTATTGATTTGATAATCATTTCAATGCAACTAATGTGTGAGCAGAGTGTGTATATTATTTTGTAAAGGTCCCTGTATATGTCTCGGCTTGAGGTCAATTCGTTTACCTTGTAGCTATTTAGCCGCAGGTGTGAGTTCAAGCGTACACAGGTATGAATGTTGTTATTTGGAAAGGATAAACAGAAAGGATTAGAAAGAGTATGCTGTATTTAATACACTTCGATTTAATACACGATGAGAATAAAGATACAATAATTAAATTGTGTATATTAATTGAAAATAAAATTCAGATTCATAATTCCGAAAGTGTATAAAAATAAAAGGAAACAATTTTGGATTACTTTCTTAGCGGCAATTGGCGTAAAGATTCAAATATGAAGTAAAAAATAGTAGTTTTAATCTTTAATAAAAACTAAATGCAATATTTCCCAATTTGATATACCATTGCACATCTGTTTGATATCATTGACTTTACCGGAATTTTTTAACTTGTATTCAAATCTGGCTGTTTAATAAGTAATACAGTAGTTGTAATAAAACTTATATTTTAGTCATGCATAACTGATATTGACGAATTTAGAATAGTTCGTCCATACATCGTTGTTCTTGAAACAATCATTATTAGTATACATGTAAGTTTCCTGACGTTTAAGCGCCATTGAGGATGAGTTCTAGAGAAAGCAGACAAGTAGCGTTTCGTTAGTTTGTTTGTTGGGAAAGGAGAGGAAATGCAACCACTTGTACAGATAAACGACAGCATTACCATACAAGCATTTATAGTCAACACAACCAGAAAGAGTTCCCATCGTTGGACGGGGAATATGAAGGCTTCCAAGAATGAACAAGTGACATGTCTAACTCTGAACAGTTAGAAAACGGACTATCGACATCTACTGCTTGTTCTTGATATTTGAAACTGCATGCATATATACGTATACGTTTATGATAGTGATGACTTCTTGTGTCTGACAAAAACTAAATTCCTTCATGGTTATATCTTGCCATACGTTTATATTGGTTTGTAAGGTGATTACTCAAAATCGTTATTTGAAGATGTAGATTCATTTCAATACAGAAATTTCGTCTATATATTAAGTTTCACAAGTGTATACCACGGAGAAGCTCTGAAGGTACATTACTCCCATTTTGTTTGGGTGTGAACCATCGATGTTTACAGCAATATCAAAGAATAAGATGATGATGGTAGAAAGAACTATGGGCGTCATGTGGCAAATATTACATGCATATCGGACCATGAGTTGTCAATCTGTATGAAAAGATTTCCAATACAACCATATTATTGAGAAGGAAATTCAATGTTTACATGCTATACTCTCGTTCTAGTATTACAGGGTTCTTGTGGCGTCCACCTTAGACACACATCTTTTTAACGATGTTTAAAAAAAAGACAGAACCAATTTAATGTCATATTTCCCTTGAATATCAAGAAAGAAAATAAATCCTGAAATTAATTTGAAACTTTGATACTTAATAGTTTCCCAGCAAAATATTCACATCCCTTGGGGATAGTTAGTGTTCGTCCAGTGGCATATATAACAATTGTGATGACGAATTCCTTCCTTTGTTCGAAAACAATCTTATTCTTCTTCTTCTTCTTTTTCTTGTAAACAATAATCTATCGACATTCGATGATTACATACTGTTGGCATACGTGGACTAGTCTATTTACAAAACTTTTACCCCAATTTATTCAAAATATATGTTTTTTTTTTCTTATGTTCAATGTATACATGTACATATATTTCAAATTGCGCTATAGTTCCGTAACTTTCTACCCAGTCGTATAAACGAATCGTCGACAAGTGCGTACATTTTTTAAAATCAATATTTCTGGTATGTTCCAATCTGTCCTTCACTATTGACAATGAGTATTACATTTATCCAAATTCACCCTTGGAAAAAATATTTAAATAGATTTTAATTTCATCAAATCTTATTTTTTGGGTATTATTTATATTTTTTAAGAATAATATTCTTTACACCAGAAATGTTATTTATAAACAAGCGTATGAGTTTAGTACTGACAAGTAAGACAGAGTTGTATATTATACATCTGATAGTTCAAAATTGAAAGTTATAAGTTATCCGCCGTGTACACTGATCAATACCTGCAGAGGTGAAACGATGCATGAACTTGCAAGCCCGACAGGAAATCGCTTGAATACCTGGGCGTGTCACCTCACACCCCTCACAATACCTTTGGAAGTAATATCTTTAGCCATGCTAGTGATCAGATGAGGGAAGATCAGAATTTATTTGAAAAAAGATTATTACTTAAAGAATTATTAACAAATTAGATTTTCGAAAACAATTTTCACGGAACAATTATTTATGATTTCAACTTTGACTTTTTACCTAATTCCAATATCAACAGTTTAAAAACAACAGACCATGGTAATTTAAAAAAATAAGAATATTTTCCGTATCAAGTCAGTTAGTCGGATAAAACAACCGTACGATTGACAAGATATCGACACACAATTACGACTACATCGGTTACTGTAGTTTTGTTCCTTTGTGGTTTATAGACATATCGTTGTTATTAATCGGGAAAGAAGACAAAATGGCCGAAAGGCAGAGAATTGATACTCTAAATTTAAAATCGATGGTGATCGCTTATCTAGCGGAATAAAACTTTGAGCATTTTATTACTGAATGAACATAATATTAATTTTTGATTTTTTTGCGAAGTTTCCCTTAAATTTCATGAAACTTAATAAAGTTGTTTCTTATGATGGTCAAATGATCTGTATACTTTTTGGTGAAAATAAGATTTAAGCTTTTTGAGTTACGGCACTTTGTAACTAAAACAGGGGTGTGTTTTTAGCTCACCTGGCCCGAAGGGCAAAGTGAGCTTTTCCCATCACTTGGCGTCCGGCGTCCGTCTTTAACTTTTACAAAAATCTTCTCCTCTAAAACTACTGGGCCAAATTTAACCAAACTTGGCCACAATCATCATTGGGGTATCTAGTTTAAAAAATGTGTCCGGTGACCCGGTCAACCAACCAAGATGGCCACCATGGCTAAAAATAGAACATAGGGGTAAAATGTGGTTTTTGGCTTATAACTCAAAAACCAAAGCATTTAGAGCAAACCTGACGGGGGGGGGGGGGGGGGGGGGGTAAAATTGTATATTAGGTTGAGAGCTATCTGCCCTGTAATTTTCAGATGAATCGAACAACCCATTGTTTGGTTGCTGCCCCTGAATTGGTAATTTTAAGGAAATTTTACTGTTTTTGGTTATTATCTTGAATATTATTATAGATAGAGATAAACTGTAAACAGCAATAATGTTCAGCAAAGTAAGATTTACAAATAAGTCAACATGACCGAAATGGTCAGTTTACCCCTTTAGGAGTTATTGTCCTTTATAGTCAATTTTTAACCATTTTTGGTAAATCTTAGTAATTTTTTACAAAAATCTTCTCCTCTGAAACTACTGGGCCAAATTATTCCAAACTTGGCCACAATCATCATTTGGGAATCTAGTTTTAAAAATGTGTCCGGTGACCCTGCTTACCAACCAAGATGGCCGCCATGGCTAAAAATAGAACATAGGGGTAAAATACAGTTTTTGGCTTATAACTCAAAAACCAAAGCATTTAGAGCAAATCTAACATGGGGGGTAAAATTGTTTATCAGGTTAACATCTATCTGCCCTGAAATTTTCAAATGAATCGGACAACCCGTTGTTGGGTTGCTGCCCCTAAATTGGTAATTTTAAGGAAATTTTACTGTTTTGGGTTATTATCTTGAATATTATTATAGATAGAGATAAACTTTAAACAGCAATATTAATGTACAGCAAAGTAAGATTTACAAATAAGTCAACATGACTGAAATGGTCAATTGACCCCCTAAGGAGTTATTGTCCTTTATAGTCAATTTTTAACAATTTTTATAAAATTTGTAAATTTTTACTACCATTTTCCACTGAAACTACTGGGCCAAGTTCATTATAGATAGAGATAACTGTAAGCAGGAAGAATGTTCAGTAAAGTAAGACATACAAACACATCACCATCACCAAAATACAATTTTGTCATGAATCCATCTGCTTCCTTTGTTTAATATTCACAATAGACCAAGGTTACAGTAAGAGCCTCTAGTTTTTCACATGTCGCACCATATCTCAAAAACGATTCTTGATTATTGCTTAAAACTTTACACACTTCTTAGTTATATTAATCTTAAGATCTGTATACTTTTTGGTGATGATTCAAAATTTCATTTTTGAGTTATTGAGTATTTTGTAAAAAAGGGGAGGTTTTTTTGTCGAGCTTGCAACTTTTGTTGCAGAAAGCTCGACATAGGGATAGTGATCCGGCGGCGGCGGCGGCTACGGCGGTGGCGTTAGCTAACTTCTTAAAAGCTTAATATTTTAGAAGGTGGAAGACCTGGATGCTTCATACTTTGTATATAGATGCCTCATGTTACGAAGTTTCTGTCAGTCACATGTCCAATGTCCTTGACCTCATTTTCATGGTTCAGTGACCACTTGAAAAAAAGTTCAAATTTTTTGTAATGTTGAATTCTTTCTTATTATAAGTAATAGGATAACTATATTTGATATGTGCGTACCTTGCAAGGTCCTCATGTCTGTCAGACAGTTTTCACTTGACCTCGACCTCATTTCATGGATCAGTGAACAAGGTTAAGTTTTGGTGGTCAAGTCCATATCTCAGATACTATAAGCAATAGGGCTAGTATATTCGGTGTATGGAAGGACTGTAAGGTGTACATGTCCAACTGGCAGGTGTCATCTGACCTTGACCTCATTTTCATGGTTCAGTGGTTTTAGTTAAATTTTTGTGTTTTGGTCTGTTCTCATACTATGTGCAATAGGTCTACTATATTTGTTGTATGGAATGATTGTAAGGTGTACATGTCTAGCGGGCAGATGTTATGTGACCTTGACCTCATTTTCATGGTTCAGTGGTCAAAGTTAAGTTTTTGAGTTTTGGTCTTTTTATCTAATACTATATGTGCCATAGGTCAACTATATTTGGTGTATGGAAATATTTTATGATCTTTATGTCAGTCGCACAGGTTTTATTTGACAGTGACCTCATTTTCACGGTTCATTGCACAGTGTTAAGTTTTTGTGTTTTGGTCTATTTTTCTTAAACTATAAGTAATAGGTCAACTATATATGTTGTATAGAAGCATTGTTAGCTGTACATGTCTGCCTGGCATGGTTCATCTGACCTTGACCTCATTTTCAAGGTTCATTGGTCTTTGTTTAATTATCTTGGTTAATGTTAAGTTTATGGTACAGCTGTTATAAAGCTTAGCTTTTTACTTAGGACTATCAACATAATATCAATGATTAGTATAGAAGGCGAGACATTTCAGCGTGTGCACTCTTGTTTACATGTCGCGCTGTATCTCAAAAATCATTTATGATTATTGCTTAAAACTTTACACACATTTTTGTTATATTAATCTAAAGATCTATATACTTTTTGGTGATGATTCAAAATTTCATTTTTGAGTTATTGAGTATTTTTAAAAAAAAAAGGGGAGTTTTTTTTTACATGACGTGCCTTGTAACTGTTTATTTCTTCCTCTGTGATATTTTATCCTGAGGATAATTTGTCCCGGTAATTTTTTTCCAGGCATGGTATTTCACAGGTTGATTTTTTCCAGAGGAGTGAAAATCTATTGTGTTATGCGGATAGTATGTACCGGTATATATTTGCCGTACTATATTTCACAGAACCGTGTGAAATAGAGTCCCATTAACTACTATGTAAGTTACTCACAATCAATATATACCTGACTATATTTATAAAATGTTTCACAAAGGTAGACTAAATTTGCATAATTTATCAAAGGGAGGTAATTATGAGCAAATTATATTTTAAAGACATTAATATAATATAATATAATATAATATAATATAATATATTTCTGAATCTATTCTATTTTATTTGAATCTTATTTTTTATATATTCATTTATATAAAAAGATGACTTACAACTTGATTTAATAAAACAGATAACATTTCACAGGTAAAAACTATCCAGCTGTTAAACATGCTATTGTTCCAATATATTGTTATGCTATGATTTATCTGATTTCCATATAATCAACAACTACATCTCTGTTCCCAGACAAAACTATTTAATATATTATAGTTAAAAATATCATCATAATCAAATTCTTCTATTACTGTTAACAGTAGCAATATGCAACTATATTTCTACCTTACTTTTAAATTTATATTTGTACTGAGATCTGAAAACAACTCACTTTTACATGAATTTCACTAACCTTATTTATTAAATCATGATATTATTTTCACAATTACGATCTTTGAAATTACTTCTGATTTTCTTCCCTATGTTTCATGATAATTTTCTTTTTAAAAGGATGATATTGACTTGAATACATTTTTTTGTATTTCAGGAAATTTTTTCAAGGATAATTTGTGAAATTATTTCCCATTATAATATATATTTTTTAACAATTTTGCTTTATTTCAAATACACTATTATTATTTCATTGTATTTTTAAAGGATAATTTTTTTCTAATAACTATTCAATAAGTTAACTACCCAGATAGAATTTCACGGTAAAGGATAAGATATCCCAGGGAAATAGTTTCCTCCGGATAAAAAAATAACAACAACTACTGTGACATTTTTTCCTCCAGATCAAATTTCACCCGGATATAATTTTGCTTTACACCTTATCTCTAAACCTATTTATGATAATTGCTGAAAACTTTACACACTTCTTTGTTATACTAATCTAAAGATCTGTATACTTTTTTGAGTTATTGAGTATTTTGTAAAAAAGGGGAGTTTTTTTTACATGTTGCGCTGTATCTCAAAAACAATTTATGATTATTGCTTGAAACTGTACACACTTCTTGGTTATATTAATCTAAAGATATGTATACTTTTTGGTGATGATTCAAAAATTTATTTTTGAGTTGAGTATTTTGTAAAAAAAGGGGATGGTTTTTGTTTTTACATGTCGTGCCGTATATCAAAAACAATTTATGATTATTGCTTGAAACTGTACACATTTCTCTGTTATATTAATCTTAAGATCTGTATATTTTTGGGTGATGATTCAAAATTTCATTTTTGACTTATTGAGTATTTTGTAAAAAAGGGGGAGGAGGTTTTTACATGACGTGCCTTATCTCAAAAACTATTTATGATAATTGCTGAAAACTTTACACACTTCTTTATTATATTAATCTTAAGATCTTTATACTTTTATTTTTGAGTTATTGAGTATTTTTAAAAAAAGGGCCAAGTGAACTTTTCCCATCACTTGGCGTCCGTTGTCGGCGTCCGGCGTCGTTGTCCATCTTCGTTAACTTTTACAAAAATCTTCTCCTCTGAAACTACTGGGCCAAATTAAACCAAACTTGGCCAAAATAATCTTTGGGGTATCTAGTTTGAAAAATGTGTCCGATGACCCGGCCATCCAACCAAGATGGCCGCCATGGCTAATAAGAGAACATTTGGGTAAAATGCAGTTTTTGGCTTATAACTCAAAAACCAAAGCATTTAGAGCAAATCTAACAGGGGGTATAATTGTGTATTTGGTCAAGATCTATCTATCCTGATTTTCAGATGAATCGTACAGCCTGTTATTAGGTTGCTGCCCCTGAATTGGTAATTTTAAGGAAATTTTGCTGTTTTTTGTTATTATCTTGAATATTATTATAGATAGAGATAAACTGTAAAGAGCAATAATGTTCAGGAAAGTAAGATTTACAAGTAAGTCAACATGACCGAAATGGTCAGTTGACCCCTTTAGGAGTTATTGCTCTTTATAGTCAATTTTTAACCATTTTTCGTAAATCTTAGTTATCTTTTACAAAAATCTTCTCCTCTGAAACTACTGAGCCAAATTATTCCAAACTTGGCCACAATCATCATTAGGGTATTTAGTTTAAAAAATATGTCCGGTGACCTGGCCATCCAACCAAGATGGCCGCCATGGCTAAAAATAGAACATAGGTGTAAAATGCAGTTTTTGGCTTAAAACTCAAAAACCAAAGCATTTAGGGCAAATCTGACACCGATTAAAATTGTTTATCAGGTAAAGATCTATCTGCCATGAAATTTTCAGATGGATAGGACAACCTGTTGTTGGGTTGCTGCCCCTGAATTGGTAATTTTAAGGAAATTTTGCCGCTTTTTGGTAATTATCTTGAATATTTATATAGATAGAGATAAACTGTAAACAGCAATAATGATCAGCAAAATAAGATCTAGAAATAAGACATGACCAAAATTGTCAATTGACCCCTTAAGGAGTTATTGCCCTTTATAGTCAATTTTTAACATTTTTCATAAATTTTGGTAAATTTAAAAAAAATATTTTCCACTGTAATTACTGGGCCAAAATCATTATAAATAGAGATAATTGTAGCAACAAGAATGTTCAGTACAGTAAGATCTACATACACGTCACCATCACCAAAACATAATTTTGTCGTGAATTTATCTGTGTCCATTGTTGAATATGCACAAAGACCAAGGTGAGCGACACATGCTCTTGAGAGCCTCTAGTTTGTTATATTAATCTAAAGATCTATATACTTTTTGGTGATGATTTAAACAGCAATTATGTTCAGCAAAGTAAGATTTACAAATAAATCAACATGACCGAAACTTATAATGATTTACTTTTATAAAAAGTTTAGTTTCTACAGTTTCTTCCATAGAAATAAAACAAACTTTTTATTTTTCCACAGTTAGCAGAAAGTAAGGATCAGGAAGTAACCATCACTATTGATTGAATAAACAGATCCATCAACAAATTATTAATGTTAGGGCAAAGCCCGTGGTTTACACAACATTTCAAGAGTATGATAATGAAAACAAAATTCTCATCCGCCAATCTGTGGAAGAGGGTGGATGCCACATAGATGGTATGTTACATTATAAGTTTGTTGCACTATTTGACAAGAAAAGCTATCTACCTGCTCCCTCCTCCCCCTTAGTATTCTTGTAACTTGTTTTCAATGTATTTGTTGTTTACTTTAAGTGATTTCAGGCAGTCATATATGATCTCGCAAAAGAAGATAGTAAACCATCTCATTACTGGATTGTTTTGCATAAAACTGATACTTTCAAATTCAGACCTCCAAACAGGATCAATAAAAATATGTTCAGAAATGGCAAGGTCAAATAAAATCAATCTTGGCCTCTTATTTATCATAAGTGACATAGGAACACACACATTGTTCAGCAGGGGTGGGTCACTAGACAGAAATCATGAAGCCAATAATTGAAGACCCATGTTTATATGCAGATTATAACCTTATTCAATATTGAAACCATAGATTTTTGGTGCAACTCCAATAACTTTCCAAAAACCCTTTTTTATAATCAAAGTTTATTGATTGGTTAGGACAATCCAAACCTAGTAAATGTCCTTCAACCCCGTAGAGTATCGGATTTGTCCTCTCTATTTTAGCAATTAGATTTTGCCTGGTCATTAATCATGCATATTCATGATATTGGTACACTGAGGTAACTTTTATCTATAAATAGTCGAATCTTCTGGAGTTTCGTAAACAACAACGTTAAACGATATATACTACTACATAACGTGTGACCTCACGTGTGTGGTAAAATTTGTTGATTGATGCATGTGGATATTCTAGTAAATGATTAATCTACAAAGCGAGAGCACTTTCCATTTTCATCAGCGAAGAGTCGACTAGCCCTTTTTGAAAGGCTAACGCTTGTTTATTATTGGTGTTGAATTACTACAGTCAGGAGTCTACTTCGTCAAACTCCCCATTACGCCAGTTCATTTTCACAATCGTAGAAATGGAAGCCATTGTAGGGATGACGCGTTACCAATATTGCTCTTGGAAATTTAAATTTAAATTTATCCACATTGCACCATTACGATCCTTATATGTCAGTTGTATTTTAAAAAAACGAGGCCCTACATATACATGACAACACCTTTCTCAAGCTTTACCAATCGTTTTAGGACTAGCATGATGTATTAATGTGACACGTTTAATTCTCATCTTTTGTAAAATATTTGCAGATTCACAACTACAGGTACAAAATTTGAGAATAAATTTGTACAAGTCCTGGAATAAGGAACAGAAAAAAGAGAGAATAGCAGTTTTTATTGAAAATAAAGGTAATTATTAAAGTGATGGAAATATGAAACAAAATTGCATCCCTCCTGATTTCTACAGTTATCGGATAGTGGTATCACGTCTTCTTCGTCTCTGTTGTTTGAAGACAATAACTTTAGAATTAAAAATAGAAATCTAGGAAATCTAAACACAAGTTTATGACCATAAAAGGAAGGTTGGGATTTATTTTAGGGGTTATGGTCCCAATAGTTAAGGAATTAGGGGCCAAATTAGCATTTTACTTTTTTCCACCTCCCCCTTTTCCTTATTACCCAAAACATGTTTTGCCCAAAGATGTGGTCAGTATCTCAAATCAAATTTCTAATGACGTTTGCAACCATAATTACCCATTTAGATACATCCTAACAGTTTTGAAATATTAAAAAACATACAAAATCATTGCTAAAATTAATATCAATAATTAGTAACTGCTAAATATAAATAAGTAAGGATATTCAGCGATTTTATTTATGAGATAATGTTATTGTAATGTAATGGGAGTATCGAAATAAAAGGAACAACGGTTTTGCTATTCCCATGCATTGAAAACACAATTAATTACACACAATGATTAATAAAAGAGGGTGTATATGCAAGTCCTATACAATGGCGGATACTTTCAATTAATTACATCTTGTTCTTTTCATGATATAGCTGGAATATTGCTCACTTCAAAGTAAATACCATATGTATACATACATACATACATACACACACATATATACAATACAATACACATGTGATATGAAAATAAGTGAATATTTTTTTTTATACATTAAGGATAAGTTTTTCATGAGTAATTATTGGTAAGATATAGACAAAAAAGAACTATATATATATTTTTTTTCCTTTTAGATTTGCTTGAAATGGAGAAAAGCAGATCCGAAATCCAAAAAGCCTACAGATTGATTAATGGTTTCTTTACGCCACATTAGCACAAAAAGGCTATATCGCGGCGAGAGCTAATTCGAATATTTTTACAATTTAAAGCATATTTGAAAAATAAAACACAAAAGTCCTGCAATATACTAAAATTCTAGACTAAAGCAAATTGATTATTTACAAATAAAAATCAACAGTCAGATAACGTGATAAAAATTAAAAACGACTTAAATATAATAACATTTTATATTCTATAATAAATTCCAATTTCTTTTAAAAATGCAACAATATTTGTAAATGGAACATTATTAAATAAATCATACATATTATTGACATTGAAATGCTTCTGACGAATATCAGCAAAGTAAATACAAATAATCAAAACATATTTAATAGTATACTTGCAGTTGCAAGGTACACATTGTGGTTCATCTTCATTTTTTTTAAAAGATACTCGTGTGTTATAAAATTATGAAAATGTTTGCCTAAATTAGGTTTAATTTCATGTAATTTATTATCTTTTTTACTCCATTCATTTTTCAATATATTAAAAACATATTCTCTAATATTAGATTTAAAATCAGTATATGGTATATCACAGTTAGATAAAGGGTCACCCAGGGCATTCTTTGCCTCAAGGTCTACAGCTGTGTTTCCAAGGATTCCAACACGACTAGGAACCCATAGAAATATTATTTCTTTCAGAAGAAGTTTTAAATTCCTCATTACATATAAAATTTTGAGAATTGTTGGGTTTTTAATTTTAGTATTTTGTATAGCTTGTAAGCATGAAAGTGAATCAGAACATATAATAAATTTGGATTTATCTGAAGAAGCAATAAATTTCAGAGCCAAAATTATTGCTTCTGCTTCAGCAGTAAAGATGGATGCATCAGATGACAAATGGAGAGTTGCAGCTCTTTCCCTGAAGACAGCAGCAGATGCAACTCTGTCACCATCTTTTGATCCATCGGTATAGACAGTTGAAAAATCTAGATAATCGGCTTTAATTTCAGCATAGGGTTGCTAAATTAAAAGAGGATTTGTTTAATTTATTGTAGACTTGCTTTAATGTATATATGTTGGTAAATATTTGTAGTTGAATAACATGTTTTTCAACTGGTTTCATTCGGCATATAATGTCTGTACACAAATTTTTCAGAGATACATGCCATATTTTTTCATTTTGTAAAGTTGTGATAATGTATATTTTGTATTGTATTATGAGGGGTTTATTTTTGTTTTTGAGATATATATATAATAATAAAATGTTGAAAAAAAGGTTTCTTTTCATTGACTGATATCCTGACATATAATGAAAGTGGCCAGTAGCATTTCATTAATATATGAGAAATTAGTATTGCTTCTGATATGGTGCTCAACGTTCAGAAGATAGACACTGGTACTGTTTTAATCTTCTGCAAGAACATATAGTTAAGTGTCTTAAGTCATTCAGAACTTACACTTTAAACGTTACCCGTATACATGATGGCCATCGGTCTTATATTTGTACTGATAATGGCTGATGCTGTTGGAGATGGTGATTTACAAGATTGTCATACATTATAATAAAATAGAGGCATACTTATAACTTGATATAAGAATATGTGGTATGAGTGCTAATGAGACAACTCTCCATTCAAGTAATACTAGTATATACAAAAATGTTGGCTACATGTAAATTTTAAGTCTTTTATAGCATATTGGTTTAGTGCTTTGTAGTATTTTCAAGAGCTGAAGCAGAAAAAAAAGGTTTTTGAGTATATAATATAAGTAACTGTTGCAAACCGTTTTTGGAATACAATATGATAATCTCTTGTCTAATGTGTGTACACGGTAATCCTTGGCTTCGTTTTGACATTGCATTTTTGCAAGTTTATAGGACTCCTTGTTGGTATCAATAATGTGAATATAACGGGAGTTAAGGGATGTATGGTTGACGATATTTGAGGCAAAACACATTTTCAAATAACAGATTTTAAAAGATATTAACATGCGATAATGTTATGATCGTCATGTTTTTATCTCAAAGTCACTGAGACTTTACAACAGGGAAATTGAATACTTGCACCTTGCTGCATTTTTAAAACGTCTCCCGGAACCAAATTATGTATGTACTTTCTGTTTTCAAAAGACTGTTTACATTGGTTAAACGTCCACCAGCAGTTGCATCTGACCCAGTAGTTTAAATAGTTATCAAACGTACCAGGATTATAATTAAGTACGCCAGACGCGATTTTCGACTACATAAGACTTATCAGTGACGCTATAATCGAAATATTTATAAAGCCAAAGAAGTACAAAGTTGAAGAGCATTGAGGATCCCAAATTCCAAAAAGTTGTGTCAAATACGACTAAGGTAATCTATGCCTGGATAAGAAAATCCTTGTTTTTCGAAAAATTCAAAGTTTTGTAAACAGGAAAGTTATAAAAATAACCACATGATTGATATTCATGTCAACACCGAAATGTTGACTACTGTGCTGGTAATACCCTCCTGGGTGAAACGTCCACCAGCAGTGGCATCGACACAGTGGTAAAAGCTTTATATTTTAGAAGGTAGAGGACCTAGATGCTTCATACTTTGTATGTAGATGCCTCATGTTATGAAGCTTCAGTCAGTCAAATGTCCAATGTCCTTGACCTCATTTTCATGGTTCAGCGACTACTTGAAAAAAAGTTGAAACATTGTTTGTAATGTTTATTTCTCTCTTAATAGAGAATTTTATGTTTTAAACGATACTTATGTACGTTAACGCAAGAAACTTAGGCTTACAATAATACGGACTTATAAGACAAAATATAAATTGTGGTCGTCTCCCTTCGCCGGTTTCTGTATTTCAGATTTCAGTCGGATAGTTATAATATTGTTTTAAATCTAAAATAACATTCATGTAATAGACACGGACCATTCGATTTTCGAGGGGGGGATTTAAAATGAAGATATTTCTTCCCATTAGATAATTTTTAAAACAAATTTCAATGTCAGAGTCCCCCCCCCCCCCTCCCCCCCCCCCCCAAAGAAAAATGTAAATGATCGATGACTTCATTAAAAATCAAATACAGAATAACCGTAAATTGTCTCGAAATATCAATGTTATTTGTACAAGGCTTAGAAACAGGTAGAAAGCGAGGCTGTTTCTATAAGCATTGATAATTCGAGACAATATATGGTTATTCTATTTTTATGCGTTAAACATAAGCTTTTTTCATAACAATCATATATATCTGGGAGGGCCTAGATCAAATTTGAAATAAATAGGCAGGATCCTCGAATTTATGATGAAACCAATTTTGGAAGAGTGTTTACAAAATCGAAAGGCAGAACCAAAACATGGCCGCAAAACAAGATTATTGGAGTTGAGAAAAATGTTGGCAAGCTTGGACAAAAAAGGCTCAATCGAAATTTCGCCTTTAAAGTTTATCCATGCACCCCTCCCCTAAAAATAAATTGGTTGCATCCTTATCAAAAACAATGGACATTCATTTAGCTGAACGAAAGTAAAATGTGTACAAAAAATAGAAAAAAAAAACCACATTTACAGAAAAATAATTTACCACAAACGTTTTTGGTATTTGAATGTCAATATTTTCCATTCCTTTTTATCAGTCTTCTGTCTTCTCGGAATTGTGGGAATTATCGACCTCACTATATCAGAATACAAATAGGTATGCATGGTCGGCATTCTATCGAACTGACAGAAAGGAGTTCAACTATCTGACTATACCTCATAAGGTCGGGTCAATAGTTCCATCGGTTTAACTTTAGAAGTAAATCGGCTTAGTCATGTTTGTACATAAGTTGACAGAGTAACAGGTCGACATGTTTACATTCGAAAGGTTGACAAGTTGACCTTAGAAAGGTCTTCAAGGTTGACAAGTGTTAAGGATAGAAGGTTGACAAGTGTTAAGGTTAGAAGGTTGACAGGTCGACATGTTTAAAAGTCGATAAACTCTATCTACCACAAGACGTACCAGTAATGGAGCAAAACCATTCCACAAGACTTATTATGAACTGTTTTATGCATTTCATCTTTCAATGTTTGTCTTTTTGTCAATAAAGTGAAGTTATAAGCTACTACATACATTAAAATGTGTAATACCCATGCAACAGCAGTAAGAAGAAGGTATGTTTCAGAAAAGGAAACATTTACCGTGTAAACTGCCAGTTCCAAGTCCGAATAAAGGAGGAGGTTCCAAGTCATTTTTCTTGCAATTGGCGCAATAGTATGTTTTATTTTTGGCGCAAATGATACCATGTAATTTTAAAACAGGTGGCGCAAACGTAGCATTGGAGAAAAAATGTTGTGGCACAAAAAGGACACATTTTTGGCGCAAACAGATCTCTTTCGTAAATTCATAGGTCGACAGGTTGACAAGTGTAAAGGTTAAAGGTTAACAGATTGACAAATCGACATGTTGGAAAGTCGATAAATGCAAAGGTTGACAGGTTGACATTTGTAAAGGTTAACAGGCCTAGGTTGACAGGTCGACATGTTGAAAAGCCGATAAATGCATAGGTCGACGGGTTGACAAGTGTAAAGGTTAACGCCTGTGTATTGTTGAATTATGTGTTGGACTTGCAAAGAGAAGGGTTGAATTTATAAATGATATTGATGAAGAACAAGATGTTCCTATGGTTGCAGAATAAGGCCATGCAAGATTTGTTTTTATTTCGTTCTTACACGATACAAATGCCAATATTTAAAAACCTTTTCAGACATTTTTTCAAATTACAGTCCTTGAGGTAAATTAAGAAAGGACGATTCCTTTTCATTTTTTCATACCAACTCGTGAGTGTTGAGAGGTGAGTGAGCTTAAACAGACTAAAACTGATATACATTACAGCACGGACTGTTATTTGAAAATCGACCTGTAAAAACTGAAAAATCTAAACATTTTTGTTTCTCAGTCATTTAACATGTTTAAGACTTTTCAGTTCGATTTGGCCGTTTCAGTCTGATTATTGGTAACTAGTGGTAAGTTTTACACTTCGAAAACATTTTTGTGCATCAAGTTAAATTAAAAATAAACAATTTTAATAACTTAAACGTTTGTCTCGTGATTATATGACTCGAAACACAATAATTGTTAGATACATCGAGGAAACCAGTTAAACTGAACAATAATTATATATTATTTATACATTTAAAAAAAAATTATGAATCAGAAAAGAAATTTAACTTAAAAACCAACTAAAAAGGCAAAGGTCAGGGTCATCATTTATGGAATCCTGCGCATCAATTTTGGTAGTTTGCCTGCAGACCATGCAAGCTTACCATGTACAACGGATAAAAAGTTAAAAATAATTTACTCAGTGGCTGTACCAGGGTTGGGGTCTACCTTTTTTTCAAAAATAAAAAAAAAGACGTGAATATTGCGGTAAAGGAGACGGCAATTGTTTGTTTTCTTTTTTTCTGGAACCCTCTTTTGAAATTTCTGGATCCGCCCCAGTTACTAATCTACCACTTTAGAACCACTGTTTCATTATATATCCAAGTTTGTTGTAGTCTGCATTATCTACAATACCCTTCCCTTTTCACGAATGTGACCTACTGAATTAGACATTTTACTGGATTTGTAATAACATAAGCAACACGACGGGTGTCACATGTGGAGCAGGATCTGCGTACTCTTCCGGAGCACCTGAGATGACCCCCAGTTTTTGGTGGGGTCCGTGTTGCGTGGTCTTTAGTTTTCTATGTTGTGTCTTCTGTGCTATTATTTGTCTGTTCGTCTTTTTGTTTAAGACTATGGCGAAATCAGTTTATTTTCAATCTATGAGGTTGACAGTCTCTCTGGTATCTTTCGTCCCTCTTTTATCATGAAGCAGATATAGTCTGATAGTTACCTAAATTGAAACGACTGAAATTTTAAACGAATCAAATATGCTGCTTCTTTCAGCTTTGATTGTCGCTTATGCCTCTAATTTGGCTCAAATATTTAAGGCAATGCAACAGGGAAAACATTTTAAGATTACTATTTCCGAAAACCCTACTCGGCATGGTTCACCTGTTATGGTAATGGACAAAGGGTCCAATAATCTTAGCATCAAGTCACGCTTCGTTGACATAAATGGTTGAGATATTATAACCCATTCTGTATCATTTGATACCGTATCTCGCCTTGGATAACATACATGTCGCTTGGTATTTTTTCCCGCGACAGCTTTCTTTTTTCCAGAGTAATTACCTTTCATCAGGGATGCTTCGAATGGTAATAGTAACACAATGCTACCTTCAATCGCGCTGTCGGTCTGTAGGTCCGTCCGTTTGTAACACCCCTGTTGACACTCATGAATCTGCATCCATCAAGGGATTCTAAACATGGCAAATTTATCACACCGCGATATGTTTTGATTCACTTGCCATAATGAATTTTCCAGGTAAAAGTTTTTTTTATAGATTGTGGCACACACGACACAGATCATTCATTGAAAAGTGAATAAAAGCTGAGTTATCAATAAGACAAAAAAAAAATATGTTTGGTATTCTTACAAATATTAACAAAAGCCCTTACTCATGTTAAAGGCAATCAAATAAAATAACACCCAAAACGATCTGATGATCAAATAATCCGGGTATTTTAATATGCCTAAATATTATAAAACTACTACAACCTACACGCATATATATATTTACCTAAATTACTGAACTTGTACAAGGTCCTTAATCTTTGATCAACTTTATCCTTTTAAGAATAAATATGTTCAAAAACTCATTTTGTTGAGCCTGCAATAAACAGCAAAAAGAAGCGTGACAATGATTTCCACTGAACCCTTTCAAATTTTTTAAAATAGATACCCTTAGGATGATTTAGGCCAAGTTTGGTTTCAATAATTTGGCCCAGTATTTTCAGAAGAAGATTGTGTAAAAAATTTAAATAAAATTAAAAACAGACAAATGCCAACAATAGGGTCGTCAACACACCAGAAAAAAAAACACACTCAGAGGCATGCTTCAGTTTGCTCCAAAACAAAAATGTATTCTAGTTCAGCAATAACGGAATTCATACTAAACTGAGAAATATATAAATGTACTTAAATTAAAAATCAAACAAGAGTAACAAAGGCAAGAGACTTTCAACTTTGGCAAGGTGCAAAAATGCAACAGGGTTAAACATGTTATGTGTTACCTTTCCCTATTCCTCTATTCATTGTTGAAACAATATGTTATCCTGATATCTATGATGAGATTTTTTTTAAACATTTATGTTTTTAATGGATTCCTTTCGGAATTATGCATTATATAAAAGTCCTGACTAATGGAAACACATTTCAAACGTAGTAAGACTTTTCCCCTTTGAAACAACATGAGGCCCTACATATATGACAACACCTTTCTCAATCGTCATCAATAGTTTTAGGACTTGAATGATGTATTAATGTGACTTGTTAAATTCTCATCTTTTGTAAAATGTTTGCAGACTCAGTCAGAATAACAAAAGGTGAAGAATTTGTCTTCATCCCTTTATAAAGCATGCCACAAAGATCCTTCAAAAAGAACAGCAGTTTTATTGGAAAGCAGAGGTATTTATACAAGTGATGGAAATATGAAACAAAAATAGAAGTAAATATTCTGAAGATATAATAACATAAAATGTTTCCCTAACAATTAACATAACGATATTGTTGTACCGGTACGCGTTTGTGGCGTTTCAATTATCTGTTTTTGGACCCTTTGTCGGTCCTTAATTTCTGAACATTTATGGCAAATACCCCCAAACTCAAATCCAGTCTTCCTATTGTGATATGATAATGAAACCTTGTAGAACAATTTAAGAGAAATCCATACACTTACACCCAAGTTATGATTCCGAAAACTATAAAATTGCTTGTTTTGGCCCATTTTTATGCTCCTAGTTTCTAAACCGTTCCTACCATAACCCCAAAATCAATCCCAACCTTCACTTTGTGATGTTGAACCTTCTGGTAAAATTCAAAGAGATCCGTTCATTTGAACTTAAGTTATTGTCCGGTAACAAAATGTGTCTATGGACGACCATGACTACCAGGAACACAGCGATGACAACTTCCTACCAAAATACGACACCAATATTTTTGTTGCGGTCATATAACAATTTGAAATGAGACATTCAATGTTCCTAAGTTTCACTTAATAATATAATAAAAGTTAAAAAATATATATTTTAGAAAAATAATTCAAAAATTATTAAAAAAAATGTTAAACACTGCAAATTTTAAATTGTAAAAGAAGAAAAGAAAGTATTATCACTATTTTAAGACGAATTTTTATAAAAGATTTTATGTCTGGAGAATTTAAGAAATGATATCAAAAATCATATTGGTACATGGAGACAGGACGATATTTTTAAGCCTTTTCTCTGTTTTTAAAAGTCAGTTATTATTTTTTTTTTATTATATACCATTATTTTCGCATTTCTGTATACTATGAACATACATATCTATATTATAAATATTAAAGAGTATTTAATTTTCTATTAACTATTAATTCTAAGTTTCTTCTCCATGGCGATTACTGCTATATTATATTAGGCAGTCTCTATATATTATGATAGTATGTTTATCATAGTATACATACAGATAAACGTGAAAATAATTGTCCTGTCCCCGTCCGAGTACTTATGAAAATATTGTGCAACTTTAAACTTAGGTATAATTGTATTGGTTCTTACGATCTAAAAACATGATATGGACAACGCCCTGATTGGCGTATCTATTTTTCATTTTTGTGTGAAAACTTAAAAGTAAGTTTTTGGCTCATATCTCAGCAAATCTGACGGAATACAATTGTTTGTTAGGTCAAGGTCTATATACCCTGAAATCAGGTAACCCGTTGTTGTGTTGCTGCCCCTGAATTGGTAATTTTAAGAAAACTTTGCCCCCTTTTGGTTATAAACTTAAATATTATTCTAGATACAGATATACAGTAAACAGTAATAATGTACAGCAAAGTAAGACCTACAAATAAGTCAGCACAATCAAAATTATTTATAGTCAATTGACCCCTTAAGGAGATATTGCTCTTTATCGTCAATCTTACAACTTTCTTTTTTAATTTTTGTAAATGTTTGCAAATTTAACTACTGGGTCAAGTTAATTATAGAGAGAGATAACTATAAGTAGCAAGAATAATCAGTCAAGTAAGATCTACTAACACATCGCCATCATAAAAACACAATTTTGTCATGAATCCATCTGTGTCCTTCGTTAATGATGTGCACATAAATGAAGGTGAGCGACACCGTCTCTTTAGAGCCTCTAGTTCTACTAGATATAGGAAAAAGTTAATTTATAAAAACAAATAGCAAAATCCTATATTAAAAAAAAGAATGATTTATACATGCGAGCCCCCTTCATATCAGTGTAACAATACTAGGTAAGCACCTCATTAGGAGCATTCATGCCATGTTTTATTTCATTTCATACACATGATACAGTAGTTCTCTAAAAGGAGACGTTCTAATGTATTGTCCATAGGGTCTTATGGTAAATCAAGTCCTCAGGTGGCGGCCATCTTGGATAGCACAGAAACATCATAATTTCCATTTTCCAAAAGATCATATTTTAGACCATTACTTCTGATTAATGGTGTATAAAATATTCAACATGAACATATAAATTAGGATTTTTTAATTTAAAACTTGAATCAACTTCCCCCCTTGATGACCAAACAAGCATATAAATCAAGTCTTAATATTTTGATTATTTCATTCACAATCAAATGGGATAAAAGCTGTACATTTCAAACAAGTGTAAACTTGATAAAGAATACGTTCGAAAAAGAAATAACCTTCAAGGATGAAATAAAGAAAGCATTACTGACATAGTCTTAAATCCCTGATGTGACTCTATACTATTTAAATGTAAGTAATTTCTTCTTTCTTATCGGTAATTTTTGTTGAGCCTCCGACTTTTGTCTTAGAAAGATCGACATATATCTTGAAAACACACATACCTCCTTTTTATGCATCTTCAATTCTTTTATTCATACATATACTTTTATTTCATAAAAGTCTTTTAAAAAGTTTTTTTTTTAAAACAGGGAAGCAAACAACCTTAGATTGCATTTTAATGCCTTCACATTTTTGTTTTAGTTACATTGGATAAATATTTTATGTCCATAATTATTGGGGCCCCTCTCTCTCTTTGACAAGTGAAGCATCGAATAGGCCTAGGGTTAGGGATAAACATGTCAACTCTGACTCAGCAGCAACTCAAAGTAATAGATGGAGGAGGAGTTGGAGTTCTAAAGGTCAAAAGATATGTAACTATAATTTGATTATATTTCCATTCTTTTTATTTGAAATCTAACAACATCAGTTACACCTTGGCTTGAAAGTTCCTCACAGATTTCTTTTATTTTTTTAGGACTTAAGGATTAAAGACCAATGATTATAATGACACAGAAGACACCCTTACCCAAAAACTGTACTTAGGAGTTAGATTCATCCATTAGAAGGGCATTAAAACATAAAAGAATGTTTGTTTCTATGAAGGTAGTTCCATTAAAATTTGGCCAGCTAACTCCTACTTTTCTTTTCAAAATTTTATTACATAAAGTTTAGAAAATCATTTTGAAAATCATATAAAATTCTTGTTAGTTTTTCATAGTTTTAGAGATAAAAACTACAAATAATGGTAAGAATATTTGCTTCTTTTGTTTCTGATTCTTTTGCCAGATATTTGGAATCCTAACGGTTTTATCCATATCGTGCCCTAACAAATTACTGACAAACCAGTACTTTACTTTACCTTTCGTAATTTTATTACTTGTAGTAAAGATTTTGTACGTATGATTGCCAATGAGAAAAGTGAAACAGAAATTAACAACTGTAGGTAACCCGTGCAACTATACCGCAAATTTAAACCAATTCAAATGAGAAACTTTTATTTACATCCAAAATAATGAAGAAAAAGCCATTGTTATTTCTTTATATTTAAAAAAAAATGTGCCATAATGCAACAATATTTGTAAATGGATTGATTGATTGATTGTTGGTTGCTCTACGCGCTATTATAGTTAACCTTCTAGTCCTGAGTGCCCCAAGGAGTCCTTAGTAGTGTTTAGACACACCCTTTCAAAATCTAGAGTAATTACATAGATCCAGGATAGTTGAATAAAAATTCTATATAAAAACACTTATTTTAAGTGAAATGTCAACCAAATTTGATACAAAAAAATCTGATTTAAAATAAATCTTTTCCACAGATTTATTTGCTTATCTGATTGATTGTTGGTTGCTTTACGCCGCATTAGCACAAAAAGGCTATATCGCGGCGAGAGCCAATTCGAATATTTTTACAATTCAAAGCATATTTTTAAAATTGATTGATTGATTGATTGTTGGTTGCTTTACGCCGCATTAGCACAAAAAGGCTATATCGCGGCGAGAGCTAATTCGAATATTTTTACAATTTAAAGCATATTTTAAAAATAAGACAAAAAGTCCTTCAATATACTAAAATTCTAGACTAAAGCAAATTGATTATTTACAAATAAAAATCAACAGTAAGATAACATGATCAAAATAAAAAAAGACTTAAGTATTATAACAAATTTTATATTCTATAATAAATTCCAATTTCTTTTAAAAATGCAACAATATTTGTAAATGGAACATTATTAAATAAATCATACATATTCTTGACATTGAAATGTTTCTTACGAATATCAGCAAAGTCAATATAATTAATTAAAACATGTTTAATAGTATACTTGCAGTTGCAAGGTACACATTGTGGTTCATCTTCATTTTTTAAAAGATACTCGTGTGTTATTCTAGTATGACCAATACGATATCTAGTAATAACACACTGATCTTTTCTGCACATAAAATTATTAAAAGGTTTGCCTAAATTAGATTTAATTTCATGTAATTAATTATCATCTTTTTTACTCCATTCATTTTTCAATATATTAAGAACATATTCTGTAATATTAGATTTAAAATCAGTATATGGTGTATCACAGTTAGATAAAGGGTCACCAGGGCATTCTCTGCCTCAAGGTCCACAGCTGTGTTTCCCAGGATTCCAACATGACTCGGAACCCATAGAAATATTATTTCTTTCAGAAGAAGTTTTAAATTCCTCATTACATATAAAATTTTGAGAATTGTTGGGTTTTTAATTTAAGTATTTTGTATAGCTTGTAAGCATGAAAGTGAATCAGAACATATAATAAATTTGGATTTATCTGGAAGAAGCAATAAATTTCAAAGCCAAAATAATTGCTTCTGCTTCAGCAGTAAAGATGGATGCATCAGATGGCAAACGGAGAGTTGCAGCTCTGTCCCTGGAGACAGCAGCAGATGCAACTCTGTCACCATCTTTTGATCCATCAGTATAGATAATCGGCTTTAATTTCAGCATAGTGTTGCTGAATTAAAAGAGGATTTGTTTTATTTTTATTGTGTTCACGGAGATCAAATATCATTTTTGGCTTGGGCAGTTCCCATGGAGGACATTTGCAAGTTTTAACTTGAGCAACAGATTTTAAATCAAAAGAAGCTAAATGTGGTTTTTAACGCATACCTAAGTGAGGAATTTTATTTTCATGTTTTGCAAAAATATCTTCATAAATCGGATTAAAAACACAGCTGTAGGCAGGATTATCTAAATAGGCTTTTAGTTTGACAGCTTATTGAAGTCCAAGCTTCAAACGTCTGTTAGAGAGTGAGTGCTCATCAGACTCTACATATAGACTCTCAACTGGTGAGGTTTTAAATGCGTCAAGACAGAGACGCAAACCCTGGTGATGCACAGCATCGAGAATCTGTATGTAGGACTTCCTTGCAGAGCCATAATCTAGTTTAGATCTAACTAGAGATCTATATAAATTGAGTAAAATGTTGTGATCAGCACCCCAGTCAGTACTGCCGACAACTTTTAAAATATCTAATGCTTTTAAACATCTAGATTTTAACATTTTGATATGGGGTAGAAAGGTTAACTTTTTATCGAAAATTAACCCAAGAAATCTGGTTTCATCAACCATTTAAATTGGGTTGCCGTACAAAGTGAGTTCTGGATCAAGATGCAATTTCCTTTTGTTACAAAAATGCATCCTGACGGTTTTTGACGTGGAAATTTAAAAACCATTTTCCGAGGCCTATTTTTCAATTCTTCCAAGACATAATTGTAATTGTCTTTCTATGTTATTCATATTTTTGCCTCTGTAACATATTAAAAAATCATCAACATACAGTGAACCTTCAATATTACTTTTTAAAACTTCAACAAGGCTGTTGATCTTAAGACTAAATAATGTAACAGATAAAATACTGCCCTGAGGGACACCCATCTCTTGATCATACAGATCAGACATGGTCGAATTCACTCTAACATTAAATTGTCTGTTAGAGAGAAAATAAGAAATAAAATTTGGCATATTGCCTTTCAACCCCCTATCAAATAGATCTTTTAAAATACCATATTTCCATGCAGTATCATAGGCCTTCTTATGGTCGAAAAAGACCGACACCACATGTTCATTTTTTCGCAAAACCATTACGGACAAATGATTCGAATCGAACAAGATGATCAAGAGTACTGCGGCCCTGTCGGAATCCACACTGGATATTGGCTAATATCCCGTTTGATTCCAAGAACCAAACAAGGCGATCATTGACCATACGTTCGATTGTTTTACAGACACAACTGGTAAGAGCAATTGGTCGATAGTTAATAGGATCCGTGTGATCTTTACTTGGTTTTGGAATAGGCACGACGGTTGCAAGCTTCTAGGTTGATGGTAAATCACCAGAGTCCCAGATGTTATTTATGAGCTGCAAGAGAGCTTCCAGCGAGGAATCTGGCAAGTGTTTTAAGAGTTGGTAGTGAATATTATCAGGCCAACAAGCTGTATCATGGGCTTTTGACAGAGATGTTTTAAGTTCTTCAAGAGAAAATAGTTTATTATAATTTTCACCATTTTTTATTTAAAGTTTAATTTAATTTTTTCTTTTTGTTTTTTAACTTTTTTAAAATCTTCCCTGTAGTTGTTACAAGAAGAAGATTTCGCAAAAGTTTCACCAAGCTTGTTGGCAATATCCTTTTTCAGATGTTAATAAATCATTGCCGTCTTTCAAATGTTTTACAGTGGCTTTAGAATTTTTACCTTTTATTTTATTTACAATATTCCAAACTTTTGTCATCGGAGTGCGAGATGTAATCCCCGAGACAAATTTTTTCCAGGATGTTCGTCGGGCTTTCCTACAAGTCCGTCGTGCCTTAGCGCGAAAAATACGGAAATTACTCAAGTTTTCCGTCGTTGGTTGTTGATTGAACCGTCTTTCAGATTTTTTACGGTCACCTATAGCTTGATCACAAGCGTCATCAAACCATGGTTTGCTGGGATGTTTCGGATTTGCCGAGGTCTTAGGAATAGTTCTGTCAGCAATTGACGTTAAAACTGTATTAAAAGATAAAATTGGATCTTGTACAGTCTCAACCATCTTTGACTGAAGTTCCGCTTGACAGAGATTCTCAAACAAGGACCAGTCCGCCTTGTCAAGTTTCCAACGTGGTACTCTCTGTTGGGCAGAAGTAAAAAGATGTTCAAGTACTATTGGAAAGTGATCACTTCCACATAGATCATCATGAACACGCCATGAATAATCCAGAAGCAGAGAGGGATCGCAAATAGTGATATCAATAGAAGAATAAGACCCGTTTCCGGGATGAAGATACGTATTAGATCCATCATTACAAATGCATAATCCTTCTTGAGAGTCAAAGTCCTCAATGAGCTTACCTTTGGCATTATGAGTCTTGCTACCCCTTAATGGATTGTGAGCATTGAAGTCGACCATAAGTATAAATGGTGAGGGTAATTGATCAGTGAGGTTTTTGAGTTTTGCGTTATCTACAATTGAATTGGGTGGAATATATATCGAACATAAAGTATTTGTTTTGTCTAATGATAAACGAATTGCAACTGCTTGCAGATCCGTGGTGAGTTGGACTGTGCTATGAATGACGTTGTCCTTCACAAAAATGGATGATCCGCCTGTAGCAAGTTCATCTACCTTAGAAAATGTGCTATACATGTTGTATCCTTTTAAAGATACTTTGTCACTTTCTTTTAGATGAGTTTCTTGAAGACAAAATGCAATAGGTAAAAATGACTGAACTAGAAGTGTTAACTCGAGAAGATTTATTTTAAGACCTCGGCAATTCCATTGGATGATATTTGTCATTATTTAATAATAGAAGGGCGAATGCTGTCGAGTTTGCCAGCATTCTTCTTTCGCTCACCCTGAGATTGTGATTTTTCGGGTGGCGGAACACTTTCGATTTCCATTTCAGTTTCATCGACAAGTGTTGAAAATCTGTTGTGCGAGGAGAGTCGTCGATCTCCAGGACCACACGCAGCTGGTTTTACTCCGCCTCGACCCCTACCCCGCGACCTCGAATCAGAAGACTTCTGAGAGGATCGCAACCGTATAAGAAACCGACAAATTTATTTTACCAAATTGCTCGCTATATCAGTGGGAAAGCCACAGATCAGTTCTGCGCCTCCTTCCATATGACGTAACGGCCAAAAAATCAAGGGCGACAATCGCGATTTTTACATAGACGGCGATACTCCGCCATCTCGGTAATTTGTTTACATCGTGTACGTGTGATTTTTCAAGAAATTTACTATTAAAGACAATTAAACTTGTGTCATTTCATCATTAATTAGTTATATAGGTAAGTTTTACAGGTGACTATGCTATATTTTCTTCTTAGGAGATTTTATTTTACAAGAAACAAACATCTGAAACTGGCAAGACACGTTGTTATTTTGGAAGATAAAAATATGGCGGGTGTTTTCCGCTTCTGAAAATAACTGACACATTCGCATCCTATTGGCTATTTAAATATAAAATGACCAAAAATAGTATCTATGATGATAGGAGTCCCTAAATATTTGCATAAATACCCATCACTCCTTGTAAAATTGTAACTGAGGCTGCGAAAGGGAAGCACATAAATCGACGCCATTTTTCAACAGATTAAGGTTTCTGAGCTCACGAAATCCTACTATTATTACTTTTAATGGTTAGTAGAAAGATATCAACATTATCCATAACATAATTCATTGATCAGATCGGGTTATGGCTATATGTTTACCTCTTTTAGGATGCTGGAATCCATTAAATTCCCCCAGACCACACGAATTAAGCGCCCCTTTCTCAGCCCGAGACTTCAATTTTGCTTAAAACTTGAATTTTGGCATGTCAATGTTAGCTTTATAATTTTAATTAAATTATTACGGTTGTGTTAAGCATTTGTGCTGATTTATTTGGTTGTCTCGAATAGTATAAAGGTTAATTAAATGGTTTTATATTATTATTTTTGAACCCAAAAAGTGTGTGACAAAAAACAAAAACAAACAAAATAAAATTATAGGAAAAATATAACAACTACATAAGTATAGTTTAATTTTATCCTAAACCTCTAATTAATGACTGATTGCTTCAGATCACAAAAGTTCACTCTAAAAAAAGAGTTACGCGCCCTTGAATTTTGCGCCTTAAAAAAATCCTGGGGAGAACACTGCTCTATCCATCATTTCTTACAGATAGTACAGGGTGAGGGTTCACAAAATAGGGAACCAGGGGTGGATACAGCCATTTTGAAAAGGGGGTTCCCTACCCAGGATAAAAGGGGGTTCCAACTAAATGCCCCCTTTCAAATGCATTGATTGTCCATAAAAAGGGGAGATTCCAATCCCGGAACCCTATCCCTGGATCCGCCACTGGGAACTATGGCTAAAAGTATAAAAAAAATTGGAGAACTATGACTAAAGGAACAAAGAATAGAGAAAATTGACTGTAATAAGGAATAGAGCAAATGACATGCTAGTCAAAATAATATGACGTCTGACAAGGCTATTTTATTTTTTATCTAGGACGCCGTCTACGCATCCCAGAAAAAAATTATAAAATATCCTAGCCAGACGTCATAATATTATTTGAACTATTGATGTGCTAATTTGTATATTGAGAAAAGAGAAATGATGGACAAAAAGTATAAAAAAAATAGAGACAAATGAGCGTAAAGAATAAATGATAAAATAATGGAAAACACCCCATCCAGACCCTTGTTTATCTGAACAACAGAACAATTATTTTTGCTGAATAGTGCATATAGGCATTTCCCATTTGAATGGTTTTACAGTAGTAATTTTAGGGCCCTTTTTAGCTTGTTGTTCGGTTGTGAGCCAAGGCTCCGTGTTGAAGGCCGTACATTGACCTATAATGGTTTACTTTTATAATTTGTTATTTTGGATGGCACTAACACCACATCTTCCTATATCTATGTAAAATATCTTTTAAAGATTTCAGGTATATGAAATATTAACCAGTAGGACAGTATAAATTCTGTCCCTCCTTCCATGCAAAAAAACCAAAACAAATTATGTGATTTATTGTTGAATTTTATTGCCACATTCAGTATTGGCTAGGTGTTGTGGCCAGGTTTTATTGGTGGTGGATACATTTAATATCTATTACTGGTATGAAGAATTTAAGATATGAATGATTGAATGAAAAGTTACCTTTTAAAAAACAGATACATGTAAGATAATTTAATGTTGCATATTAAGTAATACTTTATTTAAACATTATTTAATATACTTTACTTATTAAAAAGATTGATGTGTTATTATGTTGATGGATTTAAGATATTGAAGTAAATGAATAAATAAATAGAAATTTTGTGTTGCTGTATATGATTATTAACTTTTCTTGATGGAGGGCAGGACTTTTTCGGGACGTTTGGATTGGGTGTTTTTAAGCTCAGGATTTTCTTTCGTGATTTTTTTTTTAAAATTTGGGACCTCAGAAGATCATGTTTTTAGCCCAGGATTTTGGGATCAGGACCCCTGCAACATCCCCCACCTCCTTCTTTGACATATAATATAAAGTTAGTAAAAATATATCAATTATTTACATCAAAAGTCTTAAATAATTTCTTTATTTTTGTTAAATCATATAAACCTCCTTTTGATTATTTAAGATTAAAATAAGAAGGATTTCAAATGAAATGATAACAAACATCTGAAAACAATCATAGTATATACATTATGAGATTTTCTCATGTTTAAAGGCTTTTATTTAGCAAAAAAATGCCTATATATCCACTCCAAATAAGTATTTTGGGATAGTTGTCTCATTGGCATTTATTCACATCTGATTAGTTTTCCATTTGTAAAATTCAAATAAAAAACATGCAATTCCAATTTAAATGTGAACCTTCTCATTCTTGGACCATATAGAAATTTGTAGACAATTAAAATATATTATAATTTCATATAACAACTGTAGAAAAGTTCGAAATTATTTTCATTTGATAATATCATCTGCATATATTATATATTTTCAGATAACAATAGGAATAAGAAGAGCAGAATTTCTATTTTGAGGATTTACATGTATGGGACAGAGGACTATTTGACTTGATTTTACTTTTAACTTGGACTTTTTAACAATAATACTCTTAAAGGCATACGATACAGTAGAGATCCCTCGTTGATTTTTTCTTAAAATTTTGATAGTAGGTCAATTTAAATGTGTACTTTTCAAAAATGCAAAGAAAACAGTACCTTCATGACTTACTTTTTGAGATAATTTGGTTCGAAATTTGCATATTTGGAAGAAAATCCCTGAAATTTCATAAATTATGACTTTTAAAGAAAGTAACAATACTTTTGAATGAAAAGTCATAACTTAACCGGTTTTTTTGTAAAATATTCCCTTGATCCATGGCATCAACATGCTGAAACAAGTTTAAGGTTAAATCAAATCATCATGTTCCGGATTTAGATTGCTATATCCGAAATAAAGAAATTGAACATATTTTTGCGTCTTTTCGGCAGTGCAGAAAAAAATTTGATCGTTGATTTCTTCCTGAAATTTTGGCGGAGTGTTCTTGAAACAGTACTTGATTGATTGCAAAAGAAAAAAATTGGGGTCCATGTGCTTGTTTTTTCAATAAAAGCCATAAACCTTAATTTTTTACGACGTCTGTCAGTATGGCGCTAAATTACGTTAAATTTAGTTTTAATCGCAACAACGTCGTGTAAGCATTCCCGCCGTACACGAGTTTGCAGGTGTTTTTTCAAAGCGTTGATACTTATCATAAAAATTTATAAGATGGTAAATCATAAAATGAAAAAAAAACATTTGTGCTAAACATTTACGAAACGAAATTTGGACAGGAACCTTTTCATAAAAAAAAGACTATAAAAAAGAATTCTAGCAGATTGCTTTGTCAGATGTACGGCAAAAAAGAAAATCTGATTGAAATAAAGGTGCATCTCCGTCCGAGATTAGTTCTAAATTGCTTCATGAACTGTAAGAGGATAGACAACTTTATTGACATCACAAAATGTGAACCAACTATAAATTAAGTGAGGCGATACCTTAAATTGACAACAGTATAACCTTCAACAATGACAAAACCGATACCGTATCGTCAACTTTAGGTCTCGACGTACTTTGATTTTTATTTTATTTTTACATTCAAAAGATAATCATCTTTCAAATTTAAATTATAAGCAGTACTTCTTGTTTTATAATAAGAGCTGTTTTGTGCAATTTAACTCATGCCATTATTGCCTCAATCAACCTAAAATGAAGTTGTAATATAATATTTCATAGGAAGTGCAGCAGCCGGTATAAGAGAATAATATTGAAAGATGTCTTTATCAATAGATAAGTTACATAACCTTTTTTTTTTACGGCGTATACGTATGAATATTGGCGTACTTGTTTGTCTAGAAGTAGAGCTATATTGAAAACAATTTGTTCGTCTGTCCGATCGTCTAATTATACGACGAGTTTTAACGTGTGTACACTTTCTGCTCTGTCTGTCTGCAATTAGTGTAAATTTGCCGATACTTCAATTTTTATCTCTCAATACATTGAAGTATAATAGGGACGTGCTTATACATGCAAATAAGAAGACGTGGTATTATTACAAATGAGGCAAATCTCAATCAGAGACCAAATTGCTTAACGACTATAGGACATCGGACGGCCTTCAACAATGAGTAAAACCCATACCGCATAGTAAGCTATAAAAGGCCCCTATACATGACAAATGCAAATCAACTCAAACGGGAAACTTACGGCCTGATTTAAGTACAAAACAATGAACAAAATACAAATATGATGACCAATACCAAAAGGCACCATTTAATTACAAACCCTTTTAACAGCATGTGAACGTGCGTTTTCTTGTTTTGGTCTATTACATCCAGTTTCATATACAAAAATAATACATCCAATTAAACAAACTAACGTGTGACAATTCTGCATCTATTGGTAATATTTTGCTTAAATTCAAACCAAAAACGGCACCAATATTTTTTTTTTGAAATCTTTTTAACGGACTTTTATTGACAGTTTTTCTACATACACATACAATATAATATGTTTTTAAAATATCAATTAAAATCGGCAATTTTTTTTATGTACCAATTTCAAGTCCAGAGCAGGATGAGACAATCTCTTTTTTATTATTTTATTTACGAATATGGATGTTATACGACCTTGTCCACCAATGAGGGTCTCGCACATGCAGTCGGTTTTGTTATTTCATTGATAGTCTGTTAAATTTGGCCTTACAATGTACAATGACAATGTTCCGTAAAACTTGGAGGCTGCCAAATTCTAAACAAGAAAAGAAAAAAAGACACAAACTTAACTATTTTGATTCTGATATTTTTCAGTTCAAGATAGTATTATTTACTTCGAATTCATTATCAATAAATGAAAATAACTGTTCTCGTCATGAAAAATATTGCACAGCTGTACAACACTCCGTAGTAATGACTTTTGTGTATGGATTTCAACACCAGACCCGATTCGGCCACCCTATAACAATAGATTTTGTTAAATTTTTACTCATTAATCACGGGTTCATACGTTTTCTCATTTCTATAAGTTTCATTCAAATGACATTTGGATGTCATAAATGTGTAATTAAATATTTGCCGCTGGACGTTAAGTAGCTACGGTAACCAATACTCATAATTAGCTATTGCAGGTCGTTATGTTCCGAATTGTGTTATTGGGCCGTGCAGTTTTGGCAGTTATTCAGTGCCAGACTAAAAAGCTCCACAATTCTTCTTCCGTCTTTCCATGTCAGTACTCTCTTCCGTGTCTAACACCATTTCATCAATTTCGTCATGCAAAATTGTATTTGATTTATTTTTGTACATCTCAAGTATTTCCTTTAATCTAACTGCTCTTCGGTGGGTTTCTTGGTTTTTTAGAAACGGCATGGCCACTTTTTTAGCAGGTACTTTTTTGAAATTCGCGCAACCGAAATTAATGACGTCAGAGAATATTCCGCGAAATATGACTTATTCTAAAGCGACGTCGCGAAATGTTAACGTTCTTATTAGAAACATCGCGAAATTACAACGTTCTGGTTACCAACGTCGCGAAAACAACACGGACAGTTTTGAAAACGTTATTATCTGCCCCTGCTACTGTATCGTATTCCCTTAAATTATTTTAAATATTTTATACGTATGTTTCATTTTAACATTATTTTTATGACTGTATTTATTTATCATTTAATAAACGTTTATTTCTAAACATTTCTATATTTTTAAATATACAATGTGAAACACTCAACCATTTTATATTGATAACGTGGGGTAAATGTACATGAGACAATAATGCTGTTGCAATACAATAAAACTTATTGTCATTGAAAACCCTGAGATTCATAGATGCAAAGCTAGCATATTCATAGGGGTCCCTTTTGTGGTTGATTAAATAGGGAATCACTGAAGCGGGCCCCTCTTAAGTCAGTCAGCAGCCCCCTAGAAAAAGTTCTGGATCCGTCACTGATATCAGGCATATACATGTATGTACTGTAGCATTTGAGACATAAAAAAAATCAAAGATATAAAAAGTAAACTTGATGGTCTTTAATGATTGATTAGGTGTGAAGGACTGAAATAGAAAGGTTTTAAAATCGTTCAGTTCTCCTAGACATAGTGAGGTATCCTTGAGGTCTCTCAAATGGCCTATCATGACGACTTTTCACTGTTTTTCTGAAGTGTGGTAACCCCTGCACCTAAATAAATCATTTTCAGTAGTCTCTCTTTTTTTCATACTTTTTTGATGAAAAGTCTAAACTAATAATCAAATTAGAAAAAAGAAAACTGAGCAACTTGAACCCACAACATACAATTGATATCAGGTGTTCTGGAAGAGTAAGTAGATCCTGCTCCTTGTGTAGTATTAGGAATGAGATGTCTTCTGGTGCCCTTTTCCTATATGTTATCACATGATTTTGCAAATTATTGTAATTGTGTGCTTTTTAAGAATGGAGAAAAATGTGTGAAAAAGTATTATATTGCATAAAAATCAGCACACAGATATAGGAATGGTATGATTCTGATTAAACTATAGATCCTGTGTCCAAGCTTTGTTTTCTTGTAGATTGGTGTAAAATAAAAATGTGGGCCAAGCATTAATATCAATGCAACAAAACAGGATCCCCAAAATCAGAGTGAGACTTTTATATGCCAATTTCAAAGTAGACCTTAGAAGTGATACAGCATTTTGTTAATGCTTTAAATGGTCATATAGCTCTGACATGTATTAAGAATTGGATGTACTAGGCATTGTGCATTCCTATTGAATGTTAATCTCAAGAGTTAAACATGCCCCACGGCCCAGACACACTCAAACATGAATGGTTAGTGTACACCATGTTGCTTGATATGCATGATAAGGACAGGACAGACATTTATAAACATGTGTGAGTGTCAACTTCCAACTTAATTGCTTAGTTTTTTTTTAAATAAACAACAAGAACGAATACTAAAAATCAAGTGAAAATTATAGATGCATCAGATTAATATTTGTTGATGGGTACTTTTTTTAATTGACAAGTTGATTTCAGATTAATATTTACTGAATAAAAGAATGACTAACCATTACCCTACAAAAAATGGCTTAAAACAAAGATTAACTGAGTGCTTACACTTTGCACATGCGTAGGATTTTTATCCAGACAATAACTTTTGACTTACCCCTTCAGCTGAAATTTTTGAAAAGTTGGAAAAAAGGGGGGTACTTCCAGACAACTGAAGTCATTTATACGAACAAATTCGTTCATAAAATTAACCTAGTTTCAATGTACTACATACATCTGTTACACACTGCAGCATAATTAAATAACTACAGAAAATGTAATACTGCGAGGGGTTTGAGCAGTCTGAGCAACATGAAAAACATCAACAAATGACGGTGTAAAGCCTTCAACCCATCATCATTTTTAAGTAAAATATATTTAAAATCCTAGAAACACATCACCTTTCATTGTCTCAATCAGTTTCGTGGTTAAAAACTGTTAAATATGACATAATTTGCTTAATTTTGCGCCGAAATAACTCCAAAAACGTTAGAAAAGTGTTGAATTTTGACCTCCGGTTGAAGTATTTATTATGTAAACAAGACTCAGAGTGACGGGGAATCCTATACATAGTCATGTGCCCATATGTTTCTGGGTCACATTTATTTATATCTCGACCAATGAAAAGCTTTAGGATGCATTTGTGTCAGTTCCTAGCAAACAGGGGGATTACCCGCGGTTTTTTGGAAATCTACGGAGGACGTCTTTTGATTTATCATATTTCAGTAACGCAGCACTTATTTTAATACCTATTTTGGCAGTCGTGTGACAAAATCTATTCTTATGAAAAATTAACCTCAAATACTGATGGATGTTTAGTTGTTTTAATAAATTTATTGTCTGAAGCACAGGTTATGTTTTTGTTTACACGCTGGTTACAGCGCCACCTCAAAATTTTTAGATTATCTCCCCTTTCCCGCGTGACCACAGGAAGGAGCTCTTCAATGTCACTGGCTTTCCCACTGTATCCTCAGGATGAATTGATTTATTTTAACGGAAACTGTCCGGAGACTCCATATGAGAGTTATCCCCCTTTTGTATATGATATAAGTGATATGCATTTCTAACTGGTAAACTATAAGTGATAGAGACCTAGAGTCTTTTGATTTAAATTCCTTGGTCCAAAAAAAAGTGAAAATGAGGTCAAGGTCAAAGGTCAAAGGTCATGTTCAAAATTTTGATTTTGGCTTGTTATCTCTTATTTGCAGAAATCATATAAGATATTGACAAAATGTTTTCACACAATTGTGAGTTGCAACATGTCGTAGCACGTTAATTTTGCAACTCACAATTGTGTGAAAAGGGTACGTAAACATTTAATGCGAGTTTTCCCCCCTTTTATATCTTATATTAGTTGTATGGTAATTAACTCATTTACAATATAAAGTAGAGGCCTATGGTCTTTAGGTTGTTGACCTTGAAATTGAGCTCAAGGTCATAAGCAAAATTAACGTTCTAGATTTTGACCTTTGCTTTTACCTCATATGTATACATGATAAAGACATGGGATTTTTTGCAATAGGTTGCAAGCAATGTGACCTTGTAAAAGCCAACCGGAAGTGACCTTTTGTTTATCGGAAGTAGCTATTTTTTTGTTCTAAATAAATGTAAAAGTATATAGAACCTTATATTTTTGGAATCAGTGTCAATTAAACTATCAAACTATACCGGAAATAACATTGTTTGAACCGGAAGTAAACAATTATCTCCCTTATCTATATCTTTTTCCATAGAAACCATCAATTATTGGAATTACCAAGTTTTAATATTTTCATATAAAAAAAGATCTTTACTGGTGGAAAGACCATCAATAGTTCTCTGAACAATTGGTTTTTAATTATTATTATTATTATTTTTTTTGTTTCACAGTTTTTTCTGTTTCGCAAGATGTCGCTTAGACATATGGTATATGATATCGAACAGTTATTAACCAAAATCTTTTCAATGTAAGAGTTATCTCCCAGAACACTGTTTTTCTTGTTATCGCTTAATATTCGCAACTGTATAAGAAACTGACAATTTTTTTTACCAAATTGCTCGTTATATCCTCAGGATGATTTCATCAATTTTGACCGAAGCTATCCGGAGACTCCATATGACAGTTATTTCCCCTTTTTTGTTTTATATAAGTGAAATGTATTTTCAACTGGAAAACCATAAGTAATAGAGGCCTAGGGTCTTTTGATTTGAGGTCCTTGGTTCAAAAAAATTAAAATGAAGTCAAGGTCAAAGGTCAAGGTCATGTTCAAATTTTGATTATTACTTGTTATCTCTAATTTTCAGAAATCTTATAAGATACAAAATATTTTCACACAATTGTTAGTTTCGACATGTAGTTACACATTAATTTGAGTCGAAAGGGTACGTAAACATTTGATGCTAGTTTTCCCCCCTTTTATATCTAATATCAATCGTATAGTAAACACCTAGAATCTTTTGATTTGAGGTCCTTGGTTTATGACCTTGAAATTGATCTCAAGGTCATATGTTAATTTAACGTTCTAGATTTTGACCTTTCATTCATGTTAAAGCTTTTCATGTTAAAGCTGTTAGACTTTTTGCATTAGGTTTCAAGCAATATGACGCTGAAAAAGCTAACCGGAAGCGACCTTATGTAAACCGGAAGTAGCTAATTTTTGTAATAAATTATTGTAAAAGTATGTAAAACCATATATTTTTGGAATCAGCATCAAGTAAACTATAAGACAGTACCGGAAGTAACATATTTTGATCCGGAAGTAGAACATTATCTACCTTATTTATATCTTTTTGTATAGAAACCTTATATTTTTGGAATCAGCGTACAATAAGTTGTCAGTTGACGCTGAAATTGACATTTAAAACCAAATTTTAATATTTTCATATAAAAAAAATCACTACTGGTGGAAAGACCATCAATGGTTCTCTGAACAATTGGATTTTAATTATTATTATTTTTTTTTCTTCCGCCTAAATTTTTTCCTTTGCTGTTTTTTTGTTTCGCAAGATGTCGCTTAGATAAATGAAATATGATATCGAACAGTTTATGCACTTTTGAAACTGACACTGCGAAACCGAATACTTTCCCATATAAGAGTTATCTCCCCGAACACTGTTTTTCTTGTTTTCGCTTAATCTTCACAACCGTATAAGAAACGGACAAATCTATTTTTCCAAATTGCTCGCTATATCCTCAGGATGTGCTGTTTTCTTTTGACCGAAGCCGTATAGAAATTTCATATGAGAGTTATTTCCCCTTTTGTATTTGAAATTTTGAAATGTATTTTAAACTGGAAAACCATAAGTGATAGAGACTTCGGGTCTTTTAATTTGAGATCTTTGGTCCAAAAAAATGAAAATAAGGTCAAGGTCAAGGTCGTATTTTAGATTTTTATTTGTCTTTGATTTCCCTCTAACTTTGGAATGGTTATAGATACAGAAAATTGACACAGTGAAAAATGCTTGGTACTTCAAGGGGAAACTTTGTTACATTATGACTATTGGTTTTACCATTGTGTAAGGGACATAATCCCCATTGATGGTTTATATAAAGCCATTATTAGGCAAAATTCTTAAACAAAATGACCTTGACCGAAAGGGTCTTTTGCAATGACATTGTGGAGCAATGACCTTGACAAAGTTCACAAGGTCAAATTCATGTACAAAGGGACAAATTATGTGGTTTTGGCACTCCTTGAAGAGTTTTATGTGTGTTTGAATGCCAATCAATCAATCAATCAATCAATCAACCAACCAACAATCATTCAATCAATCAACCAACCAACAATCATTCAATCAATCAACCAACCAACCAATCAATCAACCAACCAATCAATCAATCAATCAATCAATCCATGTTTCTGTCTCATGTGTTTAATATAGGATCCAAGATCTTCTTTGTTTCTTTTTCGCTGTTTCAATTGACCCTATCCAACGTGTTTTATCAACCAACCAACCAACCAACGAACCAACCAACCAATCATTTCATCAATCAATCAATCAATAAATGTTTCCGTTTCATGTGTTAAATACGGGATCCAAGGTCTCATTTGGTGTTTTTTACGCCTGTTTCAACGGACACTGTCCCACGTGTTTAATTGATCAAACAACCAACCAACCAATTAATCAACCAACCAACCACCAACCAACCAACCTTTCATTCAATCAATCATTGCATGCATGTTTGCGTGTCATCTGTTTAATACGGGGTCCAAGATCTCATTTTGGTTTTTTCGCCTGTCCCACGTGTTTAATTGATCAACCAACCAACCAACCAATCAATCAATAAATATGTATGACAGTTTATTTATTACAGTACATTTAAAATAATATGGAAGGAAAAAACTCAATTATTCAAGAAGAATTGAATTTGAATATTGTTCTTGCATCTCTTTAAAAAAAAATCCACATGTACTCTGAAACTACAAGTCCAATCGACCCCCAAAATTTGCATTCAGCAGGGCATACATGTATTTAAAGTTCATAAAACAACGTGGTGCAGATATATCTCAAGACTTTTCCTAGAGAAAAGAAATGGCAATGCCGTAAAAATCGCATGCTAGGTCCGTAAATCTCAGTGAAATCCTACAATAAAATGTCCGCTCCTAGATTGAAATACTTTTCTGTGTTACAAACTGGTTCTGAAAAATGTACATTATAAGAAAATAATGATTCAACGTGTTTTAAAATTACACCGGATCAATTAAATCCCAAAAATGCACTGCGCGTGAACTGTGATCAAAATGTCAATTTCCTGCAATGACAATAGAAATTACATTTTGTGCATTCCGTCTCTATACATGTTGTCTGTTCAACGTCCCCACCTGAAAAGAAATAAAAAGACTAAGTTTTCGTTATAATAAACCCGCGTCACGTGATGTCTCCTCAATCTGGCGCGCGCGCTGGACCTAAAATAATATAAAAACTTTCCAAACTAAATATGAAAATTTTCCGGTAACACAATACTATAGACCCCATACACAAACAAACAAACAAACAAACAAACAAACAAACACATAACAAGCAATCATGTTTCAAAGGGGGGAAAGACTGTTTACAATTGCTTTTTGAAAGCAATCGATTAATTAATAGTATACTTGCAGTTGCAAGGTACACATTGTGGTTCATCTTCATTTTTTAAAAGATACTCGTGTGTTATTCTAGTATGACCAAGATTTCATAGATTTCTATTCACTTATAAAGTTATTGTGCAAAAACCAACAAAAATGCTTATTTGGGATCTGTTTTTGGCCCCTAATTGCTAAACTGTTGGGACTAAAACTCCCAAAATCAATCCCAACCTTTCTTTTATGGTCATAGACATTATGTTAAAATTTCATAGATTTCTGTTACTTATACTAAAGTTATTGTGCGAAAACCAATGCTTATTTCGGCCCCTTATTCCTAAACTTTTGGGACCAAAACACCCAAAATCAACCCCAACCTTCCTTTTATAGTCATAAACCTTGTGTTTAAATTTCATAGATTTCTTTTTACTTTTACTTAAGTTAGAGTGCGAAAACCAAATGTCTTCTGACGACGACTACGCCAACGTTAACGTGATACCAATATACGACCAAAAATTTTTCAATTTTTGCGGTCGTACAAAAACGACGATAAACATAAATTTTTAATCTATAATCTAAAATTTAACAGACTTATAAAATTCCAATACCACGAGTTGCTTAATCTATTTATATCTAAGTTTATGTTTACATCGCTTATATGGTCATAGAATGTCAACTCGATAGTCAATTAGATGGCGTCTTGTCTAAGTTCACACGAAACGAAGCTACATCTTATTGAGACCATGTCCTGTAATGTGTTTATTTTATACTTTTGATTGTTTTGAAAAATGTTTTACATTGTTATATATAAAACATGCGAATTTGAGTCAAATCGGTGAGCATGCATTTGGCAGCTAGTGTCCTTTTAAGGCCTAACGCATTAAAGATATCAAAAGTAGAAAAATTAAACGACAGATTAATTTGGGGTACAGTGTTGGATACCCCTGGATTACACATGAGGGTCTGGCACAATCATTGCATTAAGAAAATTATAAATATTAAAAATCTGTATTCTCTTCCTCAAAAAAGATATTTATATTATTTTTGTAGGGAGACCTTACAACAGAGGATCTACTAGATTTCAGTCTTGATATGGGCTGTGCTCATTGTTGAAGGCCGTACGGTGACCTATAGTTTTTAATGTCTGTGTCATTTTGGTTGTTTGTGGATAGTTGTCTCATTGGCATTCATACCACATCTTCTTTTTTATATGATATTTCTTACCAGAAAAGAGGACATTAAGTACCTCACTAATAAGCTAAAGGAAGAGGGCGTAAAATGCCAACAGATTGGAGAGGTTGAAATAAAGAAAGGTAACATTTTTTACAATGATTTCTGCAACATTATTTGCAACCCTATTAAAGGTACCACTTTTCTGAAGAATAATAAAAATAACAAAAACAAATAAATGTTATCACAAAACATGTCACTGTGTATCATCATACAGTGGATATAGGTACTAAACAAGCAGGCATGATTGATTTTGAACTGACACGGTGACGAAAATCTTTGTTTGGTTTTTATTCAGTGTACATTTCTCAAAATCTGAAATTCCTGCTCCAAAATAGTTTTCGCATCGATTTTTTCCTATTTATAAGACAACTTTAAATTCTAATAAGAACAATTAACTTGTAAATGCGCTAATAGTTGGGGATGACAATTATTGATACAACAATGCTTATTACACATGCACAGTGGTGATACAGACCTTCTTAAATTCAAACTGACCATTATTCCGTGCGGTCATCGTGTATCGTGCGTGTTGCGTGCGTGCATCGTGCGTGTACCAACCGTGCGTTCATCATTCATCGTTCCGTGTATGTTTGCATCGTGTATTCCTTATCGTGTATCGTGTGTGTAGCATGGCGTGCGCTCATCAATCATTCATTCTTAACCGTGTATCGTGCGTTCATCAATAATTCATTCTTAACCGTGTATCGTGCGTTCGCCAATCGTGTATAATTGCGTATATCAGATAACGTGCATTTGTCAAACGTTCTTCGCTAATTGTGTAACTTTCATACATTGCGGTTTTCATATGATAGCCTGTTATAGAGCTCACCAAAGCTTATATTTTTTCTTAAAGTATTTATATATATATATGTATATCAAACCTCTGAATAATAGTCAACGATTTTTCCCACGTGGGCGCTGGATCGTTACAAGTAACGATACATGTACACAATAAAATAAATTATATAAACGCCTAAAAAGTGTACATAACAACACCAATAATATAAAAGGGAACTATAAATGTAATTATTTATAAATATTTCGGATAACAGATATCCTTCATCGGTATATATGATTGTGATGTTGAATGAATCAATTATCAGTCTACTTAGATTACGCTGTTATAATCTTGAAATTTATACAATAAAAAAGTCAAACCGAACATCAAGTAAGACGCTTGCACAATTCTAAAAATTTGTTAAACACGGCATAGGTTTTATGACTAACTACATCAGAGAGTTACGATATATGCTTTATATAAAAATAATAATGTGCAATATGAACTAGCACAATTCTAAAGCTTTAACGGTGTCACCAATTATGATGTTACAAGAAAGATTGCGTCAATAAGAATTCCAAATAAACAGTACTGAACGGTCAAAATTTGTAAAAATTTCAGATTTGACAATGATAGTGTAGTTAAATTAGAGTCTGCGATGTTTAAAACAAACGGCCGTTAAAATATAATAATAAATTTTGACTAAAGTAAACTAGTTGAACGTGGCTTGGTACTTATACATCCCTAAAAAAATTAAGCAATTTAGATTGTTATATTCAACAGATTTATTTTAGAGATGAGTAAGGTAAAGAAATAAAAACATAGACTGTGATAATAAGTAATATAACCCAGATTTGAAGCACTGCATGGTGTCGAACTACATCTTTTCATTTATCCCATTTGGTGCCAAAGTTGTTAATTTTCTTATCCAAAATCTTTCCCGAGTAAGTATATATATATATGTATATATACAACTCGTCTAAACATCAACCCAACAATGTTAGATCTGTAAATTTGCTTTGGCCAATTTTTTGTTCTTCCCGTGCCGGGATTCGAACCCATACTACTGAGAAATTGTGACACCAAATCGCCTGCACGTATCCTGTGCGCTAGACCACACGACCACCTTGGCTTCACAATATATATGTTCCGACTTTAAATACAATTTACAGTCATACATGTACTTACTTTCTTGTGAACACTTAATTAACTTTATCGTACATAACGTTCATACAGATTCATGACTTTTTGTGTTAATATTTTATCATCTGTAAATATTTCGTGGTTATTCAGTGAATCTTGGCTCGGACTGACACATTTTGATATAATGATACATGTTGTACGTAGAAACAATAACATGATTTTGACATTTCTACGACAGAAGAGTTAAAATTAAAATTTATATTCAACTGAGCGAAATGGACGTAAATATCACAGGCACTTGTTTCTGTCAATGTGGGGTTTACTATCCATACCAGTACAAAAAAAAAAAAAAACACAAGGTAGCTAACGGAAATTTTCAATGTGTTCGCTTCAACCAATATTTTTTTAATTTCCCTTGATTTTTTTCACAAATAAAAGTACACCAGTCTGTCGGTAATTGATTTATCTTTACAATGAAACAACTTTCGTGTACCTTGAGAATACCCCTCAAACAGAATAACACACTTCAGATGAATTATTGACCTTTTTCCAGATCATTGAATTTGTAAGGACTTAACTTCCGGTAAACTTAGGAAGTTAATATAACTGTGCAATCCCATTGGTTTAATTCATCTGGTTACCTGTTTATTTATACTAGTTACCAGTAACCAGAAAAATGTGACCAACGGGATCGCACAGTTATATTAACTTCCTAAGTTTACCGGAAGTTAAGTCCTTACAAATTCAATGGTCTGGAAAAAGGTCAATAATTCTCATCTGAAGTGTGTTATTCTGTTTGAGGGGTATTCTCAAGGTACGTGAAAGTTGTTTCATTGTAAAGATAAATGAATAACCGACAGAATGGTGTACTTTTATTTGTGAAAAAGTCAAGTGAAATTAAAAAAATATTGGTTGAAGCGAACACATTGAAAATTTCCGTTAGCTACCTTGTGTTTTTTTGTACTGGTATGGATAGTAAACCCCACATTGACAGAAACAAGTGCCTGTGGTAAAAATATATTGTTGGCCAACTGTTGTTTGTTAAAAATATTCTGTCAATTAAAAACAAAAGTGCTTCTGCAAACTGGACAGTATGAAAGAAAAGAAGTCCACGAGATGACATGTGTTGTAGCTCTACTATTGAAGATAAACTTCGTGTCATTCTAAAATTCTAAAATGCCCATTATATGTAGTTTTAAGACAAATATTATACATTTTTATGAACATTGTAACCTATAATTATCAGATAGGGAAAATTTTATATTTTTATTTAATAACGGCAATGTTGCTGCTATAGTCGCCAAAAACACCAACAATAGTTTATTGAAAAGAAACTAGTATACAATTCCTTGGTTGAACTAGGCTAGATTATAATCCTTCGCTTATTTGGCAAATTCATATGCTACTAAGATAACCCCTGACTTAATGTTATTTTCCAGTGCAGGTATTTGTTGACAACACATATATAAGTTGAAAAACCCAACCTAATATGTTAGGCATACGTGAAGGATTTTCTAATTTGCTGTGAACATAATTTTATCGTGTATCACTACAAACCATTAAAAGTCTGAAATGGCCTATATCTGTACTCGACTGTACTGATTTTTACTCGACCAGTCTGAATTCGTCTGAGATTTACTTGATAATACTCGACTGTAGTCTGAACCATACTTAACAGTCTGAATGTGTACTTGACCAGTACTTAACCATTTTATACTAGTCTGAACCGTACTCGACCTAGTCTGAACCGTACTCGACCTAGTCTGAACCATACTCGACCAACCAACCTAGACCTATTCTTTGTATCTATCAACAGAATTTTATCAATTTAGGATTTTTTTTTAATAAAATTGAAATTAAAATAATTATTAAAAATGTATTCAATACAGTATTGAAATTAAAATTTCACAATAATCAATTATAATATAACTTCAACACTGTATTAATCAACACTTACGTAATAATATATATCAACTTTTAAAATATAAATAAAGCAAGCTGATCAAATAATTTAAAAAAATTAATTGTGACTAACAAATGACTAATATTTTCAATATTTATTCAAAATTTTATGAATATTTCGGAAGTATTTTATGGTACTTGGACTATTTTCATCATTAACTCAAGGCCTAGTATAGATTTAGTTGCGTTTAATAAATAATGCAGTGAATTTATTTTTTATTAATATATATTTAAAATAGTATATAAAACAACTTAATAAATTCAAAAAAATGAGAGCTTAATTGTTTTGTTTTATTAAACCAAGAATTTTATTTGTAATCATGATATTAGAATTTCCATAGCAATCCTTGATAACCTTTTTAAAAAAGGAAATGTATTCCAAAGTAACAGTAAACATTTATTTCAATTAATTCAAGTAATTTTTTTGTTAAATTAACATGGCATACATAAAGCACTTTAATATGTTCTAATTACCTCAGTACATCTGTGTTTTACAGGTAAAAAGAAAGCCCTATTTTCTTAAATTCGTGTTTCACTTATCTAGTACATACATGTATATTCGAAAGGACTTGTTATTTAACTTAAACATGATGTTGCAATTTTGAATCAATGTTACTTAGAATTTAATACCTCTGACCAGGTGTGATCTTATTTATGAGTTTGCCCCCAAGCGCTAGAGGTTATTCTTTATATTTCACCACTAATCAGAAAAGCAAATTTATTTATTTATTTGATTTTATCCCTTTTTGATATAAGTTATATATAATTTTTTTTTTTTCATCCTAAATATAATCATAGATATATTTCTAATAAAAGGTTATTTTTTTTATAAATTTTTTTCGGTGTCGTTATCAATGTCAGTTAAAAAGAAATTTATTTTAACAGTTAGAAAAGTAGAGTTTTTTTTTGTCTAGTATGGTTTAGACTGGTCGAGTACTGTTCAGACCTTTGGTTAAGTATGGTTTAGACTGGAAAAATAGGTCGAGTACATGTCGCAAATGGGTTAAGACTGTTTCAGACTGGTCGAGTAATAGTTCAGACTATTTTCAACGGCAAAGATAAGGGTCAAGTACGATTCAGTACAGTCAAGTATGGTTCAGACTGGGGTCGAGTAATGTCAAGTAAAAGTCAGACCAATTAAGACTGGTCGAGTAAAAATCAGTACAGTCGAGTACAGATATAGGCCATTTCAGACTTTAATGGTTTGTGGTGTATGTAATAATTTATAATAACACTTTTAACATTAAATTTAAGTATTAAAAGTGTAAATTGCGTGAATTTGTATCAAAAATGTATTATTGACCGTACGTCATTATTTTCCCTCTGTGAGCCTCTGACAGTCTGATAGCTGTTGACTACGTCACATAGCAACCGGTGTTATGATGACGTTTTTGAGGTTCCAATTGGGGATAAAAACGTCGTATATACCCTGGCAGTTTCCTGAATATATACTGACATCTCTGTGTTGTTATCCAATAATAATAATAATAATAATAATAATAATAATAATAATAATAATAATAATAATAAATTCTTTATTTAAAGAGGGTAACTCAATTAGAAATAGTCTAATTTTCATTGAGGCCCTCAAACAAAATACATGCATACAGTTAACATTCATACATTCATACATTAAATTACAATATATATTACTAGTATATATGCACAATTCAATCATTGAAATATACAAAGGGTAATAAATGACAATATTTGATATAGTTTTGTTAGAGGAAAACAAATTATTTGACTTGCATATAATTTTCAAGAAAATGATTATAACTATGTTTCTTGAATAATTCCACATTAGGACATTTTTTTATTTCGAGTGGTAAATTATTCCATACTTTGGTTGCAGAATAATGAAAAGATTTTTTATAAAAATTTGTATTTGGTCTTGGAACAAAAAGATCATTATTAGAGACAGATCGTAAGTTGTGGCGTTGCACATCATCAATATTTAGTATTGCTAAGTAATCAGGTGTTAGCCCATTTACAATTTTATACATTAGAATTGATTGTTGGTATTTTATTCTTTTGGTAAAAGATAGCCATTTTAAAGAAGAAAACATGAAATTAGATGGAATAGAAATATCGCATTCCAGTATAATTCTTGCTACTCTTTTTTGAAGTTTTATGATTCTATCTGAATCTTTTTGTAATAAATTTCCCCAAACTGAACTACAATAGTCTATATGGTAGAATATATGCATTATAAAATAGTTGCCTTGTGTGTATTGGCAAATATACTTTAATTTTATATAAAAGTGATACTTTAGATGAGATAATTTTACATATACGATCAACATGATCTTCCCAGCTTAAATTTTCACCAATGTCTATTCCAAGTAATTTGAAAGAATGGACATTCTCAATACATGTTTCGTTGACGGTAATACATAATTCTGATAGTTGTTTAAGTTTTTGTTTTGAACCCAATTTCATACACTTAGTTTTTTGTGCATTGATTTTCATACTGTTATTGTTACACCAAGATTGTATAGCATTTAAATCATTTTGCAATATGCTGTTTATTTGTTCAATGTTTTTATCATGAAAATGCAATGTTGAATCATCAGCATATAAATCCATATTGGATTGTTTAACATGAAGTGGTAAATCATTTATATATATTAAAAATAACAGCGGACCTAAAATAGAACCTTGAGGCACTCCATACTTTACAAACGATTTATCAGATTTAATGTTAGCGAATTGGACTTCTTGTTGTCTGTCAGACAAATATGATTTTATCCAATCTATTATATGTTTTCCGATATGATAAAATTTTAACCTTTCTAAAAGTATGGCATGGTTAATAAGGTCAAAAGCCTTACTGAAATCTAAAAACACTGTACCAACTATTTCTCCATTATCTAAATATTTTAACCATTCGTCAATTAGTTTAGTTAGCGCTGTTTGGCAGGAATGACCTTGTCTGAAACCTGACTGGGCGATAATCACAAACCTCGACACATTTGTAATCCGTAATATTTACAAATATTTAAGTTTTGATAAATACCATTATAAATATCATTTTTGTATTAGTTTCTGATGGTCACATGCACGTTATGTTATTCCATTGAGAAAATACAATATACAAGATTGTCGGGTAAATGTGGATTGTGGATTAAAATGTTAAATGTCAAACTTGAATTAACAAATTAAATTGAGGCGAATTAACACGAATATGTACATTCTCTTCAACAGTGTTTGAATTCTCTGTTCTTAATTTCATTAAATCTAAGCTAAATATGTTTTGTGGAAAATTGAATAAAAATAAACATTACTAGAACACACCCGTGATATCGCGGGTCTGTGACTGAATTAAAGAATATATTATGTGTAAGCCTTATTTTAGTATTGGTATTGTCATCCGATTATAAGATGCACAGTTTTCACTGCTTTCAACATCTTTCTGTTTGAACCCGTCGACCTGGAACTTATTAATTTTTGGTATTATTAATTTTATTTGGAAAACAAAAGGGCCTTGAAAGGAGTATACTTTATGAGTTATAAATAAAGTTGAATTCTTTGATCCGCTGTTTTACGTCATTCCGGCTAACGAATTGAAAACTGTACATCATTGCTGTACCTATATACTCCTTATTTTAAGTCAAGATTTTTATTATTCGTATTGTCATCTTAGAAAGTCATACTGATTAAAATACTACAATCGGGAACAATGTGACAATGATTGAATTTAGTAGTGTCAACCCTGTGATTACGACCCGTGTATATAGCAAAATCCTAAATACAGCGTTTGGTGGTGCGCCTGTCAGATGCGGAACGTACAGATAAGGTAATAGTTAACAGGTGAATATGCTATTGGTATCGGTATCGGATTCGACCCGGAACTTCTTAATAATTGGCAGTATTAATTATGTGGAAAACAAAAGGGTCTGGAGTGGTGTAATTTTTTATCAACAGCATTGTACTATATTAGTTATATATAAAGTTGAATTCTTTGATTCATCGTTTTTACGTGATGACGGCTGACAAATTGGACCTCGTAATTTTAGTATTATAGATATGTATTTGAAGGCATTATTTTTAAATTAAACAAATATAAGATAAGGCAAACATATCATGTATTTCTTAAAAAAAAAGAAGGATTTTAAATTGAGGATTCTTTAAAACTTGAAATTGAATTTACAAGTTTAAGATATAATCTTGTTTTTTATTATTATTTTTTTGATAAAATAGTTAAATATATGGTATTATCATAACAAGTCTTTATTTGAATGGAAACATTGAACAGTTTCACGGATTCATTTTTCATTGTGTTCATGGTTGCCTATCAATGACACCGGTTTAAAGTATGTCTAAAAGATTATTATCCGAAAAAATCATTCACAAAAGTACGTTGTTGACTAGGTTGGTCTCCTCCGTAAAACATCCAGTATGCCTTCGGAATATACAAATATTAAGGTATTGTCAAGAATAACGGCCGGGAAACAGACTAGTTGTTAACCTTCTATGATTATTAAAGAATGACGTGTGTTTATTTCGGTATGTCTAAACACTGCTAAGGAGTCCTTAATGCAATAAGGACTATACAATGCCACCAAGGATTAGAAAAAGTGCTGTTATATGTATTATTTTTATATATCATGTTGAAATATCAAATTTTACAGAAAAATAATCATAAATAAACGAGCTATTCAACATTATTTAGACACGTGTCGGTTTTTCTTTGATTTATGCCGAAAATCAATGAACCGATTCACACATGCCAAATAACATAGCAACTGATTAAACAAACACGATCTTTTTATTTTAAGTAATTTAAATCAATTGTATCGAAAAGATTTATGCTTCAAATATTTATAATTAAATTTGTTGTTCTTATTTAAAATGATAAAAAGCACAGAAAAAAAATGCTGTTGTTTTATTTCTTTCCCCAACAAAATTGTTTGCCATAGGAGCACGACTTTGGTGTGCGCCAACTTATAAGTAAGAGTGTGGTCAGCTTGTTAAAATGTTTATGTAAGATATACGAAGACAAAAGGAATATATATATTTATAAGTGTTTTGTTTTTATTTTAATTCCGACAAAGATGCGTGTATGCACAAATGGTTTCACTTAAAATATGAGTAACTTCCGAAAACCATCATAAGAAACAACTTCATGTTAAGTTTCATGAAATGGATGAGCGGTTTTCAAGTTACAGTGCGACATGTGGACGCCGGACATTTGTATACCATAATACGTCTCGTCAAAATGTTGACGGGCGTATAATTTTGACGGGCGTATAAAAAAAGCGTAGTACGCCCGTATGTCAGAAGGAAATATGATTTGAATGTTTTCGTCGAGTCTTCGACTTTAGTCGAAAAAGCGAGACTAAGCGATCCTACATTCCGTCGGTGTTGGCGGCGTCTACAAATATTCACTCTGTGATTAAAGTTTTTGAAATTTTAATAACCGTTTCTTAAACTATACTGGATTTCTATCAAACTTGGACAGAAGCTAGTCTATGATCATACGATAGTACCAAGAAGTGTTTAAACATTTATTAGATTCATAAACTGTCCTGGGTTTTTACCGAACTTGGACAGAAGCTTCTTTCAATCAAAAGATAGTATCAACAGGAATATTTTATTGATCTATTTCCTCATTTTTGGTAAGCCTGCGATTAAATGTCTGTTTAACATATTGTTTGAGATAATTTATGAAATAATAACTGTGGTATGTTCATTACTCACTGTTGAAGGCCGTGGGTGACTTATGGTGAAAACTTCTGTGTCTTTTTGTTTCTTGCGATGAGTTGTCTCATTCACAATCATACCCCATCTTTTTCTTGTTATCAAAACTTCAACACGTACTTTCAAAAACTTAAAGAACGATTGTAATATGTAGTGAAACCTTGTAACCAGCTTCAACAGGTTCATTTGTGGACAAGTATTATTTGCGAATCTATAAAACACGTATTCAAAATGGCGATTAACTGGAAACCACAAAGTATACCAGAATTTGTGAAAACGCTCCACGAACAAGTCAAGCTTGACGACGACGAAGTGATACCAATATAGGAACGCAAAGTTTGTATGCGGTCTTTTAAAAACCGACGTTAGATATTATATGTTATTCAGGTCTCAGACAGGGTATATACTGTGACATTCCCGGCTTAGAGTTTATATCCCCTGAGCCGAAGGCGAAGGGGATATAAGCCCTAAGCCGGGAATGTCACAGTATATACCCTTTCTGAGACCTGAATTACACATATATTACGGATTACCCCTGACTTAATGTTATTTTCCAGATCAGGTATTTGTTGACAACACATATATATTGAAAAACCCAACCTGATATATTCGGCGTACGTGAAGGATTTTCTAATTTGCTGTGAACATAATTTTATCGTGTATGTAATAATTTATAATAACACTTTTAACATTAAATTTAAGTATTAAAAGTATAAAATGCGTGATTTTGTATCAAAAATGTATTATTGACTGAAGCACGTCATTATTTTCCCTCTTTGAGCCTCTGACAGTCTGATAGCTTTTGACTACGTCACATAGTAACCGGTGTTATGATGACGTTTTTGAGGTTCCAATTGGGGATAAAAACGTCGTATATACCCCGGCAGTTTCCTGAATATATACTGACATCTCTGTGTTGTTATCCAATTACAAACCTCGACACATTTGTAATCCGTAATATATTGCTCTGTTGACAAATTTATTATTTACATGAAATATTTACAAAATACACTTGAGAAAAGACTTCTTCGTTCTGAATTTTTTGTTCAACAACTATTGATTTATTAGTATCCAACCTTACCGATCTTGTCGATTAAACACAACAGATACAAGATGGAGGATTTCCGTGAAATCAGTTATGTAATTTGACACGTGTAAGACGGGTCATTGATTTTCGGAATATCAAAGAAAAACAGGCACGTGTCTTAATAATGTTGAATATCTTGTTTATTTATAATTATTTTTCTATAAAATTTGAAATTTATCCTTAGTGGCATGTTATAAGTCCTTAGTGCACTAAGGACTCCTTACGAGTGTTTAGGCGCACCCGTGGTTTTTTTTACCATGGGGTGTTTTTTGTTCTGTTACTGAGGACATATTTAGTCCTTTATGAATTCATATGACAGAGACTCCAATAAGGATAAATTTTGTCTCATAGACAAAATCGGTAGTTTTTATCCATTTTTTGTTTATTTTTATTGGATATAACAATTAATTGAAGTTTCGTATGCATATATCCAGACCAAGCAAGTTTTGACTAGTATAAAGGGTTGCCTTAGTAATATAGCTCAAAACGGTATTATTAGTTTTGCTTTACATTGGGTTGAATAATGAAATAAAAGCTCAGCACACTTCGGCGCAGACCAGCACACTTTGGCGCAATGGTGTGCGATGGTTTATATAACGCAGGATACCTCAATTAAAGTCTACATATCTGCAATTATTATGAGCAGTATATTTGTTTCAATGTCAGTATATTAAGCATTTACTATAGTGTTATTGTCTATAGATGCTATAGTTAAAGTTGCTGCGTACTAATTGAGAGATCGTCCTATTTGATGTTTTGCATGTGGAAATCATTCTTGCTTCTACATGTATCTTTACTGAATTTGTTCCTCTAATGAGATCCTAATGTACCATTATATAATCATAAAAAGAGTTTGTGGACCCGTATGTATTTAGGAAATGATACTCAATCGTACGTAAAAACAAATCTTTCGTATATTTCCCATTTCACAGTCCTACATGTATATTGAATTTTACTCACAACTCAGTAGGTTGATATCAGCGCGGGGTACATGTATGCTCAAACCTCTTATTCTAGATGCCAGGTAACTTTCTTGTGTTCATGTGCATATGTTGGATTACTGTCTGATTGACGAATACCCGTCATTTTATATATAAAGATTTTTAAAATTTGTTTTTTAGGGATGCACCCAGTTGCACCTTTTCATTTAAAATATATTTCCGTGACGTAACCTCGAAAGATTAGTCACATCACTACAAACAATAATGAAAATGAAACCTCTTCTCGCATTTTGCACTTTGGGTAATAGTTTTCTTCGACAAAATACTGCCTTGAACTCAATTTTGGTATAAATATAAAGAAGCCAAAATTTGGTTCTGAAATCGATATTTTTGTAAACATCAAAAGCTAGAAAGAGCCTGCCCATTAATTGATATAGGCTCTTAAATTCGGCAATGTTCATAGACAGTGCTATGGCTCATTGTGTTAGCAAGTCAAGGTCGCTAAACTCTCATTATCTGTTCAGAGATTTTCTGAAAATACAATGGCTCTTGCCTTATTCGAAACTAAAACATTAGCAAATATAACTGGGGGCCTTCGGCTGTCAACTGTTCTTTTCGGGTTGTTGTCTCTGACATTTTCCCGATTTTCATTTTTAATTTTAAAATAACTAAAAATATGATTAACAATTGTCAGCTGAAAATAAATTTAACAAGTCAGTGCGTTGATACAGGTTATATTCTACTGAATTTACTATATCCGTTATTATTGTATATCAATATAATATTTCCCACAGAAAGTAACCAAAAATTAGCGTGCAATAAATCTTCAAAATTCATGACGTCATCAACGACAAAATCTTAGTTTAAACCAATTTTTACTTTAAATATTATATTGTTATACAATAAAAGGGTTATTGCATGAATATTGGGGAATATTATCCCTCGTAGAACATATATTGCACTCGCAAGCTCGTGCAATATACAATTCTACTCGGGACAATATTCCCAAATATTCATGATTGATTGATTGATTGTTGGTTGCTTTACGCCGCATTAGCACAAAAAGGCTATATTGAGGCGAGAGCTAATTCGAATATTTTTACAATTTAAAGCATATTTTTAAAATAGATAAAAAGTCCTTCAATATACTAAAATTCTAGATTAAAGCAAATTGATTATTTACAAATAAAAATCAATATGAGTAAAATAACGTGATAAAAATTAAAAACGACTTAAATATAATAACATTTTTATATTCTATAATAAATTCCAATTTCTCTTAAAAATGCAACAATATTTGTAAATGGAACATTATTAAATAAATCATACATATTATTGACATTGAAATGCTTCTTACGAATATCAGCAAAGTCAATACAATTAATTAAAACATGTTTAATAGTATACTTGCAGTTGCAAGGTACACATTGTGGTTCATCTTCATTTTTTAAAAGATACTCGTGTGTTATTCTAGTATGACCAATAGGACATCTAGAAATAAAACACTGATCTTGTCTGCACATAAAATTATTAAAAGGTTTACCTATATTAGGTTTAATTTCATGTAATTTATCTCATCTTTTTTACTCCATTCGTTTATTAAAATATTAAAAACATATTCTCTAATATTAGATTTAAAATCAGTATATGGTATATCACAGTTAGATAAAGGGTCACCCAGGGCATGCTTTGCCTCAAGGTCTACAGCTGTGTTTCCAAGGATTCCAACATGACTCGGAACCCATAGAAATATTATTTCTTTCAGAAGAATTTTTAAATTCCTCATTACATATAAAATTTGGAGAATTGTTGGGTTTTTAATTTAAGTATTTTGTATAGCTTGTAAGCATGAAAGTGAATCAGAACATATAATAAATTTGGATTTATCTGAAGAAGCAATAAATTTCAAAGCCAAAATTATTGCTTCTGCTTCAGCAGTAAAGATGGATGCATCAGATGGGAAACGGAGAGTTGCAGCTCTGTCCCTGAAGACAGCAGCAGATGCAACTCTGTCGCCATCTTTCGATCCATCAGTATAGACAGTTGAAAAATCTGGATAATTGGCTTTAATTTCAGCATAGTGTTGCTGGATTAAAAGAGGATTTGTTTTATTTTTATTGTGTTCACGGAGATCAAATATCATTTTTGGTTTGGGAAGTTCCCATGGAGGACATTAGGATTATCTGAATAGGCTTTTAGTTTGACAGCATATTGAAGTACAAGCTTCAAACGTCTGTTAGAGAGTGAGTGCTCATCAGCCTCTACATACAGACTCTCAACTGGTGAGGTTTTAAATGCACCAAGACAGAGACGCAAACCCTGGTGATGCACAGCATCAAGACTCTGTATGTAGGACTTCCTTGCAGAGCCATACACTATAGAGCCATAATCTAGTTTAGATCTAACTAGAGATCTATATAAATTAAGTAAAATGTTGCGATCAGCACCCCAGTCAGTACTGCCGACAACTTTTAAAATATCTAATGCTTTTAAACATCTTGATTTTAACATTTTGATATGGGGTAGAAAGGTTAACTTTTTATCGAAAATTAACCCAAGAAATCTGGTTTCATCAACCATTTTAATTGGGTTGCCGTACAAAGTGAGTTCTAGATCAAGATGCAATTTCCTTTTGTTACAAAAATGCATCCCGACAGTTTTAAACGTGGAAAATTTAAAACCATTTTCCGAGGCCCATTTTTCAATTCTTCCCAAGACATAATTGTAATTGTGTTTCTATGTTATTCATTTTTTGCCTCTGTAACATATTAAAAAATCATCAACGTACAATGAACCTTCAATATTACTTTTTAAAACTTCAACTAGGCTGTTGATTTTAAGACTAAATAGTGTAACAGATAAAATACTGCCCTGAGGGACACCCATCTCTTGATCATAGAGATCATACATGGTCGAATTCACTCTAACATTAAATTGTCTGTTAGAGAGAAAATTAGAAATAAAATTTGGCATATTGCCTTTCAACCTCAAATAGATCTTTTAAAATACCATATTTCCATGCAGTATCATAGGCCTTCTCAAGGTCGAAAAAGACCGACACAACATGTTAATTTTTCGCAAAACCATTACGGACAAATGATTCGAATCGAACAAGATGATCAAGAGTACTGCGGCCCTGTCGTAATCCACACTGGATATTTGCTAATAGCCCATTGGATTCCAAAAACCAAACAAGGCGATCATTGACCATCCGTTCGAGCGTTTTACAGACACAACTGGTAATAGCAATTGGTCGATAATTAATAGGATCCGTATGATCTTTATTTGGTTTTGGAATAGGCACGACGGTTGCAAGCTTCCAGATTGATGGTAAATCACCAGATTCCCAGATGTTATTCATGAGCTGCAAGAGAGCTTCTAGCGAGGAATCTGGCAAGTGTTTTAAGAGTTAGTAGTGAATATTATCAGGCCCACAAGCTGTATCATGGGCTTTTGACGGAGATGTTTTAAGTTCTTCAAGAGAAAATAGTTGATTATAATTTTCACCATTTTTTGATTTAAAGTTTAATTTAATTTTTTCTTTTTGTTTTTTTTTAACTTTTTTAAAGTCTTCCCTGTAGTTGTTACAAGAAGAAGATTTCGCAAAAGTTTCACCAAGCTTGTTGGCAATATCCTTTTCAGATGTTAATAAATCATTGCCGTCTTTCAAATGTTTTACTGTGGCTTTAGAATTTTTACATTTTATTTTGTTTACCATATTCCAAACTTTTGTCATAGGAGTGCGAGATGTCATCCCCGAGACAAATTTTTTTCAGGATGTTCGTCGGGCTTGCCTACAAGTCCGCCGTGCCTTAGCGCGAAAAATACGGAAATTACTCAAGTTTTCCGTCGTTGGTTGTTGATTGAACCGTCTTTCAGATTTTTTACGGTCACCTATGGCTTGATCACAAGCGTCATCAAACCATGGTTTGCTGGGATGTTTCGCATTTGCCGAGGTCTTAGGAATAGTTCTGTCAGCAATTGACGTTAAAACTGTATTAAAAGTTAAATTGGATCTTGTACAGTCTCAAACATTTTTGACTGAAGTTCCGGTTGACAGAGATTCTCAAACAAGGACCAGTCCGCCTTGTCAAGTTTCCAACGTGGTACTCTCTGTTGGGCAGAAGTAAAAAGATGTTCAAGTACTATTGGAAAGTGATCACTTCCACATAGATCATCATGAACACGCCATGAATAATCCAGAAGCAGAGAGGGATTGCAAATAGTGATATCAATAGAAGAATAAGACCCGTTTCCAGGATGAAGATACGTATTAGATCCATCATTAAAAATGCATAATCCTTCTTGAGAGACAAAGTCCTCAATGATCTTACCTTTGGCATTATGAGTCTTGCTACCCCATAATGGATTGTGAGCATTGAAGTCGCCTATAAGAGAACGAAGAGGAGATGGGACTCTAGTAGACTTTGTACTGGACGAAGAAGTTAACTTCTTAGATGAAGATGAAGGAAGACTTTTTGAGGTGGAAGAATCATCTATGTCACTGGGAAGATCCCAGACAGATTCACCGCCCCAATTGTGTATTTCTACTGTTTCTTTTTTATTTGATTTCTTTTTCTCATTTTTTTGTGTGATGATATTGAGCTCTGTAGGGAAGATTGAGTTGACTGAGAACTGGTTTTGGAAGATTTTGGTTTTCTTAGAATTAATATTTTATCGGTAGGTTCTGTTTCAACAGGTAGCATTGTGAAATTGTCCGCATCAATTAGCCAAGTCATGCGAGTTTGTGTATTCTCGTGACTGAATGAGCGGACAACTTTGCTGGCGTACGATGGTCTGTTTGAAACAAGGAGATCACCACTCGAAACAGAAGCTATCTGTTTAGCTTCTGGGTAACTGATGTTTCTTTCTGTTTTAATTTTAATAATATTTTTTTCTTTAAGGTAAACAATTCATTATTTTTCCTATCAGGTAATTTGTCTACTCTTTCATTTAAAAGATTTAGTTTGTTTTCCATTATTAAAATATTATTTTTCCTTTCTTTGGCTTTTGATTTACAGTATTGGATAGTAGACTCTCTTATGTCAGTTTTTAGCAGGTCCCACTGATTTATGACATTTGTAAGATTAAAATTTTGCTCATACTTTTCAATTAACTTATTTATTAGTTTATTATACTGAGTATCAGTCAATATACTATTATTCATTTTAAAATATCCTTTACCCCGATTGTTTGCATAAATGTCTAATTTAATTGAAATAGCCAGGTGATCTGTGAATGAAATTTGTGCAGGCCTGATATCAGCAGATACAGTGTGTATGCGTGCTTGTGTGCATATTATAAAACAGTCTATTCTACTAGCTTCATTTGTAGAATTTTTCCTTTTCCATGTGTATTGTTTTTTTTATCTTTATTTAATTGTCTCCAAATGTCTATAAATTTATGTGTTTTAATTAATTGTTTTAAACTTTCATATTTAAAAATTCACAGGGGCCATAATGCGAAACTAAACTTCTAACTGTGTATTGCTACCTTGGGTCTTAAAGGAATAAAATGTTACAAAACATTGCAAAACGGTAGTCATTTTGTCCAAACGTAAAAAAACGTCAAATAATCCAAAAAAAAACCCGCTTATTTCCGACGTTACATGTGCTTAATTTGTTTCAATGAAATGTTTCTAATAATTAAACAAAATCGTGTGGTGAAATTTTGAGTAAGATATTGAAGGCTATCGAAAAAAAGAATGGTGCATGTTGACAGACTCGGAACATAGAATCCAAACAGATTAAATTTTACTATTTAAAAAAAACATTTTTAGCTGTTAGTGATTTATTGCTGATAGAGGCGAATGTTTGACTGATAATGTCAATGATAATTATGTACCACTTTTGCAAAGACAATGCTGAGACAGCAAGACAGTCCTCTATATGTAAAAGAAGAATTGTTCGTTACGTTGGGGAAGTACCAAGAAAAAGATATAGATAACTTATAGCCGTCCCTTCAGTAAGGTGCATTCACTAAATTAAAAGTACAAGTCCTCGAAATGTCAGTTTATTTCGCGACTTGTCCTACTACTCATGTTATAGCTGTCATAATGGAACTTATTCCTGTACTAGCGAAAGTTGGGCCTTTTCGTTAATATAAACTTGTACATGAAACGAAGGTTAATGAAAGACTAATCGCAAACAGCGACCAAAACTATTTCATTGAATTACAGCTGATTTCAATGAGTGTGTAGCTAAAGGTCATATCTTTGGTAAGCTTGCTTGCTAGCTGAACCATGAAGTCATTGTTAGGTAAGGTATACTACCCTCCTTTCGAAGTGGCCTAGTCCTACAGACAGATAGATTGGTTGTCTGTCGGACTAGTCAATTCTTAAAGGAGGGTAGTTTACCTAACCTTATAATGACTTCAATTTAATCAAAGGTATTACCTTTATCTACACGCTTAATGAAATTGGCTGTAATACAACCCAGGATAATATTAGCCGTTTTACCATGTTTACAGACGACCCAAGAAATATTACTTAATTTTAAAATGTACATCAGGAGACGTTGGAAAGCAAGCACATAATTTTTTAAGCTGGGTTTCAAGTGATTGAAGGGTTGTATTTCAACAAAGTGTGTGACAGGGAAAATATTATTCATTTCAAATCAAATGAATTAAGAGTAAAAATGTTTGATTTACTTGCAGAGTGTCAGATCTTTTTTATTTGAATCAAAATATGGAAAATTAACAATGACAGATGATATGCACCATGAAATTTTAGCAGCCTATGATTATATTTTTGCACATCTAAATTTTGTTTTAATTTATTTATGGAAAACCGTAAACTTCCGTCCCATTTTCCATTGCTACATTACTTACGACAATATACAGCATTTGAAGGTGAATTGAGGGTAAACATTGTTAAATCGATTTCCACAACTTGAGTAAAATATATGGTTAAAAGACATTAAAAGAACCAGACAGAATCAACCAACAACATGTAAAAAACACATGAATGAAGCTAACAAATTTTATTAAGCGATTTCAAAATTTCAGAAAATGCTCGTTGACCATGTTGACGTCGAACTTAATGGTGATGTAGGAATATTGTGCGCAACTTTTGAAGTTATAGAGTATAATTTTCTTGGGATCCTAAGAAGATATACACTCTTATCTTTATTTATTTTTAAACATAAAAGTAAAAAAACAATATTCTAAACAGACCCAGCTTTTTTTTTATATCCCCCCACCCCACCCCAAAACATAAATAAAATAGCAGTCAGTCCCCTTCCCCCAAAAAATAAAAATTAAAACAAATTAAAAATAAATATCTATTCACAATAAAAGAAATAAAATTTGATATTGAATTTTAAAATAATCTGTGGTGATAGTTTTCTTCCGGGTTTACACAAATTCTATTTTTAGACATCAACGCGGTCGTGTTAGAGAGCACCCTTTTTTCTTTGTAAGTTTACGTTGCCAGTGACTAAAGGTATACAAGAAATAAAAGGTTGAGATTTTCTGTAGTAAAATAAATAGCCGTAATATTTTTACTAATATTCAGTATATTTTTGCATTAAATACTAGCTCCTATTGAACCTGTGTTTAGGAACACTCGCAGTTGCAATCTTTAGTTGAACTTAGGGTTATGTAATATTTACAGATTACTTCTGATTAGTGTAAATAACTTGGGGAAAAACAGCAACGTCTACATGAAGACAAATTAAAAGAGAGTAGCTGTTATCCACTGGTTAAATTACCTTATCCAGTGGCTTACTAACCATACTCCCATTTTGTCTTGGAGCAATTGAAAAATAGCCAACGGATAGTAAGCCACTGGATAACATAATAAGCCGTTGGATAAGCTAACCTATGGCTAATTTTAGCCATAGATTTGAGTAACCCAGTCCTGGCAAACAAATTTACGAATCCGCCAATGTGGATGGATAGGAGAACTAAATCAGCTATAATTAAAAAAATGTAGAGCATGGAAAAAATACAAATTTTCAAGGTCAAGAGTTTCATATACTAATTATGCATCACTCGTCTCATACATGATATTTTATTCTATACAGAGGTAAATGACTTGCCAGGTTTTCTCCTTCTCGTAGATTTTTGAAAAAGCTTTTGATTCGGTATCATGGAAATTCATAAATGAAGTATTAGACTTTTTCAATTTTGAACCCTCTATAAAACTTTGGATAAAGACTTTTTACACAAGTATAAGCTCATCAGTATCCCAAAACTGTTTTTTATCAGATTTCTTTCAGATTCAAAGAGGCTGTAGACAAGGGGATCCTTTATCACCTTATATTTTTCTTTTATGTGCTGAAATTCTAGGAATTTTAATCAGAAAGAACAAAGAAATTAAAGGAATTAAAATTGATTGATTGTTGGTTGCTTAACGTCCAGTGGCAAATAGTTCATGCATATTCAGGACGAGAACAAGTTCACAATAAATACAATAGGTAGGTTGATACAATAGAGGCCATCTAGGATGATGGTCGGGGAAATTTGAACTGCCACTGGAAAATGAGGGTATATTGGATAGGGACAGAAATTTTGCCTTGCAACAGGCCACCTACGGACCCCTCAGAGAGTTGTTGCAAGGGTTCTTAACGTGCAAAGAGCATGGCACTCTCTTTACACGAGGCATCGGATTTAACGTCCCCCTTCTGACCGGACGTGACTGCGAACTTGATACATCCCGCACAGCCAAACAGACGCCCCACTTCGGCAAGCGTTTTACTGCCGGTCGGGAGAAGACCAAGTGACCATATTTCTATACCCCAGTCACCCTTGGGGTGAATTAAAATTGATGACACAGAATATCTTATCTCCCAATACGCAGATGACACATCAATAATATTTGACGGTACACCTGAATCTCTAGATGCATCTCTTCCCTTACTCCAAAAATATGCTGAAATGTCTGGTCTCCATATGAACTTGGACAAAACAAAGGTGGTGTGGATAGGCAAAAAAAATATAGTCAAGACACAATGTGTGTAAAATGGGGATTGGAATGGGGTTCTAGTAGGTTTACATTACTAGGAATAAAATTTTCAAATTGTCAATTTGCATGAAATGGAACTGTTGAATTATGATCCAAGAATTAAAGAAATTGAAAATATAATAAAAATTTGGTCTAAACAAACATTAACACCAGTTGGAAAAATAACTATCATTAAGACACTAATTATTTCAAAATTGAACCATCTGTTTTTAACATTACAAGCACCATGCAAAACTACTTTAAAACAACTAACTGACAAAATTTATTCATTTATTTGGGAAAACAAACCTGACAAGATAAAAAGAGAAATATTATGTTACGAACACAAATTAGGAGGGCTGAAAATGATAGATATTGACAAATATATAAAAGGATTGAAACTAACTTGGATAAGACGGCTGTTGAAAAACAACCCAAAACTAAATAAGCTATTAGAAAGTACCGAAAAAATTAGTATTGAAAACCTAGTTTATTTAGGCCCAACAAAAAGATGCAAAAACCCTTTTTGGGAAGAAGTTTTTAAAGCTTGGACAGATTTACAAAATAAATTCATGCCAAAAAATGAGGAGGAGTTTTTATCAGATTCGCTCTGGAATAATAAAAAAATAAAAATAGGAACAACATCCATTTTCTATAAAGACTGGATAGATAAAGGGATCTTTTTGATAAATGATTTATTAAACGATGAGGGAAAACTAATGACTTTTCAACAATTCCAAAACATTTATAAAAAAATTAAGTCAAACTTTCTTACTTATAATGGGGTCATTTCATCAATAAAATCATATAAAAAGGCTTTAAAAAACTATATATCCATAAACAATTGTAAAAAAACACCAGGAACAATTATGCCAAATAATATAAGAATATTTTTTTATCAAGAAAAGGCTCGAAAGATATGTATAATGTTTTATTTGAAAAAAGCAGTACTAAACTTAGATGTGAAGATTTGATTGATTGATTGATTGTTGGTTGCTTTACGCCGCATTAGCACAAAAAGGCTCTATCTCAGCGAGAGCTAATTCGAAATTTGTTACAATTTAAAGCATATTTTTAAAATAGGACAAAAAGTCCTTCAATATACTAAAATTCTTGACTAAAGCAAATTGATATTATACAAATAAAAATCAACAGTAAAATAACGTGATAAAAATTAAAAACGATTTAAATATAACATTTTTATATTCTATAATAAATTCCAATTTCTTTTAAAAATGCAACAATATTTGTAAATGGAACATTATTGAATAAATCATACATATTATTGACATTGAAATGCTTCTTACGAATGTCAGCAAAGTCAATACAATTAATTAAAACATGTTTAATAGTATACTTGCAGTTGCAAGGAACACATTGTGGTTCATCTTCATTTTTTAAAAGATACTCGTGTGTTACTCTAGCATGACCAATACGACATCTAGTAATAACACACTGATCTTTTCTGCACATAATATTATTAAAAGGTTTGCCTAAATTAGGTTTAATTTCATGCAATTTATTATCATCTTTTTTACTCCATTTATTTTTCAATATATTAAAAACATATTCTCTAATATTAGATTTAAAATCAGTATATGGTATATCACAGTTAGATAGAGGGTCACCCAGGGCATTCTTTGCCTCAAGGTCTACAGCCGTGTTTCCAAGGATTCCAACATACTCGGAACCCATAGAAATATTATTTCTTTCATAAGAATTTTTAAATTCCTCATTACATATAAAATTTTGAGAATTGTTGGGTTTTTAATTTTAGTATTTCGTATAGCTTGTAAGCATGAAAGTGAATCCGAACATATAATAAATTTTGATTTATCTGAAGAAGCAATAAATTTCAAAGCTAAAATTATTGCTTCTGCTTCAGCAGTAAAGATGGATGCATCAGATGGCAAACGGAGAGTTGCAGCTCTGTCCCGGAGGACAGCAGCAGATGCAACTCTGTCGCCTTCTTTTGATCCATCAGTATAGACAGTTGAAAAATCTGGATAATTGGCTTTAATTTCAGCATAGTGTTGCTGAATTAAAAGAGGATTTGTTTTATTTTTATTGTGTTCACGGAGATCAAATATCATTTTTGGTTTGGGAAGTTCCCATGGAGGACATTTGCAAATTTTAACTTGAGCAACAGATTTTAAATCAAAAGTAGCTAAATGTGGTTTTAAACGTATACCTAACGGAGGAATTTTATTTTCATGTTTTGCAAAAATATCTTCATAAATCGGATTAAAAACACAGCTGTAGGCAGGATTATCTGAATAGGCTTTTAGTTTGACAGCATATTGAAGTCCAAGCTTCAAACGTCTGTCAGAGAGTGAGTGCTCATCAGCCTCTACATACAGACTCTCAACTGGTGAGGTTTTAAATGCGCCAAGACAGAGACGCAAACCTTGGTGATGCACAGCATCGAGAATCTGTATGTAGGACTTCCTTGCAGAGCCTTACACTATAGAGCCATAATCTAGTTTAGATCTAACTAGAGATCTATATAAATTAAGTAAAATGTTGCGATCAGCACCCCAGTCGGTGCTGCCGACAACTTTTAAAACATCTAAAGCTTTTAAACATCTCGATTTTAACATTTTGATATGGGGTAGAAAGGTTAACTTTTTATCGAAAATTAACCCAAGAAATTTGGTTTCATCAACAATTTTAATTGGGTTGCCGTACAAAGTGAGTTCTTGATCAAGATGCAATTTCCTTTTGTTACAAAAATGCATCCCGACCGTTTTAGACGTGGAAAATTTAAAACCATTTTCCGAGGCCCATTTTTCAATTCTTCCAAGACATAGTTGTAATTGTCTTTCTATGTTGTTCATATTTTTACCTCTGTAACATATTAAAAAATCATCAACGTACAATGAACCTTCAATATTACTTTTTAAACTTTAACAAGGCTGTTGATTTTAAGACTAAATAATGTCACAGATAAAATACTGCCCTGAGGGACACCCATCTCCTGATCATACAGATCAGACATGGTCGAATTAACTCTAACATTAAATTGTCTGTTAGAGAGAAAATTAGAAATAAAATTAGGCATGTTGCCTGTCAACCCCATATCAAATAGATCTTTTAAAATACCATATTTCCATGCAGTATCATAGGCCTTCTCAAGGTCGAAAAAGACCGACACCACATGTTCATTTTTCGCAAAACCATTACGGACAAATGATTCGAATCGAACAAGATGATCAAGAGTACTTCATCCTTGTCGAAATCCACACTGGATATTGGCTAATAGCCCATTGGATTCCAAGAACCAAACAAGGCGATCATTGACCATCCGTTCGAGTGTTTTACAGACACAACTGGTAAGAGCAATTGGTCGATAATTAATAGGATCCGTATGATCTTTACTGGGTTTTGGAATAGGCACGACGGTTGCAAGCTTCCAGATTGATGGTAAATCACCAGATTCCCAAATGTTATTCATGAGCTGCAAGAGAGCTTCTAGTGAGGAATCTGACAAGTGTTTTAAGAGTTGGTAGTGAATATTATCAGGCCCACAAGCTGTATCATGGGCTTTTGACAGAGATGTTTTAAGTTCTTCAAGAGAAAATAGTTTATTATAATTTTCACCATTTTTTTGATTTAAAGTTTAATTTATTTTTTTCTTTTTGTTTTTTAACTTTTTAAAAATCTTCCCTGTAGTTGTTACAAGAAGAAGATTTCGCAAAAGTTTCACCAAGCTTCTTGGCAATATCCTTTTCAGATGTTAATAAATCATTGCCGTCTTTCAAATGTTTTACAGTGGCTTTAGAATTTTTACCTTTTATTTTATTTACCATATTCCAAACTTTTGTCATCAGAGTGCGAGATGTAATCCCCGAGACAAATTTTTTCCAGGATGTTCGTCGGGCTTGCCTACATGTCCGCCGTGCCTTAGCGCGAAAAATACGGAAATTACTCAAGTTTTCCGTCGTTGGTTGTTGATTGAACCGTCTTTCAGATTTTTTACGGTCACCAATGGCTTGATCACAAGCGTCATCAAACCATGGTTTGCTGGGATGTTTCGGATTTGCCGAGGTCTTAGGAATAGTTCTGTCAGCAATTGACGTTAAAACTGTATTAAAAGTTAAAATTGGATCTTGTACAGTCTCAAACATCTTAAACTGAAGTTCCGCTTGACAGAGATTCTCAAACAAGGACCAGTCCGCCTTGTCAAGTTTCCAACGTGGTACTCTCTGTTGGGCAGAAGTAAAAAGATGTTCAAGTACTATTGGAAAGTTATCACTTCCACATAAATCATCATGAACACGCCATGAATAATCCAGAAGCAGAGAGGGATTGCAAATAGTGATATCAATAGAAGAATAAGACCCGTTTCCAGGATGAAGATACGTATTAGATCCATCATTAAAAATGCATAATCCTTCTTGAGAGACAAAGTCCTCAATGATCTTACCTTTGGCATTATGAGTCTTGCTACCCCATAATAGATTGTGAGCATTGAAGTCGCCCATAAGTATAAATGGTGAGGGTAATTGATCAGTAAGGTTTTTGAGTTTTGCTTTATCTATAATTGAATTGGGTGGAATATATATCGAACATAAAGTAATTGTTTTGTCTAATGATAAACGAATTGCAACTGCTTGCAGATCCGTGGTAAGTTGGACTGTGCTATGAATGACGTTGTCCTTCACAAAAATGGATGATCCGCCTGCAGCACGTTCATCTACCTTAGAAAATGTGCTATACATGTTGTATCCTTTTAAAGATACATTGTCAATTTCTTTTAGATGAGTTTCTTGAAGACAAAATGCAATAGGTAAAAAAGACTGAACTAGAAGTGTTAACTCGAGAAGATTTATTTTAAGACCTCGGCAATTCCATTGGATGATATTTGTCATTATTTAATAAAAGAAGGGCGAATGCTGTCGAGTTTGTCAGCATTCTTATTTCGCTCACCCTGAGATTGTGGTCTTTCGGGTGGCGGAACACTTTCGGTTTCCATTTCAGTTTCGTCGACAAGTGTTGAAAATCTGTCGTCGATCTCCGGGACCACATGCAGCTGGTTTTACTCCGCCTCGACCCCTACCCCGCGATCTCGAATCAGAAGACTTCTGAGAGGATGTATTTACTGATTCTTTTGGACATCCTTCTTTTCTGGAGAACGAAGAGGAGATGGGGCCCTAGTAGACTTTGTACTGGACGAAGAAGTTGACTTCTTAGATGAAGGAAGACTTTTTGGGGTGGAAGAATCATCTATGTCACTGGGAAGATCCCAGACAGATTCACCGCCCCAATTGTGTATTTATACTGTTTCTTTTTTATTTGATTTCTTTTTCTCATTTTTTTTTGGTGATGATATTGAGCTCTGTAGGGAAGATTGAGTTGACTGAGTACTGGTTTTGGAAGATTTTGGTTTTCTTGGAATCAATATTTTATCGGTAGGTTCTGTTTCAACAGGCAGCATTGTGAAATTGTCCGCATCAATTGGCCAAGTCATGCGAGTTTGTGTATTCTCGTGACTAAATGAGCGGACAACTTTGCTGGCGTACGATGGTCTGTTTGAAACAAGGAGATCATTCGAAACAGAAGCTATCTGTTTAGCTTCTGGGTAACTGATGTTTCTTTCTGTTTTAATTTTAATAATATTTTTTTCTTTAAGGTAAACAGGGCAGTCCCTAGACGATGAAAAATGGGATTCACCACAGTTTACGCATTTAGAAGATTCAGAGTTGCAGTTTGTTCACTCGTGTCCTTCGTTAGAACACTTGAAGCATCTCTGCTTACCACGACATTGTTTGCTTCCATGCCCAAACTTTTGACAAGTAAAGCATCGAATTGGGTTAGGGATAAACATGTCAACTCTGATTCCGAAGCAACCTCAAGTAATAGACGGAGGAGGAGTTGGAGTTCTAAAGGGCAAAAGATATGTATTTAATTTGATTATATCGCCATTCTTTTTAATTTGAAATCTAATAACATCAGTTACACCTTGGCTTGAAAGTTCCTCACCGATTTCCTCCACGGTAAGGTCACCAAGGTATTGACTTCTGTCTCGAATGATCCCCTTACAGCTGTTCAAACTGTTATGAGGAGAGGCAGAAACGGGAAAGTTTGTTATTGTAGTCATTGTAAATAAATTTGTTAATTGACTTTTGTTGGAACATTCAACCAAAAAATTGCCAGATCTCATTTTTGAAACTTTTTTTACAGTACCAGCAACGCTTTGAATTTGTTTGTGAATTACAAAGGGCGATATTTTTGAAATTGGTTTTTCATCTGTTCCTTTTATTACAATAAATCTGGGCCAACCGTCATCTTCCCGACAGGGCTCTGAATCATCACATTTTCTTTTCTTATGTATTAAAACTGATTTAGAGGGTTTGTTTTGTTGTGCCATATGAAAGGAGAAAGATTCACTATTCTTGTCATCCACCCACCTCGGAGTGCCTACAAGGGCGATGCTGTGTTTCCGTGGCGAACCGGGATCAAGTGCTAATGCTGAAAACGAGCTCCAAATATAATGTAGCTGGTCCTCAAAATCAGCACCTAAGATCCACTGCGGAAAGCACCAGATGTTCCAAGAATAGTATACTCAAGCAGAGCGTATCCATCAAGCGAAAAAGAAAGCGTACCACTTGATTGACCCATGAGCCATCGCCTTCTTCAGTTATCCGAAATATAAATAGCTTAATTTAAAATACATGTGTATATTATGAAAATTCTTACAAGAAAGCTTATTGTTGAGGATTAACTGAAGGGCTCGACATGACCAGCCGATTGATCGAACCGGGTCCATCCGACCTCCCGTTTAGATGATATCGAAGCCAAAGCAGCTTATTGAACTATAGTCTCGTCCGTCCAAGTATGTTTTGACCGTAAGGAGTCTGGCTATAGCCCTCATCCACAAGGATCTCGTCAACCACCGACACGGGTAGCAACCCACGGCAAACGGGTTGGAGAGCCTATTTTATTTAAAACATCGGGCATCTCACGATGTTCGGATCACTTTAGTCTGATCTCTACCCTTCGACCTGTCCAGCATGGGTAACCCTACCAGGAGACGAAGCTCCAGCTGGCATAGCTCTTGGGGTCACTGAGACACGCAAGCCCCCCGACCACGGCAAGGATAGCGATCCACCGGGGGGTAGATGTGAAGAAAAATGGTCCTTAACACTCAACAAAAATTTTGATTGGAAAACTGTGCATAAACTTGTTCAAAGGGTATCCACACGTCTCAATCTTCAAAATCGGTTATCTAAAAATACTACCATCGCTAACATTTTTAACAATAAAAAACGTGGTTACCCTTCTATCGATAAGTGTCATGCCAAAAAATGACTTACATGTCCCCGTCTTTCCACCAACAATACGGTAAGGTCCACGTTTAATGGTCGCATATTTTCTTTAAATTTTGAAACTGATATAACTTGAAAAACAAACAGTATTATTTATTTACTCACATGAAACAAACCGGGGTGTGGTATTCAGTACGTAGGAGAAACTGGACGATATTTATCTAAACGCACTCAAGAACATCTGTATCGTTTTAAAAGACCCAATAAATTCAAAAGTATCATTTACCAACACCTTAAGAAGCACAACCATCCTTTTAAATATTTAGCAGTTCAACCTTTAGAAGTAGTAAATAAGCAGCCTGGTGAATCGCATTCAAAGTTTGTACGATCACGAAAAATAATTGAATTAAATTGGATTAAAAAATTACAGACAGTTTACCCTCTCGGTCTAAATGATAATATCATGGGAATTGGTAATATATCTAGAACCAATTCCGTTAACATTTTGGATATAGTTTCTAAAACTGTTCGTAAAAAACGTTCTCACGGTCGTAGAACAAATCGCAATCAAAGAAAATTTCGGGCCAATCATACCAATATTTCGGACCTAATTTCTATTTCAAAAAACAACGGCAGACATTTTTGGCATGACACTTATCGATAGAAGGGTAACCACGTTTTTTATTGTTAAAAATGTTAGCGATGGTAGTATTTTTAGATAACCGATTTTGAAGATTGAGACGTGTGGATACCCTTTGAACAAGTTTATGCACAGTTTTCCAATCAAAATTAGTATGGCGTTCATTATCACTGGACTAGTATATATTTGTTTAGGGGCCAACTGAAGGACGCCTCCGGGTGCGGGAATTTCTCGCTACATTGAAGACCTGTTGGTGACCCTCTGCTGTTGTTTTTTATTTGGTCGGGTTGTTGTCTCTTTGACACATTCCCCATTTCCATTCTCAATTTTATTATCTGTTAACAAAACTCTGTTCGTTACCGGTTAATAAGTTAAATAAAATTTTGGAGGATTGCAACACAATTCATATAGCAGTCCTAAGTATGAAATTGTTCAAATTATTATGGCATATTGTTATTCTAAATTATTTCCCAAAATTGATCGCCCTGAAGATCATAAAAAACATTTTATTAAAATTAAGTATGTCAATAAAGGCTTTGATTTGATAAATATTGCCGGTATATTTAACGACCATTCTGTTAAAGAACAAATTCCTGGATATTTTGACAATACTGAGCTACCTCTTATTTGTTATATTTACAAGAAATCTACCCGGAAATTTGTGTTTAATTATAGTCAATTGTGTAAAGATGTTAATATCAGTGAAAATACACCTACTTCATGTAATTGCAGTAATTCCGAATATATTTATGGACCCATTTCCCATGTTATAACAGGAGATCTTAACATCGTTCAAAACCGAGAGTTAAAATCATTCCTCAGTAAAGGACCTAAATATCGTCCCCCGTCAATTATTAATTGGAATGAGTGTCGTAATATCATCCACGACTCACTCCATACTTACTGTATGAAATGGATAAAACGGGAAAAAGCTGACAAAAAATCTTTGGACTCTTTTTTTAATTCAGTAATGAAGATAGTTGATATACGTATTCAACATTTTAAAGAACATTTTACTATAAACAATAACAACAATAAACCTATTTCTCGTATCAAACATAAACTAAAAGAACTAGCCAAGGAATTTGTTTTTGTCCCGGCAGATAAAGCTGCTAATAATATTATTATTGTTTGACGTAAATTTTACATTGAGGTTCTGAAAAAGGAATACACCAATTCACCAACATTCCAACTGACTCCATTTTCAGAAAACGAAATCTGTAACAAACATAAACTTTTAGGCACCGCTTTACAAGCAGAGCCAAATACAATGAAAGTCCCAACTATGTATTGGCTTCCGAAGCTACACAAAACCCCTTACAAATATAGATTTATTTCGTCTTCAAGCCATTGTTCAACTACTAAATTGTCTATTCTTCTTACCAGCACACTTGGTACAATTAAAAACCTGATAATAAATTGTTCAAATAAGGCCTTCGAAAATAGTGGAATAAATTACTTTTGGAGTGTCAAGAACTCGTTGGAAGTACTTGATAAATTGCATGCTTTTATTGGTGATTTTGAATCTGTTCAAAGTTTTGATTTTTCTACCCTGTATACCACATTGCCTCACATTCTCATTAAGAAAAAATTCACACACCTAATTAAATGGGCATTCAAAAAATCAGAATGTGAATATATATGTTCAAACTCTTTTAGGTCATTTTTTAGTAGCAATAAACAAAAAAACTATGTTAATTGGACATGCTTTGATACTATATATGCCCTTGAATTTTTACTAGATAACATTTTTGTTCGATTTGGGGATTCCGTATATCGTCAGATTATCGGAATTTCAATGGGGACTAACTGTGCACCACTTATTGCGGACCTGTTTTTGTATTGTTATGAGTTACAATTTATGACAAAAATAAGCAAAGACCCATCGAAACAACATCTGATAAACACATTTAATAATACTTTTAGATATTTGGATGATATTTTGGCTCTCAATAATGACGACTTCAGTATGTATATTAATGAAATTTATCCTGTTGAACTTACTTTAAATAAAGCTAATACTAACAATGACCACTGCCCTTTTCTCGATCTGGATATCTATATCACTAATGGAAAGCTGAATACTAAAATTTATGATAAAAGGGATGATTTTTCATTTCCTATCGTTAATTATCCGTTTTTAGATGGTGACGTTCCCTTGTCACCATCTTACGGTGTTTATATATCTCAACTTGTACAATTCGCTCGTGTATGTAACAATGTTTTAGATTTTAACGAGAGAAATTTATGTATTACTGAAAAATTATTACACCAGGGTTTTCGATATCACAAACTAGTCAAAACATTTACTAAATTTTATCATCGGTTTAAAGACATCATTCGTAAATATGGCTCAACATGCAGACTTCTAATACGTTCAGGTATTTCACATCCAATTTTTTATGGTAATATTCTTTATAAAGCACAAAGGTGTCAGTATTCACCTCAGAAACTTACAAAACCTTTGAATAGACTTATTAAGAAGGGATATAATTACGATACTGTTGTCAAGTCATTAAAGATTGCATATTTTGGCGTTAATATTGAGTCACTGATAAGGTCTTTGCATCGGAACTAGACACATTTATTCTAAAAACAGTTGTTGGCATGACACGGGTTATGTTCTACTCATATATGTTATGATGGTATAATACTAAACCCCTAACGGGAAGGATTGTGCCTGATGTTCTTATGATGAAATCATAATCTTTCAGTCAGTTTAGTTGAAGTCTGGAGCTGGCATGTCAGTTAACTGCTAGTAGTATGTTGTTATTTATGTATTATTGTCATTTTGTTTATTTTCTTTGGTTACATCTTCTGACATCAGACTCGGATTTCTCTTGAACTGAATTTTAATGTGCGTATTGTTATGCGTTTACTTTACTACATTGGTTAGAGTTATAGGGGGAGGGTTGAGATCTCACAAACATGTTTAACCCCGCCGCATTTTTGCGCCTGTCCCAAGTCAGGAGCCTCTGGCCTTTGTTAGTCTTGTATTATTTTAATTTTAGTTTCTTGTGTACAATTTGGAAATTAGTATGGCGTTCATTATCACTGGACTAGTATATATTTGTTTATGGGCCAGCTGAAGGACGCCTCCGGGTGCGGGAATTTCTCGCTACATTGACGACCTGTTGGTGACCCTCTGATGTTGTTTTTTATTTCGGGGGGTTGTTGTCTCTTTGACACATTCCCCATTTCCATTCTCAATTTTAAAATATGTCTTTTTGCTCCACAAAAAGCTCAAAACTCCACTGGTTCCAATATAGAATAATACACAGAATATTCTCACACCAACATATATGTTTTTATATAATATACTGTTATATGTTGTTTATTGTCTTTTGTTCTTGTTTTGTGCCTAAAATGCATATACATTCTCTAATATCTGTTTTGTGTTTGTATGAATTATTTACAATGGAAAACCAACTTTGCCAATATTTAATGTTGTATCTTAAGAAAAAAATACTGCTGCCAAATTCCAAATTTCAAGGACTTTCTATTTTTTCTTTTTCTTTTTTTTTCTTTAGTTTTTCTTTTTTTTGTTTTTGTTTTGCATTTGTGTTTTAATTATTTGTAATTTTCTCTTCTCTTCTCACATTCTTTCTTAAATAAAATTCTCACTTTATTGATCAATATTGAAATAATTGATACACAATAATATACTGTATATATATTTTATAATTTTGAGTACTAACAATTACTAACAATTTTTCTAAATATACAATCTAATGTTTAACGAGGCCGGGATAAGGTACCGGTACTTTCTGTATCAAACTAACAAATGTGAAAGTTTTCAATAAAGTATGTATAATTTAAAAAAAAAAAAAAAAAAAAAAAAAATGCATCTAGTAGAAATAATTGTACAAACACTATACGTGAGGATAAGAAATCTTATGAAAGGAAGGTAGCATAAGAGGCTAAAACTAACTGTAAGTCGTTTTGGAAATATGTCAATGCTAAATTGAAAACAAGAACTGGTGTGGGTAGCATAATGAAGTCTGATGGTTCTTTAGCTATTAATGACACTGAAAAAGTAAATGTGCTTAATACTTTCTTTAGTAGTGTATTTACACGTACAGAAGATTTAAATGAACAACCTAATGTGAAAGATATGGAAGATGTACTTTTAGATATCTCAGTTACTGTTGATGATGCTTTAAAAAAGCTGAACAATTTACATGTAGACAAGTCAGCAGGGCCCGACAACCTTCACCCTTAAGTTTAATATGAAATGAGACAATCTATAAGTTATCCGTTAAGTATAATTTTTAATAAATCCTTATCAGAAGGTGTTTTACCAGAAGAATGGAAAAACGCAATACTTTCACCTATTTTTAAAAATAAAGGTGATAAAAAACAGCCATGTAACTATCGTCCAGTAAGTTGACATGCGTTATATGTAAAGTGTGCGAATCACTTATTAGAGAAAAACTAATGAAGCATTTATTAGAAAATAATCTGTTGTCAGATTATTGATTAATTTTTGTTCAGTGGATACAATTTATTTAGATTTTAGTCGTGCTTTCGACACTGTGCCTCATGAGCGTCTTATTGGCAAACTTTACAATCTAGGAATTCAAGGGAAAGTTTTGGTTTGGATAAAATGTTTTTAACAAATAGATCCCAGCGAGTTAAACTTAATAATACATACTCTACTAGAGCTGAAGTGATAAGTGTCGTACCACTGGGCAGTGTACTGGGGCCGGTATTATTTTTGGCGTTTATAAATGATATGCCGCATGCAGTTGCTGGGTTGATTAAGGTTTTTGCAGACGACACAAAAGTTTATTCATCTGTAGTTAATGAGCAACAACACCAGGATTTGCAAGACGATTTAGATAGATTATGTAACTGATCCAGAAAATGGAAATTATCATCTAATGCAAGTAAATGTAAAGTAATACATTTCGGTCAAAATAATAACTTGTTTAGATACACAATGTTAGATAATGAAGATGATTATGTCGAGATTAATACTGTTACTGAAGAAAAAGACTTAGGAATATGTTTTTGAGCCTAACCTAAAGTTTGTTAAACATATTACTAACTGGGATAAATCCCAGAGTCTTAAACATTAATCCGTATTTCCTTTGACTATTTGGAAAAAGATATAATATGTTTATTATTCTATATAAATCAATCATACGTCCCTTGTTGGAATATTCAACTACATGTACAGTTAGGTCACCATATTTAAAGAAAGATAAAAGGAGAATCGAAAAAATCCAGCGACGAGCTATCAAATTAGTGCCTAGTATAAAACTGTTAAGTTATGTAAAAAGATTGAGAGCCTTGGGCTTTCCAACACTTGAATACAGAAGAGATCGTTATGATATGATACAAGTATATAAAGCTTTACATGGGACAGATGATATTAATTGGCAAAATATGTTTGAGTTATCTACAAATTCTACTAGAGGACATACTTGGAAATTAATAAAAAGAGGTGTAATTCAACTCAGCGTCTCCATTCATTTTCACAAAGTATCATTGATCAATGGAATAGTCTTTCAACAGTAACAGTTTTTGCAGAATCTGTCAATATTTAAAAAAATCATATTAATGATGAACATCGGAATGGGAAGAAGTTTAATCCTACATGATATTAGATAACATAATACAAATGCAGCAGTATATAAATGTATGTGACAAGTATTTAAAATATTGTGGAAACCATCGTACAACATGTATACCAGTACAGGAAAATTATTCGTTCTATTTATGCGCACAGCTTATAGTTAAATCATAAGTAATTTTATATAAAGTAAATTATGAGGCGGCAAAAGAAGTTATCAACTAAATGATCGCCGCAATAATCCAGGTAGAATCCAGATGGCCTCTAATATTCCAAGGCCTACCTAAAGTATTTATTGTGAACTTGTTCTCGTCCTGAATATGCATGAAACATTTTCCACTGGACGTTAAGCAACCAACAATCAATCAATCAATCAATCTTATATACCTGCATGGAAGTCTTTTTCTTTATTTGATACAATAAGTGTGACAGAGTGTGACATTTTTATCTGAGCAAAAAGTTGCTATCTGTCCTTCTTGTCTATCTGTAAAATAGTAACATAAAGACAATATTAAAAGACAATATTGGAAATATATCTTTTTTAAAGACATAATCAAAAGCTGGAAAAAACGTTACTGTTTATCTGTTTGATTAAAAATTTGACACAGATAATCAATTTTTACAATACTCTAATAAAATAAAATAATAATGTATTATATGTACGGGGCGCCGAATGGGACTCTTGTGGTTTTGTACTCAAAATTCAATTTTGTACGGACAAAAGTGACTTTTGTTCAACAAAAATAAGTTCAGTTTACAAATTTGTATCATACTACAAATTTAAAAGTTTGTCATACAAAATTATCTATCAGCGGACAAAAGTCACTTTTGTCATGACAAAATTCATTTTTGTTACACAGACTTGAATTTTGTTACCTAATTTGAAAATTGGGCGACAAAAGTCAATTTTGTATTCAAATTAGTTTAGTTTGGTTTCTGTGAACTAATTTGCATACAAAATCGACTTTTGTTACACAAAATTGACAAAAAGAATTTTGTCTCAACAAAATTGACTTTTGTCTCAACAAAATTGACAAAATTGACAAAATTGACTTGTGTCTCAACAAAATTGACAAAATTGACTTTTGTCTCAACAAAATTGACAAAATTGACTTTTGTCTCAACAAAATTGACAAAATTGATTTTTGTCTCACGAAAGTCAATTTTGTCTCACGAAAGTCAATTTTGTCTCATAAAAGTCAATTTTGTTGTTACAAAATTGAATTTTGTCGTCACAAAAATGAATTTTGTCGTCACAAAAATGAATTTTGTCGTCACAAAAATGAATTTTGTCGTCACAAAATTGACTTTTGTCTCAACAAAATTGACAAAATTGACTTTTGTCTCAACAAAATTGACTTTTGTCTCAACAAAATTAACAAAATTGACTTTTGTCTCAACAAAATTGATTTTTGTCTCAACAAAATTGACAGAATTGACTTTTGTCTCAACAAAATTAACAAAATTGAATTTTGTCTGAACAAAATTGACAAAATTGAATTTTGTCTCACAAAAGTCAATTTTGTCTCACAAAATGTAATTTTGTCTCACAAAAGTTAATTTTGTCTCACAAAAGTCAATTTTGTCTCACAAAAGTCAATTTTGTCTCACAAAATTGAATCTTACCTCACACAATTGACTTTTGTGATTTAATTTCCATATCAGGTAACAAAAGTCAATTTTGTATGCAAATATGTTTATATTTGCATACCTTTTAGACAAAATTGACTTTTGTCATGACAAATATGAATTTTGTCTACAAAAATGAATTTTGTCATGACAAAAATTAATTTTGTCTACACAAATGAATTTTGTCATGATGCGTTAACTAAACAGACACAGGTAAATCACCAGATTCCCAGATGTTATTCATGAGCTGCAAGAGAGCTTCCAGCGAGGAATCTGGCAAGTGTTTTAAGAGTTGGTAGTAAATATTATCAGGCCCACAAGCTGTATCATGGGCTTTTGACAGAGATGTTTTAAGTTCTCTCTTCAAGAGAAAATACAAGAAGAAGATTTCGCAAGTTTCACCAAGCTTGTTGGCAATATCCTTTTCAGATGTTAATAAATCATTGCCGTATTTGAAATGTTTTACAGTGGCTTTAGAATTTTTACCGTTTATTTTTGTGTACCATATTCCAAACTTGTCATCGGAGTGCGAGATGATATTCCCGAGATAAATTTTTTCCAAGAAGCGGGCTTGCCTACAAGTCCGCCTTGCCTTAGCGCAAAAAATACGGAAATGACTCAAGTTTTCCGTCGTTGGTGGTTGATTGAACAGTCTTTCAGATTTCTTACGGTCACCTATGGCTTGATCACAAGCGTCATCAAACCATGGTTTGGTGGGATGTTTCGGATTTGCCGAGGTCTTAGGAATAGTTCTGTCAGCAATTGACGTTAAAACTGTATTAAAAGTTAAAATTGGATCTTGTACAGTCTCAAACATCTTTGACTGAAGTTCCGCTTGACAGAGATTCTCAAACAAGGACCAGTCCGCCTTGTCAAGTTTCCAACGTGGTACTCTCTGTTGGGCAGAAGTAAAAAGATGTTCAAGTACTATTGGAAAGTGATCACTTCCACATAGATCATCATGAACACGCCATGAATAATCCAGAAGAAGAGAGGGATCGCAAATAGTGATATCAATAAAAGAATAAGACCCGTTTCCAGGATGAAGATAAGTACTAGATCCATTATTAAAAATGCATAATCCTTCTTGAGAGACAAAGTCCTCAATGATCTTACCTTTGGCATTGTGAGACTTGCTACCCCACAATGGACTGTGGGCATTGAAGTCGCCCATAAGTATAAATGGTAAGGGTAGTTGATCAGTGAGGTTTTTGAGTTTTGCTTTATCAATAATTGAATTGGGTGGAATATATATCGAACATAATGTAATTGTTTTATCTAAGGATAAACGAATTGCAACTGCCTGCAGATCCGTGGTGAGTTGGACTGTGCTATGAATGACGTTGTCCTTCACAAAAATGAATGATCCGCCTGCAGCACGTTCATCTACCTTAGAAAATGTGCTATACATGTTGTATCCTTTTAAAGATACATTGTCACTTTCTTTTAGATGAGTTTCTTGAAGACAAAATGCAATAGGTAAAAATGACTGAACTAGAAGTGTTAACTCGAGAAGAGTTATTTTAAGACCTCGGCAATTCCATTGGATGATATTAGTCATTATTTGATAATAGAAGAGCGAATGCTGTCGAGTTTGCCAGCATTCTTATTTCGCTCACCCTGAGATTGTGATCTAACGGGTGGCGGAACACTTTCGATTTCCATTTCAGTTTCGTCGATTAGTGTTAAAAATCTGTTGTGTGAGGAGAGTCGTCGATCTCCATGACCACACGCAGATGGTTTTACTCCGCCTGGACCCCTACCCCGCGACCTCGAATCAGAATACCTCTTAGAGGATGTATTTACTGGCCTCTTTTTTTCATTTTTTTGTGTGATGATAGTGAGCTGTGTAAGGAAGATTGAGTTGACTGAGTACTGGTTTTGGAAGATTTTGGTTTTCTTGGAATTAATATTTTATCGTTAGGTTCGGATTCAACAGGGAGCATTGTAAATGTGTCCGCATCAATTGGCCAAGTCATGCGAGTTTGTGTATTCTCGTGACTGAATGAGCGGACAACTTTGCTGGCGTACGATGGTCTGTTTGAAAAAAGGAGATCATTCGAAACAAGCTATCTGTTTAGTTTCTGAGTAACTTATGTTTCTTTCTGTTTTCATTTTAATAATATTTTTTTCTTTAAGTTAAACAGGGCAGTCCCTAGACTAGAAAAATGGGATTCACCATAGTTTACGCATTTAGAAGATTCAGAGTTACAGTTTGTTCCCTCGTGTCCTTCGTCAGAACACTTGAAGCATCTCTGCGTACCACGACATTGTTTGCTTCCATGACCAAACTTTTGACAAGTAAAGCATCGAATTGGGTTAGGGATAAACATGTCAACTCTGATTCCGAAGCAACCTAAAGTAATAGATGGAGGAGGAGTTGGAGTTCTAAAGGTCAAAAGATATGTATTTAATATGATTATATTTCCATTCTTTTTTATTTGAAATCTAACATCAGAAACTGTTACATCTTGGCTTGAAAGTTCATCACATATTTCTTCCACGGTAAGGTCACCAAGGTATTGACTTCTGTCTCGAATGATCCCCTTACAGCTGTTCAAACTGTTGTGAGGAGAGGCAGAAACAGGAAAGTTTGTAATTGTAGTCCTTGTAAGCATATTTGTTGATTGACTTTTGTTGGAACATTCAACCAACAAATTGCCAGATCTCATTTTTGAAACTTTTTTACAGTACCAGCAACGCTTTGAATTTGTTTGTGAATTGCGAAGGGTGAAATTTTTGAAATTGGTTTTTCATCTGTTCCTTTTATTACAATAAATCTGGGCCAACTGTCATCTTCCCAACAGGGGACTGAATCATCATTATACACATTATTACTTAAAAGTAACATTTAAATTTAATAGTGTGTGTTTAAAAGTGTCTTAAGTCTTTAAAAAATGATATAAGCTGACAATACAGAACTTCGTTAACTAATGATGCAATATTGGATAGTGGGCAGATTTTCTTGAAAATGGTATGAAAATATGGGAAATCCTATGCAGGTTTCTTAGTGGCTGTTCTTTTTGAATGATGTTTTTTAGTATTTTGCATACCTCCAGTATGAAAATCTGCCCCTATTCAATATGGGGTCATCGACTGTGAAGTCTTGTATTGCATGGAATAATATTGTAGCTGTTTTAAGTACATGTATGTACATAAATGCCAAAAGTTAATTTGAATGTTTAAATTGTTTTATATACATGATTGTATAATATATGTAATGTTTTTATTTATATTCTAGGAATGAAGAACAAAAGGATATAGCAGTCTTTATATAAAAATAGTTCAGGAATCCAGTTGGAAAGAAGACAATAACAATCAAAACCAAGGAGTGAACAAAGACTCACAAAACTAAAGGAAATTTACATCAACAGTTATAAATAATAAATAAGAAACAACACAAACTCCACTAAAATCCGGGAATGAAATCAGGTGCTCCGGAAGGGTAAGCATTTTCCTACACCGTATACGGCACCCTTCGTGTTATTTCTTTGTTCAGGTCGGTAAGGATATCAGATATGATTTCTGACACACTTTTGTCATAATGGCCAATCAGACCATGATGGCGACCGTAAAATGTTTTGAGTGATGACCTTAATTTGATTGATTCATAATCCTTTCTTAGCAACTTTTGGGAAAGCAGTATTCCTCGTTCAACACAAACAACGTACTTTGAGCTAACTCTAGAGAACGTATCAATTGAGATAAATATACTCCATATGCTGGTGCCGCTGGGATGTTGCTACACAGAAATAGAAAGTTGACTAGAGGAAAACTAAAATCATCGCGTTTGTCATAAATTTTGGTATTCAACCTACCTGAGTACCATCAGAAGCCATTTCGAGAACAAAGGCTAGATATGAAGCAAATTTATCTGTGTCGATAGTATCTTTAATTTCAAGTTCACTTGGATATATTAAATGTAAGTGATCACTGAATCTATTATTATTAAGAGACAGTAGATCATCAATATCCCGAATGGTAAAATTAAAAGACTGGGCTAATTTCTTTTCTCCTTTCTGTACAAGCCCTTGGCTAAATTCTGCTTCATAGGAATACAAAAACAAATCTGCAAGTAGAGGAGCGCAATTGGTACCCATTAGGATTACAATAGTCTGTTGGAAGACCAAATAGAGCTTTTCAGTTAAAAGTATTTCCTGGGAATTATCAGGAACTTCTATAAATATTTTTCTGGAATAGTTATTCAAAAGAGCAGTGAAATGAAGGATTATATTAGACAAATATAGCTGAAGTCTACAATACATGTTGCAATTGACTTTATCTACTAACTCACATTGACATTTGTGTGCTTTAATGTGTTCTTTACATAATTACTAGAGTCCTATTAAAATTATTATTTCTTTGTCGTCTCACTTGCATTGTACTTAAATAAGTTGTCTGTAGATGTTTACATTGGGTTTTCAGGATTTCACTTCACTTGATTGAAACAGCATTTAATGTTTTTCTTAAATTATGGCCTGAAGAATACATTTAACATTTTAGAGGAGTTTTCACAATCAGTGAATGGCTACATGTACATTTCATGATCTTTTCACAATGGGCACATAATTTATCATTTTGTTTTTCACAGGGTTTCTAGGTCTTTTCACCCAAGTTTTCAGGTGGCACCTCTTCACGACAGTCATTCCACGGCATTGTCATGGATAAGTTTAATGGTCCACCGTTAATTAACCGTGACAAACAATGTAAAAATCACCAGCATTTTTACGGCCAATCTACGGGGCATTGTTCAAGTAGTGTGGGGTGCTTTTATTTTTTTTGGATACAAGTGAAATGAAAGTGATTGATTTTTTGGCCCAAAAATGATGATAGGGCTGTTCATTTGAAGGAAGACCATGCTTTGCTTAATACGCTAAGGTCTGTGCCAGATAGAGTAATGAATCATAGGGTAGATCCATATGTTGACAACTTTGTTTGTGTATTTGCTTTGGGAAACCAGAAAGGAAAAGATCCCCAATTGAATAACATAATGAAAGAGTTGTATAACTTTACAGTCAATTTCAGTCTGGATCTTTAGTTGATTTATATTCCTTCAAAAAGTAATCCTGCTGAAAGTGTTTCAAGAAATATTTTAGCTCAAGATTGTATGTTGTCTAGGGAAACATTTTGTTTGATGGCTAGCACTTTTGGGCCACACACAGTAGACATGATGTCGCTGGACTCTACTGCAATGCAGGACAGTAAAGCGGAGAATCTTTTGAACCATTTAAAGTTTGAACTTTTGGTCCTCAATGCTGTTCAACTTTGTACTTGTTTCGGCTTTCAATCTTTTGTATCTGGGCGTCACTAGTAAGTCTTGTGTGGACAAAATGCACTTCTGGCGTATTAAAATTTTGAACTTGTTGCCTTTGGTTAGATATTATTCGTGTGTTTCTTTGTCAATTGTGTTCTCCTATTTATTTATATTGTAGTCCTGTAATTTTGTGTTGTCATTTTAATGTTATATTTCACATGGCCACATAACAGGGAGGTTTGGTATGCCACAAAACCAGGTTCAATCCACCATTGTTTCCTTTATATATGTCCTGTACCAAGTCAGGAATATGGCCATTGTTGAATTATAGTTCTTTTCTGTGTGTGTTACATTTTAACGTTGTGTCGTAAGTTTTCTCTTATTTTTGAGTGTGAAGTCACATTACTATAAGACGTGTCACGGTACTTATCTATCCCAAATTCATGTATTTTCTAAATTGACATTTTGAGATTTTTATTGTAGAGTATGGGGAACTATTTGGCCATACCAAGAGTTAATGGGACCTGTTTAAGTTGTGGTGGTTGTAATTACCAAAATTATCGATTCTGTCAAGTCTGAAGAAAAAAGATGGCTACAAAATGAGGAATCTGATGATCCTTGTTCTTTAGATGAGTATATTGACCAGAAAAGGACAACCTATAACAAGAAAAAAGTTAGCTTAAAGAAAGAGCTTGACACATTTCTTGAAAGTCGATCAAAGACGTTGAATTCGGTTACTCCTGAAGATGTCCGTTTATTTTTAATGTTTAAGGACAAAAAAGGGAAAACTTAAGTTCATGAGCTAAATTGTTCTTTTTTAGGCAAAAATAAAAACACAAAATTGTTTTTGTCCAATAAGACTGGCTTTAAGTACTGCTTCTTTGATGTGACAATTAAAGTCGTTATTTGACGATTGTGGACGACAAGGTGAATGGACAGTATGTAGCTTGTTAAAACAAGGTAATCCTGTTTCTAGTACAGTTATTAGTAGATATTTGCGGGCTTTTCAAATGGAACAATCTTTTGAACATGTACCTATCAAGCAAGCAAAACCAGTATTTTTGGACAAATTAAGGATTGATTGATTGTTGGTTGCTATACGTCCAGTGGCAAATATTTCATGCATAATTCAGGACGAGAACAAGTTCACAATAAATACAATAGATAGGTCTTGTCACAAAAGAGGCCATCTGGGATAATGGTCGGGGAAATTTGAACTTCCACTGAAAAATTAGGGTATATTGGATAGGGAAAGAAATATTGACATGCAACAGGTCACCTACGGACCCCTCAAAGAGTTGTTGCAAGGGTTCTTAACGTGCAAAGAGCGTGGCACTCTCTTTACACGAGGCATTGGATTTAAAGTCCCCATTCTGACCGGACGTGACTGCGAACTTGATACAACCCGCTAAGACAAACGGATGCCCCACTTCGGCAAGCGTTGTACTGCTGCCCCACTTCGGCAAGCGTTTTACCGACGGTCGGGAGAAGACAAAGTGACCATATTTCTATTCCCCAGTCACCCTGGGGGAAGACAAATTAAGGAAGATTTGTGATCACATCAATAAAGAATTAAAAACTCCAAATTTAAAACTTTCCAAACAATTTTAATATTTAAAGGTTCAGGCTTTCTTTAAACTACAATTTTTTGCCGGCGATCGGGAACATGACTTGAGTTTGTGTGTAGCACAAGAATTGACAAAAATTCCTGATGGAAAAAGGTTATTATTTTGCCACACTGTTGTAAAAACTTTGAAAATTGTAAAGTGAATGGATTTGTTGTTCAAAAATTAAATGATGAGGTCCTTTGTCCAGTTGAGGGTTTATATAGGTATGTTAACAATGTAATGGATATAGATGTCACAACAGGTTTTTTGTTTAGGGCACTAGATGCTTCTCGTACGAAAGTGTTAGAATCGCCAGTTTTATCATCTGGTATGAGCGCACGACTTAAAAATTATTTAAAACAGTTGAACATCTTTGAGGGTGAGACAAATTTTTCAGAGATACATGTCATACTTGTAAAATTGTGATAATGTATATTTTGTATTGTATTATAGGTTTTTTTATTGTTTTTTTTTTAGATATATATAATAAAATGTTGAAAAAAGGTTTCTTTTCAATGACTGATATCCTGATATTATTCTGTATATAATGAAAGTGACCAGCATGTCATTAATATATGAGACTTTAGTATTGCTTCCTGTGATGGTGCTCAACGTTCAGAAGACAGACACTGGTACTATTTTATTCTTCTGCAAGAACATGTAATTAAGTGATTCAGAACTTACATGTTAATTTACAAGTAAACATCGGTCTTATTTTTGTACTGCTAATGGCTAATGCTGTTGGAGATGGTGATTTACAAAATTGACATACATAATAAAATAGAGGCATACGTATTACTTGATATAAGAATATGTGGTACGAGTGCCAATGAGACAACTCTCCATTCAAGTATACTAGTATATAATAACATGTTGGCTACATATACATTTTAAGTCTTTATAGCAGATTGGTTTAGTGCTTTGTAGTCTGATCAAGAGCTGAAGCAATGAAAAAAAAGGTTTTTGAGTATATAATATAAGTAGATGTTGCAAAACGTTTTCGGGGAATACAATGTGATAAACTCTTGTCTAATATGTGTACAAGGTAACCCTTGGCTTCGTTTCGACATTGCATTTTTGCTGTCCTTCTACATAAGGTTCTTGTTTTGAGATAACTGATAGCGTTTGACATAAAGTGTACTAGCAACAGTTTCCTACTCATTCAATTTGTTTTCCTCTAGCATCTTTATTGTATTATTAGAAGTTTGATAGTTCTCCTTATTGGTATCATTAATGTGAATGTAACGGGAGTTCAGGGATGTAGGGTTGAAAATATTTGAGGCAAAAATCATTTCAAATAACAGATTTTAAAAGAGATTAACATGCGATAATGTTATGATCGTCATTTCTTTATCTCATAGTCACTGATACTTTACAACAGATAAATTGAATACTTGCACCTTGCTGCAAGTTTATAACGTCTCCCGGAACCAATTTATGTATGTACTTTCTGTTTCCAAAAAGCTGATGGCATTGGTTAATTTTAAGATTCGAGTTTTGGGATAAGTTTTGGGAAGTCTTAAGGTTTCTTTTGTCTATGTATGAAAACGTTCAATGTTCAGGGTTTCAGGTGGAGTATGTCTTTGTTTTTTTTTATCTACTTCGCCCAAGTACTTAACCGAACCCTAGTCTATATATAATCATATCAATGATAATTCATGTCAGCACAAAAAGTGCTGACTACTGGGCTGGTGATACTCTCGTGGAAATAAATCTCCAAGCCGAGGGCTTAAGGTTCCACTAAAGTCAAAATATAGGACACTGCAGAAACATCTAAACTTTGCCTGTATTTTTCAACCTAAACTAAATAAAATCTTAAACTATGGAAATATATGTTCATTTAAACATACTTGACATATACACACTGAAAATTGTAAATACACTTGAAATTTTGATGTTGTGACGAAACCGGTTTTTGGGATGAACACAAAATTTTCAAAAACATCTTGAGGCCTGCGAGATGACTTATTTTTTTTTAAATTGGTTAGGACGAGCACTGTTACATGGAATGCAATTACACGCTAATGTTTATTTGTCATATAAACATGTTTATTGACATTTTTGTCCAATTTCTGTATTGTACCTTTGATATTCGTTCACTTAGATATATGAACGTAAGTGAAACTTGTAAATCAAAACATCTTCTAAAAAATGAACCATAAATCTTCATATAACATGTATAACATGACAAAGTATTGTCTAACCTATTATTATCTTTTTTGTATCTTTGCTATTAATGATTAAGTTCATAATTGAGCTTTCTTTTATATAATGAAATGTTTCGTATGAAGTTCAGGATTAGATGTCAACCTGTTTTTTTATGAAAAGCAAATCAATATCAGGTAAAGAGTATACCTGTACAGGTAATATTTGTGAACTCTGTGTTACAAATTTAGTTCAATACTGTACTGGTTGTATTTAGATTGGCTCATTTCGACAAATTTTTTTTGATTACTAAGCATTTCACATTGTCTTGTGGGTCTGAATAGAAAGTTGATGAATCTTTTCCTTCAAAAAAAATATTCGGAAGGTACCAAGACCATGTTTATAAATAATCCGTATTAACTCCACAAATAATACACGATTATTGTGAAGTGTAGGTTCTTGGTACTGACATTGTTTATGATCTAAATAACGTGTTATAGTATTCTTTTACTTGTCTTGGAGCTCCTGGGGCGAGTTGTCTTAAGTATTGACTTCTGAAGTCACAAGCCAGTCAACACTGAGCCGCGTGTGCAGGTGCACTCGACTCCAATCTTAATTGACTAGGATTTTCAGTTTTTCTACCGCAGGTCGGTAGTTTTCTCCGGGCATTCTACCTTCCATCACCAATCAAAAATGGCCTCCACCAGAATGACTTTCGAACTAAATACATTAATAATGAATTTTATTTGTCCATTAGAAAACAGCCTTTGAAGTTATTTCTATGGTAATATCAATTTAACATGGATCTGTATTCGTTAATGCATTGTTTTTGAATTCTGGTCGTTTATTTGTCTGTATGCATATAATGATTTTTTGTAACATCTGACTTGACCAGTGTTACAGGTCCTGTTTTGGTGTCCAGATTTCCTAATATTATTTTCATGCAGGAAATAGTGTTGTTTCTAACTTGGAAGAGTTCCAATTCCTAGACTTGACTGTTGTAAGATCTCCCTACACAAATAATATTAATTTGTATTTTTTTAGGAAGAGAAGACAGTTTTTTTTATGGATTATATTCTTAATGCAAATACTTTTCTAATAGGTTTGTTTGTTATTCTGCATATCCAATTTCCTTTTTGCAATATACTTTGTTTTACTTGATCTTAGTTGGGGCCTTGATTCGCATATATTATTTTCATGCAGAAAAATCCGGTTTGCTGATAAAATATGACACCATTTGTTTGTTTAAGGTACTATTCTATTCAAAAAAGTATTTTTCAACTGAGGTATTCCTTTAAGCTAAGAAATATCGACACAAACAAATCATCTTGAGAAAAATGTTGCCTTTTATTATTTGGATGTCTTGACCTTGAATATCATACTTGTTAATTTACTGTGAATCACACAGTTTATAATCAAACTCCGTAAAGGCCCGTCTAAATTGCATTTAATTGATAAATTCAACAACACATACCGTTACAATGATGATATTGTTTCGTTATAGAATCGAATTAAATATACTGCCGAAATTTTAATTTCACCCATGTGAACCTACTGTAAATAAGTCAACTTTATACGGTAATAAAATTGAGAATGGATATGCGGAATGTGTCAAAGAGACAACAACTCCGACCATAGAGCAGACAACAGCCGAAAGCCCCCAATGGGTCTTCAATGCAGCGAGAAACTCCTGCACCCGGAGGCATCCTTCAGCGGGTCCCTATACTAGTTCAGTGAGATTGAACGTCATACCAAACTCCGAGATATACACGAGAAACTAAAATTAAAAATCATACAAGACTAACTAAGGCCAGAGGCTCCTGACTTAGGACAGGCACAAACATGCGGTGGGGTTAAACATCTTTTTTGAGATAGTAATAAATGTGCTTTCCTTTTATTTAAACGAACTACTTTAAAAAAAATATGCTGTTTATATAGATTGGGCCAGTACCTTACTAACATTGTCTCGCAGTGTTTACATGTCCAATTCGGTGTTTCTAGAATTATGATCTTAGAAGGAAATTGATTTGTAACTAAGTTGCTGTTCCAAAAAATATATATATATTAAGCTGTCGGCTTTAATTTTGAATGTACGTAAACTTTCTGTGTCAATCTTGTGTATCAAATTTATTTCGTGTGCTTTTTCTCTCACCATCTTTTCTGCTCTTGGTTTTGTGCATTCTTGCGCATCTAAAGCTATGACTTTCTCTGATTCTTCATCATTGTAAGCAAAAATTGTGTTCACTGAATGAATGTAAACCTGTTAATATATAAGTAAAAACTGATAATTGAAGCATTTAATCAGGTAAGCAAATGAATCTGTGGAAAGATTTATTTCAAATCAGATTTTTTTTATCAAAGGTTGACATTTCACTCAAAATAAGTGTTCTTATATAGAATTTTGATTCAACTATCCTTGATCTATGTTATCACTCTGGATTTTGAGAGTGTGCGTCTAAACACTGCTAAGGACTTATTGGGGCACTCGGGACTAGAGGGTGAACTATAATAAGGCGTAAAGCAACCAACAATCAATCAATCAATCCATTTACAAGTATTGTTGCATAAAGGCACATTTTTTTTTCAAAAAATATAAAGAAATAACTAGGATTTTTTCAGATTTTTAAAAATGGCTTTTTCTTCATTATTTTATATGTAAAATTGGTTTAAATTTGTCATTTCAGGGCTTTTTATATCAGACTATGCGGTATATGCTTTGTTTATAGTTGTACGGGTTACCTACAGTTCTTAATTTCTGTTTCACTTAGTCTCTTGCGGACAGTTTTCTCATTGGCAATAAAATTACGAAAGGTAAAGTTAAGTAGTGGTTTGTCAGTAATTTGTTGATAAAACCATAGGATTCCAAATATCTGGCAAAAGAAGCAAATATTCTTACCTTCTGATTTAATCAATAGTCATATATGAAAAGCATAAACAGGTTGAAGGTAAACAAATAATAACTTAAACCAATTAAATTGAATTTATGAGATTCAACAACAATTACCGGTCCACATCATAACATGTTAACCAAAGGTTTTGCTATAATTTCGTAAACTTGTTCTCTATTGATATAGTTGTTGGAACTTTTATGTCGTATTTAAGGCAATAGAAAGTTTGGGCTTCAAAAGTCTTGACTTAGACAGAAAATTCGCCCTTTTAAATCATTAAATAAATGGTCCGAGACCACAATTGTCGTCGATATAGAGCCGATGAAGTTTTCTATAATTTTGATACAATGTGTCCCAGAAGTAGTACAACACACTGTAAACATTTCATTGAGAAAGCGCAGGTGGGATGATGGTTGCAAACTTCATTAGAAATTTGATTTGAGATACTGACCACATCTTGGGGTAAAACATGTTTTGGTGAATAAGGGAAAAGGGGAGGTGTAAAAAAGTAAAATGCTAATTTGGCCACTAACTCCTTGACGATTGGGACGATAACCCTAAAATAAATCCCAACCTTTCTTTTATGGTCATAAACTTTAGATTTCCTAGATTTCTATTTTTTAATTCTAAAGTTATTGTCTTCAAACAACAGAGACGACGAAGACGTGATACCACTATCTTATAACTGTAGAAATCAGGAGGGATGCAATTTTGTTTCATTTTTCCATCACTTTAATAATTACCTTTATTTTCAATAAAAACTGCTATTCTCTCTTTATTCTGTTCCTTATTCCAGGACTTGTATAAAGGAGTAGGTCCAGTAAGACCCCTTTTTGGCCCCAAAATATGTCAGTTTTACAAAATTGTTAAAATGTAAACTTTTAGTTATTTATTGGATAGTAGAATGGTTCTGCTACATAAATATGGGCTGTTTTTGACAATACAATGCACATATATTGGATACTAGCACCATTAAATCATGCTAAATTACTGAAATCTTAACAATTCCAGCATTTTACTTAAATTTTAGACGGTTTCCGTGTAAAACGAAAGTGGCCGCATTCGTGTTCATTCAAAATATTGAAATGGAAGTTGTATTTTATGATAATACATAACATATATAAAGAGTGAGGATGAACACGGATGCGGCCACTTTCGTTTTTGACAAAAACCATCTAAAAAGTGTAATTTTTTCGCATATTTGGTAGATTTGTCATAATTGAGCTTGAATCGGATCGTTTTTAATGACGAAATAAGTTAAAATCTTTCGCAAAAATTAATTGAATCATATAAAATAGACACTTATGTGTTTAAAAAGTGGTCAAAGTCTTTCGTCAGATGAAACTGAAATTTGAGGCCAAAATCGGTCCTTACCGGACCTACTCCTTTATTTTCAGGTTTTGTAACTGTAGTTGTTGTGAATCTGCAATTATTTTACAAAAGATGACAATTAAACATGTCACATTAATACATCATGCTAGTCCTAAAACGATTGGTAAAGCTTGAGAAAGGTGTTGCCATATATGTAGTGCCTCATTTAGACAAACCTATTGTTTGAAAATAGCAAAGTCTACCTACTTCAGGAATTCCATGCCATTAATGAGGATTTTAAGATAATGCATCATTCTATAAGGAAGCAAATAAAAACATAGATGTATAAATGACTTGCATTAAGTATAAACACCATTTTATTGACTATCAATTGTTTGATTTAGGTTGGCTGTATTTAATTTATTAAAAAAAAAAAAAAAAAAAAATAATGCAAAGTTGATCAAATTGAGGCATATTTTTAACGTTAGAGAAACTACAGCACTAAAGCAATTTGCTTAAAAACATAAAAATTCTTTCTGAATGGATAATACAAACTTGACAAACAAATATATACAGTTAGTTATTTAAATCATAAGCTGAAGAAATGATATATATCATGCATGCATACAATGCAAATTATGTATTGCTGCGTGTTCGTTTTTCTACATCCTGATGTGTAGGGGTAGGATTGAAATCTCACGAAACATTTTTAACCCCACCACATTTTTATACCCCTCCCCTTTTAACGCTTTGAAAAGGGGGTTTACTGTTTTACCTCTGTCTGTCCATCTGTCAGTCTGCCTGTCTATCAGTCCATCCGTCAGTCCGTTTGTCCCATGAATATTTTTCGTCACATTTTTCTCTCAAACTACAAACTTCATATGGTAATAGAAGGTCAACTCGATAGTAAATTAGATAGCGTCTTGGCTTAATTTGACACAAAAACGAAACAACATCCCATTGAGACGATGTCCTGTAAATTGTTTATTTGATATTTTTGATGTTAGGAAAATGTGTAGAAATCAGGAGGGATGCAATATGTTCATATTTCAAGCATTTAAAATTACCTTTATTTGAGGAAAACTTAACTATCTTTTTTCTGAATTTTTCAAGGACTTGTACAAATTATTTATTTTGTAATTAGGTTTTATCTGAATATTTCAAAAAGTATGACATTAAAAAACATGTCAATTAATACATTGTAGTCTAAACGATTGGTAAAATTTTTAAAAGTAAAACATAAATAAAGGACTATCATTGACAAATATTTTTAAATAGAAACTACAGCACTTAAGCAATTTGCTTAAAAACATAAAAATTCTTTCTGAATGGATAATACAAATGACAAACAAATTATACAGTTAGTTATTTAAATATAAGCTAAGAAATGATTATATCATGCATGCATACAATGCAAATTATGTATTGCTGCGTGTTCGTTTTTTAATCCTGTGTGTAGGGTAGGATTGAAACTCACGAAACAATTTTAACCCCACCACATTTTTATACCCCTCCCTTTTAACGCTTTGAAAAGGATTTACTGTTTTAACCTATTCTTGTCCATGTAATACTTGCAACATTATACTTATTCATCATCTAAGCGTTGACAAATATATTTCTCGTCACAATTTTCTTAATCACTTTCATTGTCATATCATCGATAGTAAATTAGATTGCGTCTAGCTAAAATTTTACACCAAAACGAACAAATCCCTGAGACGATTCTGTAAATGTTTATGGGATTTTTGATGTTTAGAACAATGTGTGAATCGAGGGATGCATTTTGTTTCATATTTCCAGCATTTTCCTAATTATTTTTCAATAAAAACTGTAATCTATCTTTTTTTCTTTCTTTTCCAGGATTGTACAATTTATTTCAGTTTGTAACGTCTTGTTGTGTACTCAATATTACAAAAGATCAATTGAACATGTCCATTAAAATCTTTAGTCTAAAACGATGTTGAAAGCTTGAGAAAGGGTTGTCATTATGTGTCTCATTTAGACAAACCATTGTTTGAAAATAATTACTTATTTCATTAGAAAATGCATGCATTTGTATTTTAGTTATTTGCATCATTTATAAGAGCAAATAAACTTAGTGTATAAATGACTTGCATTATTTAAAAGATACAAACACCATTTATGACATCATGTATGATTTAAGGTTGGTATATTAATTATAAGAGAAAACAAATAAAAAAAACTAAATAATAGACAACTGATTATTTGAAGATATATTTACTATAGAATTCCATCATAATAAGCATTTGTTAAACATAAAATTCTTTACTGAAGGATAATAACAAACTTGAAAACAAATATTCATTAGTTAATTAAATCATATGCTAAAATTGTTGATATTATTGCATTCATATTATAAGAATTAATATTGCTGATAAAATTTTCAAATCTGATTGTAGGGTAGGTATTGAAATCTAGAAAACATTTTTAACCCACCATAATAACATCTTTTAACGCTTTGAAAAGGGTTTAACGTTTACTTGTCATTCCATCTAAGTCTGATGAATTTATCATCACATACTGCAGTCGTTTGTCCTGATTTTTTCGTCACATCCTATCTAGGTAATGAAATCTCAACATTTTAACCCAAGCTCTTTTATTCACAAAACTAAACCTCATTGAGGACGATGTCCTGTTTTTCTTTTGTATTGTGAGTTGGAAATGTGTAGAACTCAGCAGGGATGCAATATTTTCGTCCATTTTTTCAAACCAATTTATGAAATGAATCACTTTTTTTAGTCTTGGCTTAAATTTAACAAACGAAACAAACCCATTGAGTGTCTTAAATTTTTAGTGATATTTTTGATGTTAGGAAAAATGTGTAGAAATCAGATGGATGCATTGGAGGTTTGTAATATGTGGCTATTTAGAAAACTATTTTTGAAATAGTAAAGTCTACCTACTTCAGGATTTCTGCCATTAATGAGGATTTTAAGATAATCTCATTTAAAAGATAATTAAAAACATAGATTATAAATGATTGCATTAATGTAAAACACATTTTATTGAATCATTGTTTGATTTAGGTTGGCTATATTTAATTTATTAAAGAGAAAAACAATAATAAAAAAAAAAATAATGCAAAGTTGATCAAATTGAGGCATATTTTTAACGTTAGAGAAACTACAGCACTATAAAGCAATTTGCTTAAAAACATAAAAATTCTTTCTGAATGGATAATACAAACTTGACAAACAAATATATACAGTTAGTTATTTAAATCATAAGCTGAAGAAATGATATATATCATGCATGCATACAATGCAAATTATGTATTGCTGCGTGTTCGTTTTTCTACATCCTGATGTGTAGGGGTAGGATTGAAATCTCACGAAACATTTTTAACCCCACCACATTTTTATACCCCCTCCCCTTTTAACGCTTTGAAAAGGGGGGTTTACTGTTTTACCTCTGTCTGTCCATCTGTCAGTCTGCTGTCTATCAGTCCATCCGTCAGTCCGTTTGTCCCATGAATATTTTTCGTCACATTTTTCTCTCAAACTACAAACTTCATATGGTAATAGAAGGTCAACTCGATAGTAAATTAGATAGCGTCTTGGCTTAATTTGAACACAAAACGAAACAACATCCCATTGAGACGATGTCCTGTAAATTGTTTATTTGATATTTTTGATGGTTAGGAAAAATGTGTAGAAATCAGGAGGGATGCAATTTTGTTTCATATTTCCAGCATTTTAATAATTACCTTTATTTGCAATAAAAACTGCTAATCTATCTTTTTTTCTGTGTCTTTTTCCAGGACTTGTACAAATTTATTTTCAGGTTTTGTAACTGTAGTTGTGTATCTGCAATTATTTTACAAAAGATGACAATTAAACATGTCACATTAATACATCATGCTAGTCCTAAAACGATTGGTAAAGCTTGAGAAAGGTGTTGTCATATATGTAGGGCCTCATTTAGACAAACCTATTGTTTGAAAATAGTAAAGTCTACCTACTTCAGGAATTCCATGCCATTAATGAGGATTTTAAGATAATGCATCATTCTATAAGGAAGCAAATAAAAACATAGATGTATAAATGACTTGCATTAAGTATAAACACCATTTTATTGACTATCAATTGTTTGATTTAGGTTGGCTATATTTAATTTATTAAAGAGAAAAACAATAAAAAAAAATAAGAATGCAAAGTTGATCAAATTGAGGCATATTTTTAACGTTAGAGAAACTACAGCACTAAAGCAATTTGCTTAAAAACATAAAAATTCTTTCTGAATGGATAATACAAACTTGACAAACAAATATATACAGTTAGTTATTTAAATCATAAGCTGAAGAAATGATATATATCATGCATGCATACAATGCAAATTATGTATTGCTGCGTGTTCGTTTTTCTACATCCTGATGTGTAGGGGTAGGATTGAAATCTCACGAAACATTTTTAACCCCACCACATTTTTATACCCCCTCCCCTTTTAATGCTTTGAAAAGGGGGGTTTACTGTTTTACCTTTGTCTGTCCATCTGTCAGTCTGCCTGTCTATCAGTCCATTCGTCAGTCCGTTTGTCCCATGAATATTTTTCGTCACAATTTTCTCTCAAACTACAAACATCATATGGTAATAGAAGGTCAACTCGATAGTAAATTAGATAGCGTCTTGGCTTAATTTGACACAAAACGAAACAACATCCCATTGAGACGATGTCCTGTAAATTGTTTATTTGATATTTTTGATAGTTAGGAAAAATGTGTAGAAATCAGGAGGGATGCAATTTTGTTTCATATTTCCAGCATTTTAATAATTACCTTTATTTGCAATAAAAACTGCTAATCTATCTTTTTTTCTGTGTCTTTTTCCAGGACTTGTACAAATTTATTTTCAGGTTTTTGTAACTGTAGTTGTGTATCTGCAATTATTTTACAAAAGATGACAATTAAACATGTCACATTAATACATCATGCTAGTCCTAAAACGATTGGTAAAGCTTGAGAAAGGTGTTGTCATATATGTAGGGCCTCATTTAGACAAACCTATTGTTTGAAAATAGTAAAGTCTACCTACTTCAGGAATTCCATGCCATTAATGAGGATTTTAAGATAATGCATCATTCTATAAGGAAGCAAATAAAAACATAGATGTATAAATGACTTGCATTAAGTATAAACACCATTTATTGACTATCAATTGTTTGATTTAGGTTGGCTATATTTAATTTATTAAAGAGAAAAACAATAAAAAAAAAAATAAATAATGCAAAGTTGATCAAATTGAGGCATATTTTTAACGTTAGAGAAACTACAGCACTAAAGCAATTTGCTTAAAAACATAAAAATTCTTTCTGAAAGGATAATACAAACTTGACAAACAAATATATACAGTTAGTATTTAAATCATAAGCTGAAGAAATGATATATATCATGCATGCATACAATGCAAATTATGTATTGCTGCGTGTTCGTTTTTCTACATCCTGATGTGTAGGGGTAGGATTGAAATCTCACGAAACATTTTTAACCCCACCACATTTTTATACCCCCTCCCCTTTTAACGCTTTGAAAAGGGGCGTTTACTGTTTTACCTCTGTCTGTCCATCTGTCAGTCTGCCTGTCTATCAGTCCATCCGTCAGTCCGTTTGTCCCATGAATATTTTTCGTCACATTTTTCTCTCAAACTACAAACTTCATATGTAATAGAAGGTCAACTCGATAGTAAATTAATAGCGTCTTGGCTTAATTTGACACAAAACGAAACAACATCCCATTGAGACGATGTCCTGTAAATTGTTTATTGATATTTTTGATGGTTAGGAAAAATGTGTAGAAATCAGGAGGGATGCAATTTTGTTTCATATTTCCAGCATTTTAATAATTACCTTTATTTGCAATAAAAACTGCTAATCTATCTTTTTTTCTGTGTCTTTTTCCAGGACTTGTACAAATTTATTTTCAGGTTTTGTAACTGTAGTTGTGTATCTGCAATTATTTTACAAAAGATGACAATTAAACATGTCACATTAATACATCATGCTAGTCCTAAAACGATTGGTAAAGCTTGAGAAAGGTGTTGTCATATATGTAGGGCCTCATTTAGACAAACCTATTGTTTGAAAATAGTAAAGTCTACCTACTTCAGGAATTCCATGCCATTAATGAGGATTTTAAGATAATGCATCATTCTATAAGGAAGCAAATAAAAACATAGATGTATATAAATGACTTGCATTAAGTATAAACACCATTTTATTGACCATCAATTGTTTGATTTAGGTTGGCTATATTTAATTTATTAAAGAGAAAAACAATAAAAAAAAAAAAAAAAATTGCAAAGTTGATCAATTTGAGGCATATTTTTAACGTTAGAGAAACTACAGCACTAAAGCAATTTGCTTAAAAACATAAAAATTCTTTCTGAATGGATAATACAAACTTGACAAACAAATATATACAGTTAGTTATTTAAATCATAAGCTGAAGAAATGATATATATCATGCATGCATACAATGCAAATTATGTATTGCTGCGTGTTCGTTTTTCTACATCCTGATGTGTAGGGGTAGGATTGAAATCTCACGAAACATTTTTAACCCCACCACATTTTTATACCCCCTCCCCTTTTAACGCTTTGAAAAGGGGGGTTTACTGTTTTACCTTTGTCTGTCCATCTGTCAGTCTGCCTGTCTATCAGTCCATCCGTCAGTCCGTTTGTCCCATGAATATTTTTCGTCACAATTTTCTCTCAAACTACAAACTTCATATGGTAATAGAAGGTCAACTCGATAGTAAATTAGATAGCGTCTTGGCTTAATTTGACACAAAACGAAACAACATCCCATTGAGACGATGTCCTGTAAATTGTTTATTTGATATTTTTGATAGTTAGGAAAAATGTGTAGAAATCAGGAGGGATGCAATTTTATTTCATATTTCCAGCATTTTAATAATTACCTTTATTTGCAATAAAAACTGCTAATCTATCTTTTTTTCTGTGTCTTTTTCCAGGACTTGTACAAATTTATTTTCAGGTTTTGTAACTGTAGTTGTGTATCTGCAATTATTTTACAAAAGATGACAATTAAACATGTCACATTAATACATCATGCTAGTCCTAAAACGATTGGTAAAGCTTGAGAAAGGTGTTGTCATATATGTAGGGCCTCATTTAGACAAACCTATTGTTTGAAAATAGTAAAGTCTACCTACTTCAGGAATTCCATGCCATTAATGAGGTTTTTAAGATAATGCATCATTCTATAAGGAAGCAAATAAAAACATAGATGTATAAATGACTTGCATTAAGTATAAACACCATTTTATTGACTATCAATTGTTTGATTTAGGTTGGCTATATTTAATTTATTAAAGAGAAAAACAATAAAAAAAAAATAAATAATGCAAAGTTGATCAAATTGAGGCATATTTTTAACGTTAGAGAAACTACAGCACTAAAGCAATTTGCTTAAAAACATAAAAATTCTTTCTGAATGGATAATACAAACTTGACAAACAAATATATACAGTTAGTTATTTAAATCATAAGCTGAAGAAATGATATATATCATGCATGCATACAATGCAAATTATGTATTGCTGCGTGTTCGTTTTTCTACATCCTGATGTGTAGGGGTAGGATTGAAATCTCGCGAAACATTTTTAACCCCACCACATTTTTATACCCCCTCCCCTTTTAACGCTTTGAAAAGGGGGGTTTACTGTTTTACCTCTGTCTGTCCATCTGTCAGTCTGCCTGTCTATCAGTCCATCCGTCAGTCCGTTTGTCCCATGAATATTTTTCGTCACATTTTTCTCTCAAACTACAAACTTCATATGGTAATAGAAGGTCAACTCGATAGTAAATTAGATAGCGTCTTGGCTTAATTTTACACAAAACGAAACAACATCCCATTGAGACGATGTCCTGTAAATTGTTTATTTGATATTTTTGATAGTTAGGAAAAATGTGTAGAAATCAGGAGGGATGCAATTTTGTTTCATATTTCCAGCATTTTAATAATTACCTTTATTTGCAATAAAAACTGCTAATCTATCTTTTTTTCTGTGTCTTTTTCCAGGACTTGTACAAATTTATTTTCAGGTTTTGTAACTGTAGTTGTGTATCTGCAATTATTTTACAAAAGATGACAATTAAACATGTCACATTAATACATCATGCTAGTCCTAAAACGATTGGTAAAGCTTGAGAAAGGTGTTGTCATATATGTAGGGCCTCATTTAGACAAACCTATTGTTTGAAAATAGTAAAGTCTACCTACTTCAGGAATTCCATGCCATTAATGAGGATTTTAAGATAATGCATCATTCTATAAGGAAGCAAATAAAAACATAGATGTATAAATGACTTGCATTAAGTATAAACACCATTTTATTGACTATCAATTGTTTGATTTAGGTTGGCTATATTTAATTTATTAAAGAGAAAAACAATAAAAAAAAATTATTAATGCAAAGTTGATCAAATTGAGGCATATTTTTAACGTTAGAGAAACTACAGCACTAAAGCAATTTGCTTAAAAACATAAAAATTCTTTCTGAATGGATAATACAAACTTGACAAACAAATATATACAGTTAGTTATTTAAATCATAAGCTGAAGAAATGATATATATCATGCATGCATACAATGCAAATTATGTATTGCTGCGTGTTCGTTTTTCTACATCCTGATGTGTAGGGGTAGGATTGAAATCTCACGAAACATTTTTAACCCCACCACATTTTTATACGCATTGGTGCGCATGCGCGGGGTAAAAGACGTATCCTTTTTGATCCACTGATAAAAAATTCTAAATTCTCATACATATAGCCCTTATTACTTCCTCAGGAGGGTAAGATTGTTCCATAAACAACACATGTAATCATTCATCCAATTTTCGTCGATATCATAACAGATCTACAGCAGTAAAAAGAAATTTACCGGAGTCTCCAATGTCAACAAAGACAAAGATGGCGGCAAATATGAATTGACAGCAAACAAGCAGTGTTGAGAAGGGGTGTGTGTAGGTGAGTTCATCTTATCACCACACTCTTCTACATCTACAGCTAATCATCATGTTGAGCCTGATTATTTTCTTGTCACTGACAGTTACCGGACATCTCCTTAAAATTTCATAATCTGAAGACTACCACAAAGATTCAAGGTACCAATTTACCATTATAAACAATAATGATGATTCAAAACATGACATTATCCTGGTAAACTTCAGAATGAACATCATCTTCAGAAATAAAATAGGAATCTCTACAGAACCACCTTGTAAACATCCATGTTATCTTGCTTACCTATCTATGCTTCTGATAACCATATCAAATGATATAAACCTTAATCCAGGCCCAGATACATCAGTTTTCCCATGCGGAACCTGTGATGAACCCGTAACATGGGAAGAAAAAGGTATTATGTGTGATACCTGTAACCAATGGTATCATGTTTCCTGCCAATCCATGAGCTCATGAACATACAATATCCTAGCAGATGACAGCTGCATAGCCTGGGATTGCCTAATATGTGACTGCCCAAATTACAGCTCAGTATGCTTTGAGCTAGTATTGACAACGTCAAATTCATTCAGTATCCTGTCTGATACATCACTACAAAGTCCAATTCCATCTGACTGCATCAAACCTTTGCATGCATCCACACCAGAGAGAAAGAACCGAAATAATTTACATGCCAAAGCAAAACCAACACCAATCAAGATGCTTACTGTAAATTTTCAGTCCATCAAATCCAAACAAGGACTAGTTAAAAACCTAGTTGAAAGCACCAAACCTGACATTGTCCTAGGTACAGAAACATGGATAGACCCCTCTATAACAGATAGTCAGATATTTCCACCGAACTATAATATATACAGAAACGATCGTAATATACAAGGAGGAGGAGTACTTATAGCCATAAATAGCGACCATCTTAGCACACCAGTACCTGAACTGCAAACCAATTGTGAAATCGTGTGGGCTAAAATAAGCCTAGCTGGGAACAAAGATATGTATCTTGCATCATACTACAACCCCAAAACAGCAAACGAAGAAAGCCTTGAAGAACTAGGACTGAGCCTAGAACGGGCAAGTACAACGAAAAATGCATTCATAGTCGTTGGTGGTGATTTCAACCTTCCAGGCTGGAACTGGTTAACAAGAACTCTAAAACCAGACTCTACTTACCAAAAAAAACACTACAAATTTGGCGACATTTTAGACGATAATGGCCTTGTCCAACTGGTAGAGGAACCAACAAGAGGTCCCAATATATTGGACCTAGTGATCACAAACAACCCATCACGCTTCACTCGTACCAAAGTAATACCTGGGGTGTCAGACCATGATATTGTCTTCAGTGAAATAGACACCAAGCCTATATCAAGGAAACAAAAACCAAGAAAAATAGCCTTGTATAGGAAAGCAAATTGGGAAACTATCAAACAGGAAATGAATGAAACCTACCAGAGGGTCAAAGAATTAGCTGCAAATGGGAGTTCAGTGGAGGAACTCTGGTTACTGTTCAAATCCAAGCTTAACCAGAGTGTAAATAATCATATCCCGCATAAAACTGCAAAACAGAAAGATAGCCTCCCCTGGCTCACTCCGAATATACGCAAGTTAATCCATCGACGAGACAGACTGTACAAGAAAAAGAAAAAGTCTGCTGATCCAAAAATCACCTCAAAATTCAAAGAAACCAAGCAAATGGTCCAGAGAGAACTTCGCAGAGCATACTGGAAATATATTGAGAACATTGTAACACCTAAAGAGGAAAATAATCAATACAGTAGTATGAAACAGTTCTGGACGTACATAAAACATAAACGTACAGAGAGCAGTGGAGTGGCACCACTACGAAGTGAGGGACTTCTACACTCACACCCAGTAGAACAAGCAAACATCCTTAACAAACAGTTCCAATCAGCTTTCTCCACCAAAGAGACATACAACCAGCATGAGTTCTCATCTCGATGCCAGATGTCAGGAAAATACCCGTCCGCTGAGGAACTTACCATAACAGAGAATGGTATATTGAAATTGCTTATAAACATCAATCCAAACAAAGCAGCAGGACCTGACAACATAAGACCAAGATTACTGAAAGAGCTGGCGAAGGAAATAGCCCCCATACTCACACTGATCTTCCAAACATCAATCGAAACAGGGGATGTACCATCTGACTGGAGGAATGCCAATGTTAGCCCAGTCTTCAAGAAAGGCGAGAGATATAGAGCAGAGAACTACCGACCAATATCTCTGACTTGTATATGCTGCAAACTCATAGAGCACATAATCACAAGCCATATCATGAACCATGCAGATCGCCACCAAATTATATACCCATTACAACATGGCTTTCGCTCCAAACGATCTTGTGAAACCCAGCTAATTGAATTTGTGGACGACATCACTAAAAACATGAGTGCAGGTAAACAGACAGACGTACTAATTATGGATTTCTCTAAAGCTTTCGACAAAGTTGGTCACAGTCTACTCGTTCATAAACTCGAACACTACGGAATCAGAGGAAATGTCAATAGGTGGATTGCTAGCTTCCTATCACATCGGACACAAGCAGTAGTAGTGGATGGAGAGAGCTCATCACATATTGATGTAGAATCTGGGGTACCCCAAGGCTCAGTCCTTGGGCCCTCGCTATTCCTGTTTTACATCAACGACATGCCTGATGGAATTAAATCTACTATTCGCCTATTTGCTGATGACACCATAGCCTACCTTACAATATCAAACGACAAAGATTCCAACGACCTACAAAAAGATCTAGATAAATTGGCAATATGGGAAACCAAATGGAAAATGGCCTTCCACCCAGACAAGTGCAATGTACTCACCATCAGCCGGAAAAAACAACACCATTGCAACATCATACAAATTACATGGTCACACTTTAGAACCTGTCAAAAGCGCAAAATACCTAGGCTGCACATTCACGTCCGAAATGAAATGGAATGACCATGTTAACAACATCTGCAACAAAGCCAATAGAACAATCGGCTTCCTAAAACGAAACCTGAACATCGGATCAACGTCTGTAAAGGAAAGTGCGTACAAAACACTTGTTAGACCAATAACAGAATACGCCAGTCCTGTATGGGATCCATACAACAAAACAGAAATAGACCGAATAGAGATGGTCCAGAGACGTGCAGCACGTTATGTGATGAATAAACACCAAAATCACTCAAGTGTAAGCAAGATGCTAAACCACCTAGAATGGAGATCACTCGAACAAAGACGAAAAGATGCAAGACTAACCATGCTCTTTAAAATAGTAAACGAGAAAGTTGCTGTGACAAAGGAAGATCGTTTGATTCCACCTAAACGATTGTCAAGAAATATGCATGACAGAAGGTTCCAAATTCCAGCAGCATCAAATGATTACCGGAAATTTTCTTTCTTTCCACGAACCATCAAAGATTGGAACAGTCTCCCTCCTGGGTAGTGTCAGCGCCGTCAGTCGAGGCTTTTAACATCAAAGCTGAACAGATTAACCATGATGGAGGAATGCAGTGCAGTCTTCAGAAAGCGAGGACAAAGCATGGAACTACAAATATTCTATTGTAATGTGCAAATCATGGCCATAATCCAAGCATATAGAACATGAGATCGCCAAAAGTATACCCTTACCATGCTTCGCCTCAAACGTCTTTGAAAACTCACTATTGACATTTGTGGTCCGACATCACTAACATGAGTCAGTAACAGACAGATCGTATATTATGATTTCTCAAAGTTCGACAAATTTGTCTCACAGTCTACTCTTCATAATGAACTACGAGCAATCAGAGTAAATGTAATAGGTGGTTGCACTTCCTATCACAACGACACAAGCACTATAGTGTGTAATGGTATAAGATCAATATTGATGTAGAAATTGGTACCCCAGGCTCATTTGGTTCACTATTCCATTTTAATCAATACATCTGCATGGAAATTAAATCTACTATTTTTTTGCTGATGATTCCATACTACCTAAATTATCAAACGAAGTTCAACGACTTAAAGATCTAGAAAAATTGGCAATATGTAAACCAAAATGGAAAATTTAAACATGTCAATTAATCCCCATCAGCCGGAAAACAACACCATTGCAAGCTAATCATAATTCTGGTCACACTTTAGAAAACCTTTTTAAAAGCAAAATACCTACCACTTCACGTCCGATGATAATGGAATGCTTGTTTAACAATCATTCTAACAAAGCCAATAGAACATCGGATTCAAAACGAACTGACATGTTTAAGTCTAAAGAAAGTGCGTAAATTGAACTAAATTCGCTTCTGTTGGGATCATAACAAACATATAGATTAAATGAGAAACAGTAGTAAAAAAAACACAAAAATAACTCAAGTGTAAGCAGATCTAAACACCTAGATGAGATCACTCGAACTAAGACGAAAGATCAAGACTAAACCATTGCTTTAAAAATAAACGAGAAAGTTGCTGACAAAGAAATCGTTTGATGATAATACTAAACATTGACAAGAAATATCATACAGAAGTTCAAATTCCAGACATCAAATGATACGAAATTTTATTTCTTCCACGACCATCAAAGATGGAAAGTCTCTCCTGGTATGTCAGCGCGTAGTCGGCTTTTAAGCTCGTGACAAAGCTGAACTAATGCAACATATGGGGGAGGGGTTGAGTCTTAGCGCAAACAAAGTCATGGCAATTTCAATTGATTGGCCATACCGTAGAAGTAAAGTAATTATACCCCCTCCCCTTTCAACGCTTTGAAAAGGGGGTTTACTGTTTTACCTTTGTCTGTCCATCTGTCAGTCTGCCTGTCTATCAGTCCATCCGTCAGTCCGTTTGTCCCATGAATATTTATCGTCACAATTTTCTCTCAAACTACAAACTTCATATGGTAATAGAAGGTCAACTCGATAGTAAATTAGATAGCGTCTTGGCTTAATTTTACACAAAACGAAACAACATCTCATTGAGACGATGTCCTGTAAATTGTTTATTTGATATTTTTGATAGTTAGGGAAAATGTGTAGAAATCAGGAGGGATGCAATTTTGTTTCATATTTCCAGCATTTTAATAATTACCTTTATTTGCAATAAAAACTGCTAATGTATCTTTTTTTCTGTGTCTTTTTCCAGGACTTGTACAAATTTATTTTCAGGTTTTGTAACTGTAGTTGTGTATCTGCAATTATTTTACAAAAGATGACAATTAAACATGTCACATTAATACATCATGCTAGTCCTAAAACGATTGGTAAAGCTTGAGAAAGGTGTTGTCATAATATGTAGGGCCTCATTTAGACAAACCTATTGTTTGAAAATAGTAAAGTCTACCTACTTCAGGAATTCCATGCCATTAATGAGGTTTTTAAGATAATGCATCATTCTATAAGGAAGCAAATAAAAACATAGATGTATAAATGACTTGCATTAAGTATAAACACCATTTTATTGACTATCAATTGTTTGACTTAGGTTGGCTATATTTAATTTATTAAAGAGAAAAAAAAAAAAAAAAAAAATAATGCAAAGTTGATCAAATTGAGGCATATTTTTAACGTTAGAGAAACTACAGCACTAAAGCAATTTGCTTAAAAACATAAAAATTCTTTCTGAATGGATAATACAAACTTGACAAACAAATTATACAGTTAGTTATTTAAATCATAAGCTGAAGAAATGATATATATCATGCATGCATACAATGCAAATTATGTATTGCTGCGTGTTCGTTTTTCTACATCCTGATGTGTAGGGGTAGGATTGAAATCTCACGAAACATTTTTAACCCCACCACATTTTTATACCCCCTCCCCTTTAACGCTTTGAAAAGGGGGATTTACTGTTTTACCTTGTCTGTCCATCTGTCAGTCTGCCTGTCTATCAGTCCATCCGTCAGTCCGTTTGTCCCATGAATATTTATCGTCACAATTCTCTCAAACTACAAACTTCATATGGTAATAGAAGGTCAACTCGATAGTTAATTAGATAGCGTCTTGGCTTAATTGTACACAAAACGAAACAACATCTCATTGAGACGATGTCCTGTAAATTGTTTATTTGATATTTTTGATAGTTAGGGAAAATGTGTAGAAATCAGGAGGGATGCAATTTTGTTTCATATTTCCAGCATTTTAATAATTACCTTTATTTGCAATAAAAACTGCTAATGTATCTTTTTTTCTGTGTCTTTTTCCAGGACTTGTACAAATTTATTTTCAGGTTTTGTAACTGTAGTTGTGTATCTGCAATTATTTTACAAAAGATGACAATTAAACATGTCACATTAATACATCATGCTAGTCCTAAAACGATTGGTAAAGCTTGAGAAAGGTGTTGTCATAATATGTAGGGCCTCATTTAGACAAACCTATTGTTTGAAAATAGTAAAGTCTACCTACTTCAGGAATTCCATGCCATTAATGAGGATTTTAAGATAATGCATCATTCTATAAGGAAGCAAATAAAAACATAGATGTATAAATGACTTGCATTAAGTATAAACACCATTTTATTGACTATCAATTGTTTGATTTAGGTTGGCTATATTTAATTTATTAAAAATAAAAAAATAAAAAAAAATAATAATGCAAAGTTGATCAAATTGAGGCATATTTTTAACGGTAGAGAAACTACAGCACTAAAGCAATTTGCTTAAAAACATAAAAATTCTTTCTGAATGGATAATACAAACTTGACAAACAAATTTATACAGTTAGTTATTTAAATCATAAGCTGAAGAAATGATATATATCATGCATGCATACAATGCAAATTATGTATTGCTGCGTGTTCGTTTTTCTACATCCTGATGTGTAGGGGTAGGATTGAAATCTCACGAAACATTTTTAACCCCACCACATTTTTACACCCCCTCCCCTTTTAACGCTTTGAAAAGGGGGATTTATTGTTTTACCTCTGTCTGTCCATCTGTCAGTCTGCCTGTCTATCAGTCCATCCGTCAGTCCGTTTGTCCCATGAATATTTTTCGTCACATTATTCTCTCAAACTACAAACTTCATATGGTAATAGAAGGTCAACTCGATAGTTAATTAGATAGCGTCTTGGCTTAATTTTACACAAAACGAAAAAACATCTCATTGAGACGATGTCCTGTAAATTGTTTATTTGATATTTTTGATAGTTAGGAAAAATGTGTAGAAATCAGGAGGGATGCAATTTTGTTTCATATTTCCAGCATTTTAATAATTACCTTTATTTGCAATAAAAACTGCTAATCTATCTTTTTTTCTGTGTCTTATTCCAGGACTTGTACAAATTTATTTTCAGGTTTTGTAACTGTAGTTGTTGTGAATCTGCAATTATTTTACAAAAGATGACAATTAAACATGTCACATTAATACATCATGCTAGTCCTAAAACGATTGGTAAAGCTTGAGAAAGGTGTTGTCATATATGTAGGGCCTCATTTAGACAAACCTATTGTTTGAAAATAGCAAAGTCTACCTACTTCAGGAATTCCATGCCATTAATGAGGATTTTAAGATAATGCATCATTCTATAAGGAAGCAAATAAAAACATAGATGTATAAATGACTTGCATTAAGTATAAACACCATTTTATTGACTATCAATTGTTTGATTTAGGTTGGCTATATTTAATTTATTAAAGAGAAAAACGATAAAAAAAAATAAATAATGCAAAGTTGATCAAATTGAGGCATATTTTTAACGTTAGAGAAACTACAGCACTAAAGCAATTTGCTTAAAAACATAAAAATTCTTTCTGAATGGATAATACAAACTTGACAAACAAATATATACAGTTAGTTATTTAAATCATAAGCTGAAGAAATGATATATATCATGCATGCATACAATGCAAATTATGTATTGCTGCGTGTTCGTTTTTCTACATCCTGATGTGTAGGGGGAGGATTGAAATCTCACGAAACATTTTTAACCCCACCACATTTTTATACCCCTTCCCCTTTTAACGCTTTGAAAAGGGGGATTTACTGTTTTACCTCTGTCTGTCCATCTGTCAGTCTACCTGTCTATCAGTCCATCCGTCAGTCTGTTTGTCCCATGAATATTTTTCGTCACATTTTTCTTTCAAACTACAAACTTCATATGGTAATAGAAGGTCAACTCGATAGTTAATTAGATAGCGTCTTGGCTTAATTTTACACAAAACGAAACAACATCTCATTGAGACGATGTCCTGTAAATTGTTTATTTGATGTTTTTGATAGTTAGGAAAAATGTGTAGAAATCAGGAGGGATGCAATTTGGTTTCATATTTCCAGCATTTTAATAATTACCTTTATTTGCAATAAAAACTGCTAATCTATCTTTTTCTCTGTGTCTTATTCCAGGACTTGTACAAATTTATTTTCAGGTTTTATAACTGTAGTTGTTGTGAATCTGCAATTATTTTACAAAAGATGACAATTAAACATGTCACATTAATACATCATGCTAGTCCTAAAACGATTGGTAAAGCTTGAGAAAGGTGTTGTCATATATGTAGGGCCTCATTTAGACATTTCTATTGTTTGAAAATAGCAAAGTCTCATTTGTTCTCTTCCAAAAAACACATGTTTTCCTTCTTGGTTAACCCCATCTGATAATTTTAAAGTTATAAAGGTTATAAGGGTGTAATATATATATATAATTACTCCTCATGAAATGAATGTAAAAAAATAATGTGAAAGGAAGACAACAATAACTACATTAAAAAATAACCAATTAAGGGATGAAAAAAGGGGTCCATCTCAGATATGCAATCAAACCTCAAGGTACATGTCAATTTATTAGTGTTAAAATAATTGTAGGCTAGCAGAAAATCTGGTTATTGAGGGGAACAGCAACACTTCCTTAGACTTCATTTACAGGACAGTTCAGGAACAAAATACCACTAAAGATATTATAACTTCAAAATGCGTGGCCAATTTAATCAAAAATCTGTTTCCAGATGTCAAGAAATCTAGTGTTAGATGTCATAAAAGTGGGAAAACTATGCAAAGTTATCTAAATATTGCTATTAAAAAAAAAATCTGTCAGCAAAATATCATTTGAGGACATTCCAAAGTTTATACCACAGGACTGGTTTATATTCAAGAAAAGCATGTTATGTGTAACATTTGGACACTTTTTTGACATAACATTTAATGGACAAAACTCAGTCATACATTTAACCATGAGTTCCAGTAATCAGTTAACAGGACTAATAGATAATAGTAAAGTCGATCTTTCTATGTTTTATATTCCACACAATTTTGAGTATACACTTACCTCAATCCCTGCTATATTTCGCTGCATGAAACTACTTCATCCATGCCAAGGGTACGAAATAAAATCTCAAGAAGAACAATCCTTCTCTACAAGTTTGAAATGTTCAAAGGAAATCTGTAATACTGGCGGTGTAAGTAGGCATATTTTGAGGCATCAAGACTGCAGGCGTTTCTTGCCTTTGCGAGTAAACTTCTGCAAAAAATGTTTACAATTTGTACATATTAAGAAGAAAAAACAGCAATCTGAAGATAAGGAAAATTCAACCGTCAAACTGTCAAAAGAGGAAATTTTGGTACAATTAAAGTCTATTGCTCCTAATCTTCATGATAACCAATTAACACTTATACAGTCACAAATAGTAGCATCTAATATGAAAAGTAAGAAGGAGATGAGGTGGGATAAAGATGTCATATGTATGGCTTTAAGTTTGTTCAATAGGAATCCTGCAGCTTACAGGGACATAACTCAAAACAGTTGGTTAAACTTGCCTTCTGAACAGTTAATAAAGTTATATAAAAATGCTGTTCAACAAAAGCCTGGAATTGTACCAGATATGATGCTGTGGATGTCTAATGAGGCCAAACGACAAAAACTGGTGAATGAAGGATACTATGGTGGCATCATTCTGGACGAAATGGCCATTCAGGAAGATGTACAAATAGTCCACACTAAGATGGACACAAAAATATTTGGATTATCAGATAGTGGACAGGATGTGAGAAGAATGCAAGCTTTAAATGACGGAAAAATAGAATGCTAATTAGCAAACCATGTACAGCAGTTCATGTTCAGTGGTTTATCTGGTTTTAGGTGGCCTTTTGCCAACTTTCCTAATGTACAGGCTCCACCCGGAGAAATATTTGTCACTACATGGAGCTGTATTGACGAGTTGTATAAATGGGGTTTCAAACCGATCTATTGCTGTATGGATGGTTCCGCCAAAGCAGGGCATTTTTAAAAATAGAAACTGCCTAAAAAGAAGCCTTTAAAGAATCTACTTTTTTTGAACTCACGAACAATGAGGCAAATATTTGAACTTTGGATAGTTGTTATTATTACCTTACTGTTTTCATACACTTTCTGCTATATCTACTTATCATTTTTGGTCTTTGAGTCAACGAAAAACGTCGGACATTTTTCCTATTCTAGCTTAATATTAGCCGCCGAGTCCAAAAAATATTTTTTGTTTGCGGAGGAAATTTCTAATATTCTCTTTTAAATCCTATGGGTTAAAGTTAACTGATTTTGTTTCATAAAAAAAAATTGGCTCAAAATATTTTCTAGAATGATAAATCTTAATTTTTTTTAATTTATTTACAGTCAGTTGCCATTTGTAGCAATATGTTTCCAGTTTATGGAAAGCAGATTGTAAACCGTTTTGTGATTTTGATAATATTAAATTCAAAGATCATAATATGCAAAACTAAGACTACATATTGATATTAAGGACACAGAATCACATCTTCCATCATAAATTTAATGGAGATCATTAATAAAATAATTAAACAATGTGGGGCTCAAACTTTCACCTTGTTTGACCCTTAGATTTTTTTTAACCAGATTGTTTATTATCTATTTTTACTAAAGATTCACTACACTAATATATATCTTTAATAGCTACTTGGTCGGCTGTAAAAGTCTGACATGAAAAATATAAAACAATTTAATTGAGAAAACTAACTAACTAATTTATAACAAAACCTAGAAAAGGAGTAGGTCCGATAAGGGCCGATTTTGGCCTCAATTCTTAAGTTCATATAACGACATATTTTAGACGCTTTTTAAACACTTAAGTGTTTATTTCAAATGAATCATTCAATTAGTTTATGTTGAAGATTTTAACTGATTAAGTCATTAAAAACGCTCCGATTCAAACTGAAATATGAAAAATCTATCAAATATGCCAAAAATCGTCACTTTTCAGATGGTTTTTGTCAATAATGAAAGTGGCCGCATCCGTGTTCATCCTCAACCTTTATATATATTATGTATTATCATCAAATTCAACTTAAATTTCAATATCACGAATGAACACGAATGCGGCCACTTTCATTTAAGATGGAAACCGTCTAAAATTTAGCTATAATGCTGAAATTGTTAAGATTTCAGTAAATTAGCATGACTTTATGATACTAGTACCCGATATCAGTGCATTGTATTGTCAAAAACAGCCCATATTTAAGTAGCAGAACCATTCTTCTTTCCAATAAATAGCTTAACGATTACATTTTCACAATTTTGTAAAACTACTATATTTTGGGGCTAAAAAGGGTCTTACTGAACCTACTCCTTTGAACCATTATCACCCAAATCAATCCCAAAATTACACAAAATTCATTGTCTTAAAACAATAACAATGCTTGTTTTAGCCCTTTATTCATACAAATTAGGACAACACCGAAATTAATCCATGATTACATCCATCTTTTTTGTATGTAACCTTGTGCATGTTGTGGTTAAATTTCATAGAGATCCATACACTTGTACACACGTTTTTTTAAATAGTTTAAGTCATAACCTCCAAATCAATCCAAACCCGTTCCTTTGTGGTATGGAACCTTGTGGTAAAAATCAATTTCACAAAGATCCATTCACTAGCACACAAGTTATATTATCTGGAAAATGAATTTCTTCCATCAACGACATCGCTATACCATTATACGGACGCCAAAGAAATGGTGTATGTGCTGTGCTGGATGTATAGATACGTCATCCTGAATCCAATGCCTCATGCAGGCATATGTCACTAAATCTGCACGTATAAAGATCATTGAAATGTCTCCTTAATTGGTCTGTATTATCGGTAGCCTGTTGCAAGGCTAGATTTCTGCCCTATTTAACACAACCTCTTTCAAAAGAGGCAATCTGTATTTGTGCTAACAATTCTTCAAGATCTGGCATATCTTGTTTTTGTATGTCCTGAATATGCATGAAATATTGCAATTACATGTGTATCCAAGGATTTGTATAGTAAGATCTCACTATACAAATTCTTGGTGTATCCAACAAGAAAAAATTCTTAAAAAAGTTTTTATATGCATAGATATACATGTGTTGTGAAGAAGTTGTAATTTCGTACAAATATTATAATTTGTACAGGGTATTTTGTACACAGGTGATACACATTTATATGGAATAATAATTTGATTCAATTTTTTACTCGCAAATCTATATATTACTTCAACCTAACTTTCAGCACTGTTATCTGTCTTAATACTACAAATAAGGATTTAGATTATATATACATATATTTTTTACCAAAACCAAATTTTATGTCCACAAAATCCATTTTAGTCTTAATATTATTATTTTTTTAACTTTATGGATCTTTATGCAAGACTGTAGCATGGAGTTTTGGAAACAAATCAGCGGTAAGCTTAACCAAATGCACTGTGCTTATATTGGTATTTTTGGCTTAAAAGAAATTTAAAGTCACCTATAGGAAATTTAGAAATTAAATCAAATAAATATTTAAAAGGATTTGAACATTTTTGTACCTGTTACTTATTTGGTATTCAAACACTTACTTAATTGATAATAAATATTTCAGCACTGTTATCTGTCTTAATACTACAAATAAGGATTTAGATTATATATATATATTTTTTTTTACCAAAACCAAATTCTATGTCCACAAAATACATTTTAGTTTTTTAATATTAATTTTTGTCAGTACTTTATGGATCTTTATGCAAGACTGTAGCATGGAGTTTTGGAAACAAAACAGCGGTAAGCTTAACCAAATAACTGTGCTTATTTTGGTATTTTCAGCTTAAAAGAAATTTAAAGTCACCTGAAGGCAATTTAGAAATTAAATCAAATAAATATTTAAAAGGATTTGAACATTTTTGTACCTGTTACATATTTGGTTACCAATAATTGATAAGTTCCAGTTCGACGGGTTCAAACAGAAAGATTTGAAAGCAGAGAGAAAATTGTTGTATCTTATAATCGGCATGACTTTATCAGATGACAGTACTAATACTAAGATAAGGCTTGCGCATAGTTATATACTTTAATTCAGTCACGGACCCGCGATATCACGGGTGTGTTCTAGAAAAAAGTAAAATCACAAAAATACTGAACTTAGAGGAAGATCAATTGGGAAAGTCCTAGTTGAAATGAAAGTTGTATTTTAATATAATACATGACATATATAAAGGTTGAGGATGAACACGGATGCAGCCACTTTCATTTTTAACAAAAACCATTAGAAAAGTGACATTTTTCGGCATATTTGATGATTTTTCATTTTAGAGCTTGAATCGGATCGTTTTTAATGACTAAATAAGTTAAAATCTTTCACATAAACTGATATCGATTCAAATGAAATAGACACTTTTAAATCATATCAGTCATGTCAGTTTAAGTGTTTAAAAAGTGGTCAAAATCTTTCGTCAGATGAACCTGAAATTTGAGGCCAAAATCGGTCCTTACCGGACCTACTCCCTTAAAATAAACCATGAATTTTACTGAAACTTCAATTTACAGACCCATTTTCAAGAGTCAAACCCTGCTTTAAAATAAGACCCCATTTTGTCAGTAATGATACATAAATAGACCCTCAAATATGCACATATATAGTAAAAATTGTTTAGGCCATGACAAATTAATTGTTGGTTTCCCCTAACATGGGAACATTTTATAGACCCGGTACTTAACTTAATTTTAAGCTTCATATGGACAAGTTTTTGTTACAGGACACATTCTGAAAAGTGTATGCAGGCCAATTTGTGCAGAGATCAAATCAAGCATGAAGGCGCTATTGGCCTGCATAAATTTAGCAGAAACCGGATTCAAGGTAATTGGGAAACATCTGCCATCAAATTTGATGGTTTTAATCAATACAGATAAATGGGCAATACCACCATTATATGCATGGCTGATGGAAAAGGTAACTACAATAGTTCTATTAAGTCAAAGCACTGTAAGCGCTGTTGGCAGTTAACCAAAAACCAAGGCAAACATAATTATGAAAACTGTGGCAATGTTGCTTCAATTTTTCTTTCTTTCAAAAGATCAAACATTAAACATTCATAAATTGTACATTTATGTTCATTTTATGAATTAATTCACATAAAGCAAATAATTTATATTTTATCAAGGTTTTCAAAAGCAACGCATTTTTCAAGTATATTTTTTTCATGGTCATGAGTCTGCAGCGGTACAAGTTTGCAATGATTGCAGTTCTTCTAGTTGATAGTTAACGTTGGTATTAGTTGACTTTAGTACGAGCTTGTAAAAGTATGAATGGACTTGCTTCCCTGGAAAGAAAACTGAGTTTGTGTTCTACAGTACAAATCAGACAAATATTTACTACTACAGGGATCAAAGGTGAGGTCTGACTGACCTGTCCATAGCAAATGTAAATGACCCCCACCTTCACCCCAAGTCCATGATGTCTAAGTTTCGAATAAAAGTCAGGTAATTATAAAACAGTTGGTCAAACATTCTTTGGCTTGAAACGAGCCATATTAAAATGAAAATTTTTATAGGACCAGAAATAATTCTAAATATAATTGAAGTCATATGAAACGAGTGAATGGTGAAAAATAATGTTTATCCAATTCTTGAACCAATGCATGTACATATCATAAACTAAGTCCTCTGTGCACGATTTTATCATTTTTACGCAAATATATCATATAATCGTCAATTTCTTTTCTTTCGTCTGTTATGATTTAACAAATATGGCTGCTCATTAAATGCCGTGTGTTAAAGCCGAAGTTTACCGATTGTCACCTTATAGTAAACAAATAACAGAAAGGATGGGTATTGTGCACGTGTTTAACGTGTATAATCAGATAATTGTTTATTTTAATGACAGATCCATGCGTATTGCGATCACCGGATTTTTACGAGGAGGGTCACGCTCAGGTCACTATGCATACGAAAAATATGTCGGCGAATTGCTTCCTGGAAGCAAGCAATTAAAAATAAGTAAACTTCTTCTGAATGTGGACAAATTAAAGAATTTTCCTCACAAAAAAGTATATGTACATAAGTTGTATAATGAAAACTATCCATTTAGTTATAAAAAACTAGCGCATATTATTTTTGAATTTGAGGTTTCATATGACTTTAAGGAAAATTCTTTAAACCAGTGATTTTTAGCTCACCTTTCCAAAAGGAAATGTGAGCTTTTGCCATCACTTGGCGTCCGTCGTCGTCGTCCGTCCGTCGTCGTCGTAAACTATTTCAAAGATCTTCTCCTCTGAAACTACTGAACCAATTCAAACCAAACTTCATCTGATTGATTCCTAGGGTATCTAGAATAAAGTTTGTGTTTTAATTCCCATTTCATAAAAAAACATGGCCGCCATGGCTAAAAATAGAACATAGGGGTAAAATGCAGTTTTTAGCTTATAACTCAAAAACCAAAGCATTTAGAGCAAATCTGACATGGGGTAAAATTGTTTATCAGGTTAAGATCTATCTGCCCTGAAATTTTCAGATGAATCGGACCACCCTTTGTTGGGTTGCTGCCCCTGAATTGGTCATTAAAAGGAAATTTTGCTGTTTTTGGTTACTATCTTGAATATTATTATAGATAGACATTTGTTTTCCCATTTGAACTGGTTTTACACTAGTAATATTTTGAGGCCCTTTATAATTTGCTGTTTGGTGTGAACCAAGGCTCTGCAATGAAGGCTGTACTTATCCCTTGTCACCATCTTACGGTGTTTATATATCTCAACTTGTACGATTCGCTCGTGTATGTAACAATGTTTTCGATTTTAACGAGAGAAATTTATGTATTACTGAAAAATTATTACACCAGGGTTTTCGATATCACAAACTAGTCAAAACATTTACTAAATTTTATCATCGGTATAAAGACATCATTCGTAAATATAGCTCAACATGCAGACTTCTAATACGTTCAGGTATTTCACATCCAATTTTTTATGGTAATATTCTTTATAAAGCACAAAGGTGTCAGTATTCACCTCAGAAACTTACAAAACCTTTGAATAGACTTATTAAGAAGGGATATAATTACGATACTGTTGTCAAGTCATTAAAGATTGCATATTTTGGCGTTAATATGGAGTCACTGATAAGGTCTTTGCATCGGAACTAAACACATTTATTCTAAAAACAGTTGTTGGCATGACACGGGTTATGTTCTTCTCATATATGTTATGATGGTATGATACTAAACCCCTAACGGGAAGGATTGTGCCTGATGTTCATATGATGAAATCATAATCTTTCAGTCAGTTTAATATAAGTCTGGAGCTGGCATGTCAGTTAACTGCTAGTAGTCTGTTGTTATTTATGTATTATTGTCATTTTATTTATTTTCTTTGGTTACATCTTCTGACATCAGACTCGGATTCCTCTTGAACTGAATTTTAATGTGCGTATTGTTATGCGTTTACTTTACTACATTGGTTAGAGGTATAGGGGGAGGGTTGAGATCTCACAAACATGTTTAACCCCGCCGCATTTTTGCGCCTGTCCCAAGTCAGGAGCCTCTGGCCTTTGTTAGTCTTGTATTATTTTAATTTTAGTTTCTTGTGTACAATTTGGAAATTAGTATGGCGTTCATTATCACTGGACTAGTATATATTTGTTTAGGGGCCAGCCGAAGGACGCCTCCGGGTGCGGGAATTTCTCGCTACATTGAAGACCTGTTGGTGACCCTCTGCTGTTGTTTTTTATTTGGTCGGATTGTTGTCTCTTTGACACATTCCCCATTTCCATTCTCAATTTTAGTTTCTACAGTTTCTTCCATAGAAATAAAACAAACTTTTTATTTTTCCACAGTTAGCAGAAAGTAAGGATCAGGAAGTTACATCATCTATTGATGGAATAAAACAATCTTCAACAAATTATTAAGTTAGGGCAAAGCCGTGGTCTACACAACATTTCGGAATATGAGATGAAAACAAAATTCTCATCCGCCAATCTGTGGAAGACGAGAGCCACATAGATGGTAGATACATTATAAGTTTGTTGAAATATTGAGAAGAAACATCTATTACTGCTTAGTATCTTGTAGCTTGTTTTAATGTATTTGTTGTTTACTTAAGTGATTTCAGGCAGTCATATCTAATTCTCGCAAAAGTAGTAAACCATTCGTTTTACTGATTGTTTTGCATAAAATGATACTTTTCAAATTCGGGACCTCGCTACGGTTCTGCAATGAAGATGTACCTCTTAATAATGATTTACTTTATTAAAACAGTTTAGTTTCTACAGTTTCTTCCATAGAAATTAAAACAAACATTTGTAATATTTTCACAGTTAGCAGAAAGTAAGGATCAGAAGATAGCACACAATTGATGAATTAAACAACCATCAACAAATTATTAATGTTAGGGCAAAGCCGTGGTCTACACAACATTTCGAAGTATGATGATGACAAACAAAATTCTCATCCGCCAATTGTGGAGAGGAGGATGCCACATAGATGGTATATACATTATAGTTTGTTGCACTATTTAGTAAGAAAATCATCTACCTGCTCCTCTCCCTTAAGTATTCTTGTAGCTTGTTTTCCAATGATTGTATGTTTACTTTAAGTGATTTTCAGGCAGTCAATATATAATCTCGCAAAAGAAGATTTCAGGCAGTCATATATATCTCGCAAAAGAAGATAGTAAACCATCTCGTTACTGGATTGTTTTGCATAAAACTGATACTTTCAAATTCAGACCTCCAAGGCTCTGCAATGAAGGCTGTACTTATAATGATTTACTTTTATAAAAGTTTAGTTTCTACAGTTTCTTCCATAGAAATAAAACAAACTTTTTATTTTTCCACAGTTAGCAGAAAGTAAGGATCAGGAAGTTACCATCACTATTGATGGAATAAACAGATCCATCAACAAATTATTAATGTTAGGGGCAACGCAAGAAGATAGTAAACACTCGTCTGGATTGTTTGCATAACTTTTTCAATCAGACTCAAGCCTCATGAGCTGTATTATAATATACTTAAAAGTTGTTTCTACGTTTCTTCATGAAATAAAACAACTTTTTTTTCCATTGCAAAAGTAAGGATCGAGTTACCACATATTGATGGAAACAGATCCATCAACAAATTATATTGGCAAAGCCCGTGTCTACAACATCGAGATATGATGAACAATCTCATCCAATTGTGAAGGGAGGATCACATTGGTGAAATTAGTTGTTGCCTATTGAGAGAAAACTCTCTCTAGTATTTTGTATTTTTTCATGTTGTTTTACTTTAATGATCAGCAGTCATATATATTCGCAAAGATAGTAACACTCGTATGGATTGTTGCAAAAAGATATTTATCAGACCTCCAAGGCTCAAGAAGCTGTATATAAGATTACTTTAAATTTAGTTTCAGTTTCTCCATGAATAACAACTTTATTTTCCACGTTAGCAAAGTAAGTCAGAATACATCAATTGATGAAACATCCATCAACAAATATATGTTAGGGCAAAAAAAAAAAAAAAAAAAAAAAAAAAAAAAAAAAAAAAAAAAAAAAAAAAAAAAAAAAAAAAAAAAAAAAAAAAAAAAAAAAAAAAAAAAAAAAAAAAAAAAAAAAAAAAAAAAAAAAAAAAAAAAAAAAAAAAAAAAAAAAAAAAAAAAAAAAAAAAAAAAAAAAAAAAAAAAAAAAAAAAAAAAAAAAAAAAAAAAAAAAAAAAAAAAAAAAAAAAAAAAAAAAAAAAAAAAAAAAAAAAAAAAAAAAAAAAAAAAAAAAAAAAAAAAAAAAAAAAAAAAAAAAAAAAAAAAAAAAAAAAAAAAAAAAAAAAAAAAAAAACCCCCCCCCCCCCCCCCCCCCCCCCCCCCCCCCCCCCCCAAAGCCCGTGGTCTACACAACATTTCGAGAGTATGATGATGAAAACAAAATTCTCATCCGCCAATCTGTGGAAGAGGGAGGATGCCACATAGATGGTATGATACATTATAAGTTTGTTGCACTATTTGAGAAGAAAATCTATCTACCTGCTCCTCCTCCCCCTTAGTATTCTTGTAGCTTGTTTTCAATGTATTTGTTGTTTACTTTAAGTGATTTCAGGCAGTCATATATAATCTCGCAAAAGAAGATAGTAAACCATCTCGTTACTGGATTGTTTTGCATAAAACTGATACTTTCAAATTCAGACCTCCAAGGCTCTGCAATGAAGGCTGTACTTATAATGATTTACTTTTATAAAAAGTTTAGTTTCTACAGTTTCTTCCATAGAAATAAAACAAACTTTTTATTTTTCCACAGTTAGCAGAAAGTAAGGATCAGGAAGTTACCATCACTATTGATGGAATAAACAGATCCATCAACAAATTATTAATGTTAGGGGCAAAGCCCGTGGTCTACACAACATTTCGAGAGTATGATGATGAAAACAAAATTCTCATCCGCCAATCTGTGGAAGAGGGAGGATGCCACATAGATGGTATGATACATTATAAGTTTGTTGCACTATTTGAGAAGAAAATCTATCTACCTGCTCCCTCCTCCCCTTAGTATTCTTGTAGCTTGTTTTCAATGTATTTGTTGTTTACTTTAAGTGATTTCAGGCAGTCATATATAATCTCGCAAAAGAAGATAGTAAACCATCTCGTTACTGGATTGTTTTGCATAAAACTGATACTTTCAAATTCAGACCTCCAAGACTCTGCAATGAAGGCTGTACTTATAATGATTTACTTTTATAAAAAGTTTAGTTTCTACAGTTTCTTCCATAGAAATAAAACAAACTTTTTATTTTTCCACAGTTAGCAGAAAGTAGGATCAGGAAGTTACCATCACTATTGATGGAATAAACAGATCCATCAACAAATTATTAATGTTAGGGGCAAAGCCCGTGGTCTACACAACGTTTCGAGAGTATGATGATGAAAACAAAATTCTCATCCGCCAATCTGTGGAAGAGGGAGGATGCCACATAGATGGTATGATACATTATAAGTTTGTTGCACTATTTGAGAAGAAAATCTATCTACCTGCTCCCTCCTCCCCTTAGTATTCTTGTAGCTTGTTTTCAATGTATTTGTTGTTTACTTTAAGTGATTTCAGGCAGTCATATATAATCTCGCAAAAGAAGATAGTAAACCATCTCGTTACTGGATTGTTTTGCATAAAACTGATACTTTCAAATTCAGACCTCCAAGACTCTGCAATGAAGGCTGTACTTATAATGATTTACTTTTATAAAAAGTTTAGTTTCTACAGTTTCTTCCATAGAAATAAAACAAACTTTTTATTTTTCCACAGTTAGCAGAAAGTAAGGATCAGGAAGTTACCATCACTATTGATGGAATAAACAGATCCATCAACAATATTAATGTTAGGGGCAAAGCCGTGGTCTACACAACTTTCGAGAGTATGATGATGAAAACAAAATTCTCATCCGCCAATCTGTGGAAGGGGAGGATGCCAAATAGATGGTATGATACATTATAAGTTTGTTGCACTATTTGAGAAGAAATCTATCTACCTGCTCCCTCCTCCCCCTTAGTATTCTTGTAGCTTGTTTTCAATGTATTTGTTGTTTACTTTAAGTGATTTCAGGCAGTCATATTAATCTCGCAAAAGAAGATAGTAAACCATCTCGTTACTGGATTGTTTTGCATAAAACTGATACTTTCAAATTCAGACCTCCAAGACTCTGCAATGAAGGCTGTACTTATAATGATTTACTTTTATAAAAAGTTTAGTTTCTACAGTTTCTTCCATAGAAATAAAACAAACTTTTTATTTTTCCACAGTTAGCAGAAAGTAGGATCAGGAAGTTACCATCACTATTGATGGAATAAACAGATCCATCAACAAATTATTAATGTTAGGGGCAAAGCCCGTGGTCTACACAACTTTCGAGAGTATGATGATGAAAACAAAATTCTCATCCGCCAATCTGTGGAAGAGGGAGGATGCCACATAGATGGTATGATACATTATAAGTTTGTTGCACTATTTGAGAAGAAAATCTATCTACCTGCTCCCTCCTCCCCCTTAGTATTCTTGTAGCTTGTTTTCAATGTATTTGTTGTTTACTTTAAGTGATTTCAGGCAGTCATATATAATCTCGCAAAAGAAGATAGTAAACCATCTCGTTACTGGATTGTTTTGCATAAAACTGATACTTTCAAATTCAGACCTCCAAGGCTCTGCAATGAAGGCTGTACTTATAATGATTTACTTTTATAAAAAGTTTAGTTTCTACAGTTTCTTCCATAGAAATAAAACAAACTTTTTATTTTTCCACAGTTAGCAGAAAGTAAGGATCAGGAAGTTACCATCACTATTGATGGAATAAACAGATCCATCAACAAATTATTAATGTTAGGGGCAAAGCCCGTGGTCTACACAACATTTCGAGAGTATGATGATGAAAACAAAATTCTCATCCGCCAATCTGTGGAAGAGGGAGGATGCCACATAGATGGTATGATACATTATAAGTTTGTTGCACTATTTGAGAAGAAAATCTATCTACCTGCTCCCTCCTCCCCCTTAGTATTCTTGTAGCTTGTTTTCAATGTATTTGTTGTTTACTTTAAGTGATTTCAGGCAGTCATATATAATCTCGCAAAAGAAGATAGTAAACCATCTCGTTACTGGATTGTTTTGCATAAAACTGATACTTTCAAATTCAGACCTCCAAGGCTCTGCAATGAAGGCTGTACTTATAATGATTTACTTTATAAAAGTTTAGTTTCTACAGTTTCTTCCATAGAAATAAAACAAACTTTTTATTTTTCCACAGTTAGCAGAAAGTAAGGATCAGGAAGTTACCATCACTATTGATGGAATAAACAGATCCATCAACAAATTATTAATGTTAGGGGCAAAGCCCGTGGTCTACACAACATTTCGAGAGTATGATGATGAAAACAAAATTCTCATCCGCCAATCTGTGGAAGAGGGAGGATGCCACATAGATGGTATGATACATTATAAGTTTGTTGCACTATTTGAGAAGAAAATCTATCTACCTGCTCCCTCCTCCCCCTTAGTATTCTTGTAGCTTGTTTTCAATGTATTTGTTGTTTACTTTAAGTGATTTCAGGCAGTCATATATAATCTCGCAAAAGAAGATAGTAAACCATCTCGTTACTGGATTGTTTTGCATAAAACTGATACTTCAAATTCAGACCTCCAAGCTCTGCAATGAAGGCTGTACTTATAATGATTTACTTTTAAAAAGTTAGTTTCTACAGTTTCTTCCATAGAAATAAAACAAACTTTTTTTTTTTCCACAGTTAGCAGAAAGTAGGATCAGAAGTTACCATCACTATGATGAATAAACAGATCCATCAACAAATTATTAATGTTAGGGCAAAGCCCGTGGTCTACACAACGTTTCGAGAGTATGATGATGAAAACAAATTCTCATCCGCCAATCTGTGGAAGAGGGAGGATGCCACATAGATGGTATGATACATTATAAGTTTGTTGCACTATTTGAGAAGAAAATCTATCTACCTGCTCCCTCCTCCCCCTTAGTATTCTTGTAGCTTGTTTTCATGTATTTGTTGTTTACTTTAAGTGATTTCAGGCAGTCATATATAATCTCGCAAAGAAGATAGTAAACCATCTCGTTACTGGATTGTTTGCATAAAACTGATACTTTCAAATTCAGACCTCCAAGACTCTGCAATGAAGGCTGTACTTATAATGATTTACTTTATAAAAAGTTTAGTTTCTACAGTTTCTTCCATAGAAATAAAACAAACTTTTTATTTTTCCACAGTTAGCAGAAAGTAAGGATCAGGAAGTTACCATCACTATTGAGGAATAAACAGATCCATCAACAAATTATTAATGTTAGGGGCAAAGCCCGTGGTCTACACAACATTTCGAGAGTATGATGATGAAAACAAAATTCTCATCCGCCAATCTGTGGAAGAGGAGGATGCCACATAGATGGTATGATACATTATAAGTTTGTTGCACTATTTGAGAAGAAAATCTATCTACCTGCTCCCTCCTCCCCTTAGTATTCTTGTAGCTTGTTTTCAATGTATTGTTGTTTACTTTAAGTGATTTCAGGCAGTCATATATAATCTCGCAAAAGAAGATAGTAAACCATCTCGTTACTGGATTGTTTTGCATAAAACTGATACTTTCAAATTCAGACCTCCAAGGCTCTGCAATGAAGGCTGTACTTATAATGATTTACTTTTATAAAAAGTTTAGTTTCTACAGTTTCTTCCATAGAATAAAACAAACTTTTTATTTTCCACAGTTAGCAGAAAGTAAGGATCAGGAGTTACCATCACTATTGATGGAATAAACAGATCCATCAACAAATTATTAATGTTAGGGGCAAAGCCCGTGGTCTACACAACTTTCGAGAGTATGATGATGAAAACAAAATTCTCATCCGCCAATCTGTGGAAGAGGGAGGATGCCACTAGATGGTATGATACATTATAAGTTTGTTGCACTATTTGAGAAGAAAATCTATCTACCTGCTCCCTCCTCCCCCTTAGTATTCTTGTAGCTTGTTTTCAATGTATTTGTTGTTTACTTTAAGTGATTTCAGGCAGTCATATATAATCTCGCAAAAGAAGATAGTAAACCATCTCGTTACTGGATTGTTTTGCATAAAACTGATACTTTCAAATTCAGACCTCCAAGCTCTGCAATGAAGGCTGTACTTATAATGATTTACTTTTATAAAAGTTTAGTTTCTACAGTTTTTCCATAGAAATAAAACAAACTTTTTATTTTTCCACAGTTAGCAGAAAGTAAGGATCAGGAAGTTACCATCACTATTGATGGAATAAACAGATCCATCAACAAATTATTATGTTAGGGCAAAGCCCGTGGTCTACACAACATTTCGGAGTATGATGATGAAAACAAAATTCTCATCCGCCAATCTGTGGAAGAGGAGGATGCCAATAGATGGTATGATACATTAGTTTGTTGCACTATTTGAGAGAAAATCTATCTACCTGCTCCCTCCTCCCCTTAGTATTCTTGTAGCTTGTTTTCAATGTATTTGTTGTTTACTTTAAGTGATTTCAGGCAGTCATATATAATCTCGCAAAAGAAGATAGTAAACCATCTCGTTACTGGATTGTTTGCATAAAACTGATACTTCAAATTCAGACCTCCAAGGCTCTGCAATGAAGGCTGTACTTATAATGATTTACTTTTATAAAAGTTTAGTTTCTACAGTTTCTTCCATAGAAATAAAACAAACTTTTTATTTTTCCACAGTTAGCAGAAAGTAGGATCAGGAAGTTACCATCACTATTGATGGAATAAACAGATCCATCAACAAATTATTAATGTAGGGCAAAGCCGTGGTCTACACAACATTTCGAGAGTATGATGATGAAAACAAAATTCTCATCCGCCAATCTGTGGAAGAGGGAGGATGCCACATAGATGGTATGATACATTATAAGTTTGTTGCACTATTTGAGAAGAAAATCTATCTACTGCTCCCTCCTCCCCTTAGTATTCTTGTAGCTTGTTTTCAATGTATTTGTTTTTACTTTAAGTGATTTCAGGCAGTCATATATAATCTCGCAAAAGAAGATAGTAAACCATCTCGTTACTGGATTGTTTTGCATAAAACTGATACTTTCAAATTCAGACCTCCAAGGCTCTGCAATGAAGGCTGTACTTATAATGATTTACTTTTATAAAAAGTTTAGTTTCTACAGTTTCTTCCATAGAAATAAAACAAACTTTTTATTTTTCCACAGTTAGCAGAAAGTAAGGATCAGAAGTTACCATCACTATTGATGGAATAAACAGATCCATCAACAAATTATTAATGTTAGGGGCAAAGCCCGTGGTCTACACAACTTTCGAGAGTATGATGATGAAAACAAAATTCTCATCCGCCAATCTGTGGAAGAGGGAGGATGCCACATAGATGGTATGATACATTATAAGTTTGTTGCACTATTTGAGAAGAAAATCTATCTACCTGCTCCCTCCTCCCCCTTAGTATTCTTGTAGCTTGTTTTCAATGTATTTGTTGTTTACTTTAAGTGATTTCAAGCAGTCATATATAATCTCGCAAAAGAAGATAGTAAACCATCTCGTTACTGGATTGTTTTGCATAAAACTGATACTTTCAAATTCAGACCTCCAAGGCTCTGCAATGAAGGCTGTACTTATAATGATTTACTTTTATAAAAAGTTTAGTTTCTACAGTTTCTTCCATAGAAATAAAACAAACTTTTTATTTTTCCACAGTTAGCAGAAAGTAAGGATCAGGAAGTTACCATCACTATTGATGGAATAAACAGATCCATCAACAAATTATTAATGTTAGGGGCAAAGCCCGTGGTCTACACAACATTTCGAGAGTATGATGATGAAAACAAAATTCTCATCCGCCAATCTGTGGAAGAGGGAGGATGCCACATAGATGGTATGATACATTATAAGTTTGTTGCACTATTTGAGAAGAAAATCTATCTACCTGCTCCCTCCTCCCCCTTAGTATTCTTGTAGCTTGTTTTCAATGTATTTGTTGTTTACTTTAAGTGATTTCAGGCAGTCATATATAATCTCGCAAAAGAAGATAGTAAACCATCTCGTTACTGGATTGTTTTGCATAAAACTGATACTTTCAAATTCAGACCTCCAAACAGGATCAATAAAAATATGTTCAGAAATGGCAAGGTCAAATAAAATCAATCTTGGCCTCTTATTTATCATAAGTGACATAGAAACACACACATTGTTCAGCAGGGGTGGGTCACTAGACAGAAATCATGAAGTCAATAATTGAAGACACATGTTTATATGATTATAACCTTATTCAATATGAAACCATAGATTTTTGGTGCAACTCCAATAACTTTCCAAAAAACCTTTTTTATACAGTTGCTGCCTTGTTTAAAGTATCAAGAAATTTTCATCTAAGACTTTTCAAGATATTGCATGGACAACACTTCTAGTAACACTTTACTCTTTTTAAAGTAATCATTTTAAAGGTCTACTTTGACCTTGATCTAACACTCAGTGACCTCAAGCTCAAAAGAGGTATTCCTCTCACTGTATGTGATCATGCATATATATCCAAGTTCAGTTGTAATCAATATGCAGTATTTGATGTCCTTGATTGTTGTAATAGGAACTGATAGTAACCTCAGATTTATTGAGGTTCTTTATCTCATGATATATGACAATGTATCAAAGTAATGTTGCATTTTATATAAATTACTGTAAATTCAGAATTTATTGTAATGTTTTTATTATTGCGAAAAATGCAACAGGGTTATAATCGTAATAATAATTAATGCATTCAATAATTTCTGAATTTACAGTATTAGAGTTGGCCTCCTAAAACAAAAAAGACCTGTAGAATTACAGATGATTCATAAACAATAAATTCCCATGTAGCAAGAAATAGAAAATTGCATAGAAACAGAGCAACACAAAATTGATAGTCAAAACTTTTGTTAACAAGATTGAGCATTTATTTTTAAACCTGAAATTTTATAAAAAGATTCAAAACATGAAAGCGTTTCCCTCAATGATATTTCCTTTCCATCTTACATAAGGAATGTGTCATCTGCATACTGGCTTAAAAGTGATTCATTATTATCTAGTTATTCCCCTTATTTCAGGATTATCTTTTAATTTTAAAGATAGTAATTCAACACCAATAATAAACAAGCGTTAGCCTTTCAAAAAGGGCTAGTCGACTCTTAGCTGATGAAAATGGAAAGTGCTCTCGCTTTGTAGATTAATTCATTTACTAGAATATCCACGTGCATCAATCAACAAATTTTACCACACACGTGAGGTCACACGTTATGTAGTAGTATATATCGTTTAACGTTGTTGTTTACGAAACTCCAGAAGATTCGACTATTTATAGATAAAAGTTACCTGTGTACCAATATCATGAATATGCATGATTAATGACCAGGCAAAATCTAATTGCTAAAATAGAGAGGACAAATCCGATACTCTACGGGATTGAAGGACATTTACTAGGTTTGGATTGTCCTATCCAATCAATAAACTTTGATTATTCACGTCTCGTAATATCTTCCAATCAGGTAGCAAGAAAAATTCACGCACTAACTGTCCATCGTTCAATTCTTAATCGCGACTCCTAGGAGTCGATAATTAATAGGGTGAAAGAGGATCTCCTTGTCTTAGGAATGCATGTAATTACACTTTGATACTGAAAATCAGAAAATTTTCCAACCTCGTATCCAAAATGTAGAGACCGACAGATGAAAGGACCAATATCTTTCCACGAAATTTTCAAAATTGTTATTCATACAACTTCTTCACAACACATGTATATCTATGCATATAAAAATGTTTTTAAGATTTTTTTCTTGTTGGATACACCAAGGATTTGTATAGTAAGATCTTACTATACAAATCCTTGGATACACATTTGTAATTGCAATATTTCATGCATATTCAGGACATACAAAAACAAGATATGCCAGATCTTTAAGAATTGTTAGCACAAATACAGATTGCCTCTTTTGAAAGAGGTTGTGTTAAATAGGGCAGAAATCTAGCCTTGCAACAGGCTACCGATAATACAGACCAATTAAGGAGATATTTCAATGATCTTTATACGTGCAGATTAAGTTACATATGCCTGCATGAGGCATTGGATTCAGGATGACGTGGCTGCGTATCTATACATCCAGCATAGCACATACACCATTTCTTTGGCATCCGTATAATGGTATAGCGATGTCGTTGATGGAAGAAATTCATTTTCCACACAATATAACTTGTGTGTTAGTGAATGGATCTCTGTGAAATTGATTTTTACCAACACAAAGGAACGGGTTTGGATTGATTTGGAGGTTATGACTTAAACTATTTAAAAAAAACGTGTGTACAAGTGTATGGATCTCTATGAAATTTAACCACAACATTCAAAGGTTACATACAAAAAAGATGGATGGAATCATGGATTAATTTGGGTGTTGTCCTAATTTGTAGGATTAAAGGGCTAAAACAAGCATTATTATTGTTTTAAGACAATGAATTTTGTGTAATTTTGGGATTGATTTGGGTGATAAGGGTTCAAAGGAGTAGGTTCAGTAAGACCCTTTTTAGCCCCAAAATATAGCAGTTTTACAAAATTATGAAAATGTAATCGTTAAGCTATTTATTGGAAAGAAGAATGGTTCTGCTACTTAAATATGGGCTGTTTTTGACAATACAATGCACTAATATCGGGTACTAGTATCATAAAGTCATGCTAATTTACTGAAATCTTCACAATTTCAGCATTTTAGCTAAATTTTAGACGGTTTCCATCTTAAATGAAAGTGGCCGCATTCGTGTTCATTCGTGATATTGAAATTTAAGTTGAATTTGATGATAATACATAATATATATAAAGGTTGAGGATGAACACGGATGCGGCCACTTTCATTTTTGACAAAAACCATCTGAAAAGTGACGATTTTTGGCATATTTGATAGATTTTTCATATTTCAGTTTGAATCGGAGCGTTTTTAATGACTTAATCAGTTAAAATCTTCAATATAAACTAATTGAATGATTCATTTGAAATAGACACTTAAGTGTTTAAAAAGCGTCTAAAATATGTCGTTATATGAACTTAAGAATTGAGGCCAAAATCGGCCCTTATCGGACCTACTCCTTTTCTAGGTTTTGTTATAAATTAGTTAGTTAGTTTTCTCAATTAAATTGTTTTATATTTTTCATGTCAGACTTTTACAGCCGACCAAGTAGCTATTAAAGATATATATTAGTGTTGTGAATCTTTAGTAAAAATAGATAATAAACAATCTGATTAAAAAAAAAAAAATCTAAGGGTCAAACAAGGTGAAAGTTTGAGCCCCACATTGTTTAATTATTTTATTAATGATCTCCATTAAATTTATGATGGAACATGTGATTCTGTGTCCTTAATATCAATATGTAGTCTTAGTTTTGCATATTATGATCTTTGACTTTAATATTATCAAAATCACAAAACGGTTTACAATCTGCTTTCCATAAACTGGAAACATATTGCTACAAATGGCAACTGACTAAATAAATAAAAAAAAAATTAAGATTTATCATTCTAGAAAATATTTTAAGCCAATTTTTTTTTATGAACAAAATCAGTTAACTTTAACCCATAGGATTTAAAAGAGAATATTAGAAATTTCCTCCGCAAACAAAAAATCTTTTTTGGACTCTGCGGCTAATATTAAGCAAGAATAAGAAAAATGTCCGACGTTTTTCGTTGACTCAAAGACCAAAAATGAATTTTATAAGTAGATATAGCAGAAAGTGTATGAAAACAGTAAGGTAATAATAACAACTATCCAAAGTTCAAATATTTGCCTCATTGTTCGTGAGTTCAAAAAAAGTAGATTCTTTAAAGGCTTCTTTTTAGGCAGTTTCTATTTGTCCGGCTAACCGGACGAATAGTACCAGGACTATTTGTCCGGCCAATACAATGCGCATGTCACTATAATATTTGTGTGTACGTGTAATATTATCTTCAGCATCACCAGGGGCACATGTTTGAAATCTTTAGTGTTAGGGCCTGATCTTGTTACTGGTAATTGAAATTGTTGTTTTCTTCATACTAGTATATAGTCCAATGTGGATAACCAATAATTAGAATAAAATCTTATATATCCCATATTTTTTATATAAGAAGAGAGAAGAATTTACTTGTCTAGCTGAAAAAGGTACAAAATTATTATGTCTGTAGCTGTCAAAGAGAATTATAGACCCCTTGACATAAAGTTATCCATATTTTGAGTGAAAGTTGAGAGATTTTTCTATAATAACCCCCCCCCCCCCCTTTCCAAAGAGTAATAAAAAAAAACACTGTTTATTTTATTTTCGTGAGGGGATCGGGTGTCACAGTGTGCTCCTTTTCCCAAATTTCTCTTTTCTTTTCTTGTCTTGCAAGACTCATTTTTGGATTTTAACTAAGCTAAATTTCATTCAGTTAGACCTGCAATTGTAAAGGCCTTTTTCAACTACACGTGCTTTGTACATCTTTTCCACCTGAACACAGCTGTAGCGAATCGAATAATTTTGTAAAACTAATTCTCCGATCAATTATATATAATTATCTTTTATTTCCCATTTTCCTTGTGATTTCAATTTTTTACAGTCCCTATCATAAGATTATATCATTTTTGGAAGTTCATAATATCGTGCTCCATTGTCAAATTCCGAAAACTTCAAAATTTATCACAAATATTTCAGCCATGATCTTAAAATTGAAAATCAGTGATCAGATTACACGCGCTCCATTGGTGCTACCGAAGATAATGTTACACGCACTTTCGAACGCACATTATATGACATGCGCATTTCAATGGCCGGACAAATAGCCCTGGCACTATTCGTCCGGCTAGCCGGACAAATAGCCACTCCGTTCTTTTTACAGTCGTTTTTCAAGCGGTAGTCATTTTGTCCAAGTTAATATTTCATTTGTCAAAGCAAGAAATGTGGTTTTTTTTACCTGATTTATAATTAATCAAAACAAAAGTAAGATACAGGGAAAGTACAAAATGCCTAGATTTTTTTTTTTTTTATTACATGTTTGGGTAGCAATACACAGTTAGGAAAAAAACTTAAAATTGACACTCATAATTTTTAAACACCCTCTTTCCCCTCCTGTCTAACAAAGAAGGCTTTATATGTGTGTTATGCATGTATATACTTATAGGAAGAGAATCTTCCATAGCTATGATTTCTAATGGTCATAAGGGTGAAATATAATCCCTCTTGGGTGTAACCATGGCAACAATCTGCATTTCTTAGATACAAAATATAGCAAAAAAGGGGGGTGAACATGTCACAAAAGTCTCCAAAAATTTGGTCTAAAGGAAAATTTCAATCAATTACAGTAATACCTTTCCTGAATCCATAGGTTTATATCTATCAAGTGGTCCCAAAAAAATCATATGCTTATCTGCTCGTTTTTCCATAAAATTGAATTGAAAAGATCGAGCGCAAAATCTTTGTTGATAAACACTACAATAATGTATGGACCTATGAACGGTACGGATAGGAAAATACGGACTGTCAATCATATAAATGGCCTATAAAACATGTTAAAAACAATCTTAATGTTCATAATAAACCCACTAAGAAGGCTATATTATTCTTCAATTATCTAAAAATCAATTTTATTGTACAAAAACTTTCATATTTAAAAAATTCACAGGGGCCATAATGCGAAACTAAACTTCTAACTGTGTATTGCTACCTTTGGTCTTAAAGGAATAAAATGCTACAAAACATTGCAAAACGGTAGTCATTTTGTCCAAACGTAAAAAAACGTCAAATAATCCAAAAAAACGCTTATTTTCGACGTTACATGTGCTTAATTTTTTTCAATGAAATGTTTCTAATAATTAAACAAAATCGTGTGTTGAAATTTGGAGTAAGATATTGAAGGCTATCGAAAAAAAGAATGGTGCATGTTGATAGACTCGGAACATAGAATTCAAACAGATTAAATTTTACTATTTTAAAAAATCATTTTTAGCTGTTAGTGATTTATTGCTGATAGAGGCGAATGTTTGACTGATAATGTCAATGATAATTATGTACCACTTTTGCAAAGACAATGCTGAGACACCAAGACAGTCCTCTACATGTAAAAGAAGAATTGTTCGTTACGTTGGGGAAGTACCAAGAAAAAGATATAGATAACTTATAGCCGTCCCTTCAGTAAGGTGCATTCACTAAATTAAAAGTACAAGTCCTTGAAATGTCAGTTTATTTCGCGACTTGTCCTACTACTCATGTTATAGCTGTCATAATGGAACTTATTCCTGTACTAGCGAAAGTTGGGCCTTTTCGTTAATATAAACTTGTACATGAAACGAAGGTTAATGAAAGACTAATCGCAAACAGCGACCAAAACTATTTTATTGAATTACAGCTGATTTCAATGAGTGTGTAGCTAAAGGTCATACCTTTGGTAAGCTTGCTTGCTAGCTGAACCATTAAGTCATTGTTAGGTAAGGTATACTACCCTCCTTTCGAAGTGGCCTAGTCCTACAGACAGATAGATTGGTTGTCTGTCGGACTAGTCAATTCTTAAAGGAGGGTAGTTTACCTAACCTTATAATGACTTCAATTTAATCAAAGGTATTACCTTTATCTACACGCTCAATGAAATTGGCTGTAATACAACCCAGGATAATATTAGCCGTTTTACCATGTTTACAGACGACCCAAGAAATATTACTTAATTTTAAAATGTACATCAGGAGACGTTGGAAAGCAAGCACATAATTTTTAAGCTGGGTTTCAAGTGATTGAAGGGTTGTATTTCAACAAAGTGTGTGTTAGGGAAAATATTATTCATTTCAAGTGAATTAAGAGTAAAAATGTTTGATTTACTTGCAGAGTGTCAGATCTTTTTTATTTGAATCAAAATATGGAAAATTAAAAATGACAGATGATATGCACCATGGAATTTTAGCAGCCTATGATTATATTTTTGCACATCTAAATTTTGTTTTAATTTATTTATGGAAAACCGTAAACTTCCGTCCCATTTTCCATTGCTACATTACTTACGACAATATACAGCATTTGAAGGTGAATTGAGGGTAAACATTGTTAAATCGATTTCCACAACTTGAGGAAAATATATGGTTAAAAGACATTAAAAGAACCAGACAGAATCAACCAACAACATGTAAAAAACACATGAATGGAACTAACAAATTTTATTAAGCGATTTCAAAATTTCAGAAAATGCTCGTTGACCATGTTGACGTCGAACTTAATGGTGATGTAGGAATATTGTGCGCAACTTTTGAAGTTATGGAGTATAATTTTCTTGGGATCCTTAGGAGATCTACACTCTTTATTTTTAAACATAAAAGTAAAAAAACAATATTCAAAACAGACCCAGTTTTTTTTTTATATCCCCCCACCCCACCCCACCCCAAAAAATAAATAAAATAGCAGTCAGTTCCCTTCCCCAAAAAAATAAAAATTAAAACAAATTAAAAATAAATATCTATTCACAATAAAAGAAATGACTGATGATGATAAAAATTTGATATTGAATTTTAAAATAATCTGTGGTGATAGTTTTCTTCCGGGTTTACACAAATTCTATTTTTAGACATCAACGCGGTCGTGTTAGAGAGCACCCTTTTTTCTTTGTAAGTTAACGTTGCCAGTGACTAAAGGTATACAAGAAATAAAAGGTTGAGATTTTCTGTAGTAAAATAAATAGCCGTAATATTTTTTACTAATATTCAGTATATTTTTGCATGAAATACTAGCTCCTATTGAACCTGTGTTTAGGAACACTCGCAGTTGCAATCTTTAGTTGAACTTAGGGTTATGTAATATTTACAGATTACTTCTGATTAGTGTAAATAACTTGGGGAAAAACAGCAACGTCTACATGAAGACAAATTAAAAGAGAGTAGCTGTTATCCACTGGTTAAATTACCTTATCCAGTGGCTTACTAACCATACTCCCATTTTGCCTTGGAGCAATTGAAAAATAGCCAACGGATAGTAAGTCACTGGATAACATAACAAGCCGTTGGATAAGCTAACCTATGGCTAATTTTAGCCATAGATTTGAGCAACCCAGTACCTGATAGCACGTTTTATCCACTGGATAAATTTTGAGCAATAGAAATAATCCATTTGTTTAAAGTTAACTAGTGGATAAGCAGTTTAAGCTCTGGCTTACACTATCCAACGTTTTGAGCAACCCAGTCCTGTTTGGTATATACTTTTCTATACACTGACTTAATTTTGACTGGAAAATGTTCCATATTTGCTCAATGCTCTTGTTTTCAAATAAAACATCCCAATTTTCTTGATCTAGCTCGTCGCTAATAGCTTTATAGTCACCTTTAAAATACTGAAATCTTTCACTTGTATCTTGTTTAAAACTTAAATAACAGTTATAGTAAAAATGAATTACAGCATGATCACTTTTACCAATTGGTGAATCAATTACTAAAGAGTCACTATCAATCATATTTTCCTCGTTTGTAAAAACCAAATCCAAACAGCTTGGGTTTTGATCTTCTCTAAATCGAGTCGGAGACTTCACATGTTGAAAAAGAAAGTTATCTTGAATGCAATTAAAACATTTTGCAGCTTTATGCTCCTCGCTTACAGTTGACTCACAGTTAATCCAGCCAATCTCTTTATACTTAAAGTCCCCAAAAAATAAGTAATGGCTATATTTTAGCTCTATAGCTCCGTTTATTGCTACTAGCAAATTGTTATTTTTTATTGGAGTAGAATATGGGCTTCAGTAAAGTAACCCCACTAATAATTTGTCTGTACCTTTTAACACTAATTCACACCAGACTGCTTCATTACATGCCTCATTTAATATTGATACTTAACTAACTTTTAAATTGCTTTTCACGAATAATAAAACACCTCTGTCATCCTGATTGTACGGTGTAATTTTATCATACCCCTGCAAGGATATATCTATTATACTTTCTTTATCAGTTGCACACTTTGGAAATACCTCACACAAACCAATTATATGTGGACGCTGATTAGCTAAATATGTTAATAATTATGAACACTTGTTACTCAGTGAATCTACATTAGAAAACACAATTTTCATTTTCTGCTTATCATCTGTATTCACACTTTCCTCGTTGCTTTCTGAACTCACATCAGAATTGTCACTAAAAATGACGAACTTGAACTCGAACTTCGAACATTAGAAAACGAACTATTAGAACTTGAACTAGAAACGTTTAACTCAACACTATTTACATCATTAAAACTGTCATCAATATTATTACTCTCCCTTATCTCCTCCTGACGGTCCGGGAGGAATCCCTGTATGGCCTTTTAATTATATTACCTTTTCTCGTCTCATAACCCATTTCTTTTGTGGACACTCCTCTTTTTTCTCATTAATTCTTGTCGTAAAATCTTATTATTCTCCCTTTGACTTTGTGTAAGGTCTTTACTGATTCCTACTTTCCTGTGGACACTTTTATTTAGCATTCTTCAATTTATATGCACTTTTTAAAATATCACCTCTAACCGCATGGTTTTTGATGCTTGTCTTTAATAATCTATGCCTACTATTTAAATCTTAGGGTTAAGCCTCTAACCTCTGCATGTTATCAATAGTAACACATGTCTCCCCAAGCCCTAAGGACTCTGTTAATAACTCTTTAATAAAGGACTCATCCTCCTCTGCACTGATCTCTGGAATGTTAAAGAATATCAGGTTATCCTCCCTCTTTTCCTCCTCGACTTTATCCTCCTAACATATTGAAAATTCTCTTAGTAATAAGAGAGGGTAAATTATCCTTCAACTCATCTACCACCTTTTTGAGCCCTTTAGTGTTCTCAGCTTGACCGTCAAGTTTGACATTACAGTTACTAATGTTAGTACTTAACCCTACAATTTTATCATCAATTTCATCCTGCCTTTTATGCATTACTGATATCATCTTGTACATTTTCTGTGATGCACCCTTGCAGGATTTGCAGTACCATTGGATACTGTCATCTGACTTTTGCAAAATCCATAAGTCACTATTTGGAACCCTTTAACATTTTATATGGAACCATTTTTCACAAATACAGCAACTAAGAGCTTTATCTGAACCTGTTATGTCTTTCCCACTGTTATTACAAGAATTTTTCGGTTTGGGAGGCATTTTGCGGTTACCACGTGGTTGCACCAGATTCCAATAAAAGTAACTCTTTTGCTAGTAATTCCTATAATGGTGACACGAATAGTTTTCAATTCTATGACAAATATGTTGGGATATGTATTGGACGTATTTTAAGTGTGCGTTGCATGCATTTTCCTGATAAAAACCAAAAATCAGTATGATGTTCTTCCCCGAAAAATTTCAATGTCATCTTCTCCGCGCATGCGCACAGATCTGGATGATGGTCGGTAAAATTTGGAGTGCCACTGGAAAATGTTGGTATATACGGACAGAAAGTTTGCCTTGTAAAAAGTAAAATCACAAAAATACTGAACTCAGAGGAAAATCAATTCGGAAAGTCCATAATCACATGGCAAAAGCAAATAACAAAACGCATCAAAAACGAATGGACAAGAACTGTCATATTCCTGACTTGGTACAGGCATTTTCAAATGTAGAAAATGGTGGATTGACACCTACGGACCTCTCAAAGAGCTGTTGCAAGTGTTCTCAACATGCAAAGAGCGTAGCACTCTCTTTACACATCGGGCATCGGATTTAATGTCCCCAATCTGACCGGACGTGACTGCGAACTTGATTCATCCCGCATAGCCAAACGGACGCCCCACCTCGGAGAGCGTTTTACTCCCCGTCGGAAGAAGACCAAGTGACCATATTTGTATTCCCCAGTCACCTTTAGGGGCCGGTATATAAGAAAGTATGAGTGAATCAAAATGTGAGATCTGACTTATTTTGTTTATTGTGCTATTGCTAATTCACTAGAATAGAATTATCTCCATTTTTTCATTTCCATTTTTTATATTTTTATATAATCAATAAATACGATCAGAGACATATGATACATTATTATTTTATTAGAGTATTATAAAAATCGATTATCTGTGTCAAATTTTTAATCAAACAGATATACAGTAACGTTTTTTCCAGCTTTTGATTATGTCTTTAAAAATAGATATATTTCCAATATTGTGTTTTAATAATGTCTCCGATACAATATAACGAGATATGCAAATTATTGAGGGGGCAATATGGGGTCCAACATGTTAACAACAAATTCAACAAGAAGTAATTGTAGCAGGATGCTGTTACTAAGACTCCCAAACATTAAGCTCCCATAATTCGCCATTCCTTGATAGGGAAACCGCTAATACCGGTTATTCTGAAGGTGAGGTCTTAGTAGTAGCCAGTTCTAGCTAGGCTTGCAAAGCTGAAAGGGGACCATGTTTTGACCGACTACTCTTTAGAAGAACTAAATTCGGAGTTCGAGGGTCTAACAGAGGAAACAGTTAATGATGTGATGGTGCTCACAGGGAAAGTGATTAATTTGGAAAATGTCCGAATGCTGTTGCATTTTTCAATACTACAGGCCTAGGCCAATCTAGTTAGTGCCCCAAAAGGGAAGGCTTTACGTGAATCGTCTAACGCACTACCAAGATCTTCAGGTAGCGGTTCGACTGAGGGATTTTCTTTCATAGCAACAACTTCACCTACGGGAGTGAGTGAGTGAGTGAGTGTTGGTTGCTTTACGCCGCATTAGCACAAAAAGGCTATATCGCGGCGAGAGCTAATTCGAATATTTTTACAATTTAAAGCATATTTTTAAAATAAGACAAAAAGTCCTTCAATATACTAAAATTCTTGACTAAAACAAATTGAGTATATACAAATAAAAATCAACAGTAAAATAACGTGATAAAAATTAAAATCGATTTAAATATAATAACATTTTTATATTCTATAATAAATTCCAATTTCTTTTAAAAAAGCAACAATATTTGTAAATGGAACATTATTAAATAAATCATACATATTATTGACATTGAAATGCTTCTTACGAATATCAGCAAAGTCAATACAATTAATTAAAACATGTTTAATAGTATACTTGCAGTTGCAAGGAACACATTGTGGTTCATCTTCATTTTTTAAAAGATACTCGTGTGTTATTCTAGTATGACCAATACGACATCTAGTAATAACACACTGATCTTTTCTGCACATAATATTATCAAAAGGTTTGCCTAAACTAGGTTTAATTTCATGCAATTTATTATCATCTTTTTTACTCCATTTATTTTTCAATATATTAAAAACATATTCTCTAATATTAGATTTAAAATCAGTATATGGTATATCACAGTTAGATAGAGGGTCACCCAGGGCATTCTTTGCCTCAAGGTCTACAGCTGTGTTTCCAAGGATTCCAACATGACTCGGAACCCATAGAAATATTATTTCTTTCAGAAGAATTTTTAAATTCCTCATTACATATAAATTTTTCAGGATTGTTGGGTTTTTAATTTTAGTATTTCGTATAGCTTGTAAACATGAAAGTGAATCCGAACATATAATAAATTTGGATTTATCTGAAGAAGCAATAAATTTCAAAGCCAAAATTATTGCTTCTGCTTCAGCAGTAAAGATGGATGCATCAGATGGCAAACGGAGTGTTGCAGCTCTGTCCCTGAAGACAGCAGCAGATGCAACTCTATCACCATCTTTTGATCCATCAGTATAGACAGTTGAAAAATCTAGATAATCGGCTTTAATTTTAGCATAGTGTTGCTGAATTAAAAGAGGATTTGTTTTATTTTTATTGTGTTCACGGAGATCAAATATCATTTTTGGTTTGGGAAGTTCCCATGGAGGACATTTGCAAGTTTGAACTTGAGCAACAGATTTTAAATCAAAAGAAGCTAAATGTGGTTTTAAACGTAAACCTAACGGAGGAATTTTATTTTCATGTTTTGCAAAAATATCTTCATAAATCGGATTAAAAACACAGCTGTAGGCAGGATTATCTGAATGGGCTTTTAGTTTGACAGCATATTGAAGTCCAAGCTTCAAACGTCTGTCAGTGAGTGAGTGCTCATCAGCCTCTACATACAGACTCTCAACTGGTGAAGTTTTAAATGCGCCAAGACAGAGACGCAAACCTTGGTGATGCACAGCATCGAGAATCTGTATGTAGGACTTCCTTGCAGAGCCATACACTATAGAGCCATAATCTAGTTTAGATCTAACAAGAGATCTATATAAATTGAGTAAAATGTTGCGATCAGCACCCCAGTCAGTGCTGCCGACAACTTTTAAAATATCTAAAGCTTTTAAACATCTCGCTTTTAACATTTTGATATGGGGTAGAAAGGTTAACTTTTTATCGAAAAGTAAACCAAGAAATTTGGTTTCATCAACCATTTTAATTGGGTTGCCGTACAAAGTTAGTTCTGGATCAAGATGCAATTTTCTTTTGTTACAAAAATGCATCCCGACCGTTTTTGAAGTGGAAAATTTAAAACCATTTTCCGAGGCCCATTTTTCAATTCTTCCAAGACATAATTGTAATTGTCTTTCAATGTTATTCATATTTTTGCCTCCGTAACATATTAAAAAATCATCAACGTACAATGAACCTTCAATATTACTTTTTAAAACTTCAACAAGGCTGTTGATTTTAAGACTAAATAATGTAACAGATAAAATACTGCCCTGAGGGACACCCATCTCTTGATCATAAAGATCAGACATGGTCGAATTAACTCTAACATTAAATTGTCTGTTAGAGAGAAAATTGGAAATAAAATTAGGCATATTGCTTTTCAACCCCATATCAAATAGATCTTTTAAAATACCATATTTCCATGCAGTATCATAGGCCTTCTCAAGGTCGAAAAAGACCGACACCACATGCTCATTTTTCGCAAAACCATTACGGACAAATGATTCGAATCGAACAAGATGATCAAGAGTACTGCGACCCTGTCGGAATCCACACTGGATATTGGCTAATAGTCCATTGGATTCCAGGAACCAAACAAGGCGATCATTGACCATCCGTTCGAGTGTTTTACAGACACAACTGGTAAGAGCAATTGGTCGATAATTAATAGGATCCGTATGATCTTTACTTGGTTTTGGAATAGGCACGACGGTTGCAAGCTTCCAGATTGATGGTAAATCACCAGATTCCCAGATGTTATTCATGAGCTGCAAGAGAGCTTCTAGCGAGGAATCTGGCAAGTGTTTTAAGAGTTGGAAGTGAATATTATCAGGCCCACAAGCTGTATCATGGGCTTTTGACAGAGATGTTTTAAGTTCTTCAAGAGAAAATAGTTTATTATAATTTTCACCATTTTTTGATTTAAAGTTTAATTTAATTTTTTCTTTTTGTTTTTTTAACTTTTTTAAAGTCTTCCCTGTAGTTGTTACAAGAAGAAGACTTCGCAAAAGTTTCACCAAGTTTGTTGGCAATATCCTTTTCAGATGTTAATAAATTATTGCCGTCTTTCAAATGTTTTACAGTGGCTTTAGAATTTTTACCTTTAATTTTATTTACCATATTCCAAACTTTTGTCATCGGAGTGCGAGATGTAATCCCCGAAACAAATTTTTTCCAGGATGTTCGTCGGGCTTGCCTACAAGTCCGCCGTGCCTTAGCGCGAAAAATACGGAAATTACTCAAGTTTTCCGTCGTTGGTTGTTGATTGAACCGTCTTTCAGATTTTTTACGGTCACCTATGGCTTGATCACATGCGTCATCAAACCATGGTTTACTGGGATGTTTTGGATTTGCCGAGGTCTTAGGAATAGTTCTGTCAGCAATTGACGTTAGAACTGTATTAAAAGTTAAAATTGGATCTTGCACAGTCTCAAACATCTTTGACTGAAGTTCCGCTCGACAGAGATTCTCAAACAAGGACCAGTCCGCCTTGTCAAGTTTCTAACGTGGTACTCTCTGTTGGGCAGAATTAAAAAGATGTTCAAGTACTATTGGAAAATGATCACTTCCACATAGATCATCATGAACACGCCATGAATAATCCAGAAGCAGAGAGGGATCGCATATAGTGATATCAATAGAAGAATAAGGCCCGTTTCCAGGATGAAGATACGTATTAGATCCATCATTAAAAATGCATAATCCTTCTTGAGAGACAAAGTCCTCAATGATCTTACCTTTGGCATTATGAGTCTTGCTACCCCATAATGGATTGTGGGCATTGAAGTCGCCCATAAGTATAAATGGTGAGGGTAATTGATCAGTGAGGTTTTTGAGTTTTGCTTTATCGATAATTGAATTAGGTGGAATATATATCGAACATAATGTAATTGTTTTGTCTGATGATAAACGAATTGCAACTGCTTGCAGATCCGTTGTGAGTTGGACAGTGCTATGAATGACGTTGTCCTTCACAAAAATGGATGATCCGCCTGCAGCACGTTCATCTACCTTAGAAAATGTACTATACATGTTGTATCCTTTTAAAGATACGTTGTCACTTTCTTTTAGATGAGTTTCTTGAAGACAAAATGCAATAGGTAAAAAAGACTGAACTAGAAGTGTTAACTCGAGAAGATTTATTTTAAGACCTCGGCAATTCCATTGGATTAAATTTGTCATTATTTAATAAAAGAAGGGCGAATGCTGTCGAGTTTGCCAGCATTCTTATTTCGCTCACCCTGAGATCGTGATATTTCGGGTGGCGGAACACTTTCGGTTTCCATTTCAGTTTCGATGATAAGTGTTGAAAATCTGTTGTGCGAGGAGAGTCGTCGATCTCCAGGACTACGCGCAGCTGGTGTTACTCCGCCTCGACCCCTACCCCGCGACCTCGAATCAGAAGACTTCTGAGAGGATGTATTTCCTGGCTTCTTTTGGACATCCTTCTTTTCTTGAGAACGAAGAGGAGATGGGGCTCTGGTAGACTGTGTACTGGACGAAGAAGATACCTTCTTGGATGCAGATGAAGGAAGACTTTTGGAGGTGGAAGAATCATCTATGTCACTGGGAAGATCCCAGACAGATTCACCGCTCCAATTGTGTATTTCTACTGTTTCTTTTTTCTTTTTTTTTTTTCTCATTTTTTTTTGGTGATGATAGTGAGCTCTGTAGGGAAGATTGAGTTGACTGAGTACTGGTTTTGGAAGATATTGGTTTTCTTGGAATTAATATTCTATCGGTAGGTTCTGTTTCAACAGGCAGCATTTTAAAATTGTCCGCATCAATTGGCCAAGTCATGCGAGTTTGTGTATTCTCGTGACTGAATGAGCGGACAACTTTGCTGGCGTACGATGGTCTGTTTGAAACAAGGAGATCATTCGAAACAGAAGCTATCTGTTTAGCTTCTGGGTAACTTATGTTTCTTTCTGTTTTAATTTTAATAATATTTTTTTCTTTAAGGTAAACAGGGCAGTCCCTAGACGATGAAAAATGGGATTCACCACAGTTTACACATTTAGAAGATTCAGAGTGACAGTTTGTTCCCTCGTGTCCTTCGTCAGAACACTTGAAGCATCTCTGCTTACCACGACATTGTTTGCTTCCATGACCAAACTTTTGACAAGTAAAGCATCGAATTGGGTTTGGGATAAACATGTCAACTATGATTCCGAAGCAACCTAAAGTAATAGATGGAGGAGGAGTTGGAGTTCTAAAGGTCAAAAGATAAGTATTTAATTTGATTATATTTCCATTCTTTTTAATTTGAAATCTAATAACATTAGTTACACCTTGGCTTGAAAGTTCCTCACCGATTTCTTCCACGGTAAGGTCACCAAGGTATTGACTTCTGTCTCGAATGATCCCCTTACAGCTGTTCAAACTGTTATGAGGAGAGGCAGAAAACAGGAAAGTTTGATATTGTAGACATTGTAAGTAAATTTGTTGATTGACTTTTGTTGGAACATTCAACCAACAAATTGCCAGATCTCATTTTTGAAACTTTTTTAACAGTACCAGCAACGCTTTGAATTTGTTTGTGAATTACAAAGGGCGATATTTTTGAAATTGGTTTTTCTTCTGTTCCTTTTATTACAATAAATCTGGGCCAACTGTCATCTTCCCGACAGGGCTCCGAATCATCACATTTTCTTTTCTTATGTATTAAAGCTGATTTAGAGGGTTTGTTTTGTTGTGCCATATGAAAGGAGAAAGATTCACCATTCTTGCCATCCACCCACCTCTGAGTGCCTACAAGGGCGATGCTGTGTTTCCGTGGCGAACCGGGATCGAGTGCTAATGATGAAAACGAGCTCCAAATATAATGTAGCTGGTCCTCAAAATCAGCACCCAAGATCCACTGCGGAAAGCACCAGATGTTCCAAGAATAGTATACTCAAGCAGAGCGTATCCATCAAGCGAAAAAGAAAGCGTACCACTTGATTGACCCATGAGCCATCGCCTTCTTCAGTTATCCAAAATATAAATAGCTTAATTTAAAATACATGTGTATATTATGAAAATTGTTACAAGAAAGCTTATTGTTGAGGATTACCTGAAGGGCTCGACATGACCAGCCGATTGATCGAACCGGGTCCATCCGACCTCCCGTTTAGATGATTTCGAAGCCAAAGCAGCTTATTGAACTATAGTCTCGTCCGTCCGGGTATTTTCTGACCGTAAGGAGTCTGGCTATAGCCCTCATCCGCAAGGATCTCGTCAACCACCGACACGGGTAGCAACCCACGGCAAACGGGTTGGAGAGCCTATTTTATTTAAAACATCGGGCATCTCACGATGTTCGGATCACTTTAGTCTGGTCTCTACCCTTCGACCTGTCCAGCATGGGTAACCCTACCAGGAGACGAAGCTCCAGCTGGCATAGCTCTTGGGGTTACTGAGACACGCAAGCCCTCCGACCACGGCAAGGATAGCGATCCACTGGAGGGCTTCACCTACGGGTAAAAGTACTAGATATGGTGTATTGATAGCTAGCACAGGGTTGGCTAACACTGGTGTTTCATTAACAAGTGCAGGAAATGCGGTGTCGTGCAGTAGACTATTAAAAGAGGGACGAAAGATACCAAAGGGACAGTCAAACTCATAAATCTAAAAATGAAAAAAACAAACAGAAAAACAATAGTACACATGACACAACATAGAAAACTAAAGAATAAACAACACGAACCCCACCAAAAACTAGGGGTGATCTCAGGTGCTCCGGAAGGGTTAGCAGATCCTGCTCCACATGTGGCACCCGTCGTGTTGCTTATGTGATTACAAATCCGGTAAATAGTCTAATTCGGTAGGTCACATTCATGAAAGGGAAGGGGATTGTAGTTACGACGTAAGGAACATATCCGATATCATTTGTGAAACGGTTATTCCATAACGGTCAACCAACTCGTGATGGCGTCCGTAAAATTTACGAAGGGATGATTTCAACTTCACCATATGGAACTCTTGGTTTAATAGATTCCTTGTGAGCAGTAACCCTCTATCAGAAAATCATGATAGGAAATGCAAGCACGGGAATATCGTATCAATGGGGAGATATATACCCCGTATGCAGGTGCTGCTGGAATGTTGCTACTTAGAAATGGAATGTTCACAATTGGAAAGCTGAAATCATCTCTTTTGTCGTAAAGTTTTGTTTTCAACCGACCCTCATTGTCAATTTCTAGATGTTAGCCAAGATATGAAGCCGACTTAACTGTATCTGTAGTATCCTTTATCTCCAATTCGATGGGATAGATGCGTTCCACATAGTCACCAAATTTTGAATTGTTTAGTGGAAGAACGTCTATTAACAGACACAAGCAATGTTTCTGGTATTGATAATTAGGGTTTTTGTCAGGATCTTTTAGGTTCGTACGTGGATGATAAGTTAATGACAAGGAATTCACCCTTACCGTAATGGCTGTTATATTGCATTGATACAGATCAGTATACTCGGTTTATTATTATATATTATTTTAATACTTGTTTATTACAGGTACACGTATTAAAACTTTTCATGCATTTGTATATCATTTTATTCTACTATATTAATAATAGTGCAGTGCAAGTGCATGGTGAATACTTCTATTATTTTTCACAGTCATCCGCATTTAAAATAGGATATTTAGCATCCATACATCATTATTTGTACATTGTACATAAATCTCTAATTTGGCATTAAATGTAGAAAGATCATATCATAGGGCACATGTTTTCTAAGTTTCAAGTTGATTGGATTTCAACTTCATCAAAAACTACCTTGACCGAAAACTTTAACCTGAAGCGGGACAGACGGACGGACGAATGGACACAGACACGAAAACATAATTCCCCTCTACTATCGTAGGTGGGGCATAAACAATTCTGATTTGAAATAAATCTTTTCACAGATTTATTTGCTTAACTGATTAAATGCTTCAATTGTCAGTTTTTACTTATATATTAACAGGTTTACCTTAATTCAGTGAACAGAATTTTTGGTTTCAATGATGGAGAATCAGAGAAAGTCCTAGCTTTAGATGCGCTAGAATGCACAAAATAAAGAGCAGACAAGATGGTTAGAGAAAGGCACACGAAATAAATTTGATAAACAATATTGACACAGAAAGGTATTAGTTTATGTACATTTGAAATTAAAGCCGACAGCTTAATATATATATATTTTTTGGAACAGCAACTTAATTACAAATCAATTTGCTTCTAAGATCATAATTCTATGGTTTGATGACATCTGCCAACAGTTTAAAATAGGCAGAGTTAAACCTGTATACATGTAACTTACATTTGATTGAATGTTATATCTTCGATGTTAGGAACACCCACATGTGAACGCTGCGAGACAATGTTAGTAAGGTACTGGCCTTAGTTAGTCTTGTATGATTTTTAATTTTAGTTTCTCGTGTATATCTCGGGGTTTGGTATCACGTTCAATCTCACTGAACTAGTATACCATATATGTTTAGGGACCCGCTGAAGGACGCCTCCGGGTGCAGGAGTTTCTCGCTGCATTGAAGACCCATTTGGGGCTTTCGGCTGTTGTATGCTCTATGGTCGAGTTGTTGTCTCTTTGACACATTCACCATATCCATTCGTAATTTTATTACCGTACAAATTTGATTTATTTAAAGTAAGTTCATATGGGTGAAATTAAAATTTCGGCAGTATATTTAATTTGATTCTATAACGAAGCAATATCATCATTATATCGGTATGTGTTGTTGAATTTATCAATTAAATGCAATTTAGACGGGTCTTCACGGAGTTTGATTATAAACTGTGTGATTCACGGTAAATAAACAAGTACAATATTCAAGGTCAAGACATCGAAATAATAAAAGGCAACATTTTTCTCAGGATGATTTGTTTGTGTCGATATTTTTCGATATTTCTTAGCTTCTTAAAGATATACCTCAGTTAAGAAAAATACGTTTTTGAATAAAATAGTACCTTAAACAAACAAATGGTATCAAATTTTAACAGCAAACCGGATTTTTCTGCATGAAAATAATATATGCGAATCAAGCCCCTAACCAAATTCAAGTAAACCAAATTATATTGCAAAAAGGAAATTGGGTATACAGAATAACAAACAAACCTCTTAGAAAATTATTTGTATTAAGGGAATAATCAAGAAAAAAAATTGTATTCTCTTCCTAAAAAAATACGAATTATTACTATGTGTGTAGTGAGATCTTACAACAGTCAAGTCTAGGAATTGGAACTCTTCCAAGTAAGAGACAATAATATTTCCTTCATGAAAATAATACTTGGAAATCTGGACACCAAAACAGGACCATGTAACACTGGCCAAGTCAGATGTTACAAAACATCATTATATGCATACAGACAAAGCGCACTAGCCAAATGAACGACCAGAATTCAAAAACAAAGCATTGACGGGATGTAGAGGTACAGATCCATGTTAAATGGATATTACCATGTAAATAACTTCAAAAGATGTTTTCTAATGGACAAATAAAATTCATTATTAATGTATTTTGTTTGAAAGTCATTTTGGTGGAGGCCATTTTTGATTGGTGATGGAAGGTAGAATGCCCGGAGAAAACCACCGACCTACGGTAGAAAAATCTAGTCAATTAAGATTGGAGGCGAGTGCACCTGCACACGCGGCTCAGTGTTGACTGGCTTGTGACTTCAGAAGTCACTACTTAAGACTTCTCGCCCCCGGTGCTTCAAGACAAGTAAAAGAATACTATCACACGTTGTTAAGACCATAAACAATGTCAGTACCAAGAACCTACACGTCACAATAATCGTGTTTTATTTGTGGAGTTGATACGGATTATTTATAAACCAGGTGTTGGTACCTTCCGACTATTATTTTAAGGAAAAGATTCCACAACTTTCTATTCAGACCCACAAGACAATATGAAATGCTTAGTAATCAAAACAGAAAATGTCGAAATGAGCACGTCTAAATACAACCAGTACAGTATTGAACTTAAGAAATTATAACACTGAGTTCACAAATATTAACTGTACAGGTAAACTTTACCTGATATTCATTTGCTATTCATAAAAAAAAACAGGTTGACATTTAATCTTGAACTCCATACGAAATACGAAATATTTCATTATATAAAAGAAGGCTCAATTATGAACATAATCATTAATAGCAAAGATACAAAAACAGATGATTATAGGTTATACAATACTTTTTCATGTTTTATGAAGATTTAAGCTTCATTTTTTAGAAAATGTATTGATTTACAAGTTTCACTTATGTTCATGTATCTAAGTGAACGAATATCAAAGGTACAATACAGAAATTGGACAAAAATGTCACTAAACATGTTTATATGACAAATAAACATTAATGTGTACTGCATTACATGTAACAGTGCTCGCCCTTACCAATTTTAAACAAATTAAGTCATCTCGCAGGCCTCAAGATGCGTTTGAAAATTTTGTGTTCACCCCAAAAACCGGTTTGGTCACAACGTTTATTTACAATTTTCACAGTGTGTATATGTCAAGAATGTTTAAAATGAACATATATTTCCATAGTTTAAGATTTTATTTATTTTAGGTTGAAAAATACGGGCAAAGTTAAGATGTTTCTACAGTGTCCTATATTTTGACTTTAGTGGAACCTTAACCCATCGGCTTTGTAAAACATGACTAAGTATTGTCTGACCAATTTATAACATGATACTATCATAATTAAGGTTTCTCAAATAGACTAGGGTTCGGTTAAGTATTGGAATGAAGTAGATACAAAACCCGAAGTCATTTAAGAAAATTTAACCTGATAATATTCATTTTCTTGCCATGTTTAAAAGTTTTTGTCAAGGTTTTTTTTTCTTTTTCGTTCTCCCCGTATCAAGTTAATAGTTCGTCCAATTATACACAATATGACAATGCCTTACTCACAGAACTACATTTTAGCAAAGAATGACAGAATAACTCACCTGGTCTATTCTCGCGAGATCTCAGTTAAGATATGATATTATCATAATTAAGATTGCCCAAATAGACTAGGGTTCGGTTAAGTATTGGGGTGAAGTAGATAAAAAAACAGTCATACTCAACCTGAACATTGAACTTTTTCATACATAGACAAAACAAACCTTAAGACTTCCCAAAACTTATCCCTAAAAACTCAAACCGTAAAATTAACCAATGCCATCAGCCTTTTGAAAACAGAAAATACATACATAAATTTGTTTCGGGAGACGTTCTAAACTTGCAGCAAGGTGCAAGTATTCAATTTCTCTGTTGTAAAGTCTCAGTGACTTTGAGATAAACCCATGACGATCATAACACTATCGCATGTTAATCTCTTTTAAAATCTGTTATTTGAAATGATTTTTGCCTCAAATATTTTCAACCATACATCCCTGAACTCCCGTTACATTCACATTAATGATACCAATAAGGAGAACTATCAAACTTCTAATAATACAATAAAGATGCTAGAGGAAAACAAATTGAATGAGGAGGAAACTGTTGCTAGTGCACTTTATGCCAAACGCTATCAGTTATCTCAAAACAAGAACCTTATGTAGAAGGACAGCAAAAATGCAATGTCAAAACGAAGCCAAGGGTTACCGTGTACACATATTAGACAAGAGATTATCACATTGTATTCCCCGAAAACGGTTTGCAACATCTACTCATATTATATACTCAAAAACCTTTTTTTTCATTGCTTCAGCTCTTGATCAGACTACAAAGCACTAAACCAATCTGCTATAAAGACTTAAAATGTATATGTAGCCAACATGTTATTATATACTAGTATACTTGAATGGAGAGTTGTCTCATTGGCACTCGTACCACATATTCTTATATCAAGTAATACGTATGCCTCTATTTTATTATGTATGTCAATTTTGTAAATCACCATCTCCAACAGCATTAGCCATTATCAGTACAAAAATAAGACCGATGTATACTTGTAAATTAACATGTTAGTTCTGAATCACTTAATTACATGTTCTTGCAGAAGAATAAAACAGTACCAGTGTCTGTCTTCTGAACGTTGAGCACCATCACAGGAAGCAATACTAAAGTCTCATATATTAATGACATGCTGGTCACTTTCATTATATACAGAATAATATCAGGATATCAGATGATAAAACTGGCGATTCTAACACTTTCGTGCGAGAAGCATCTAGTGCTCTAAACAAAAAACCTGTTGTGACATCTATATCCATAACATTGTTAATATAACTATATAAATCCTCAACTGGACAAAGGACCTCATCATTTAATTTTTGAACAACAAATCCATTTACTTTACAATTTTTCAAAGTTTTTACAACAGTGTGGCAAAATAATAACCTTTTTCCATCAGGAAGTTTTTTCAATTCTTGTGCTACACACAAACTCAAGTCATGTTCCCGATCGCCGGCAAAAAATTGTAGTTTAAAGAAAGCCTGAACCTTTAAAAATCAAAATCGTTTGGAAAGTTTTAAATTTGGAGTTTTTAATTCTTTATTGATGTGATCAGAAATCTTCCTTAATTTGTCTTCCCCCAGGGTGACTGGGGAATAGAAATATGGTCACTTTGTCTTCTCCCGACCGGCAGTAAAACGCTTGCCGAAGTGGGGCGTCCGTTTGTCCTAGCGGGTTGTATCAAGTTCGCAGTCACGTCCGGTCAGAATGAGGACTTTAAATCCAATGCCTCGTGTAAAGAGAGTGCCACTCTCTTTGCATGTTAAGAACCCTTGCAACAACTCTTTGAGGGGTCCGTAGGTGACATGTTGCATGTCAAAATTTCTTTCCCTATCCAATATATCCTCATTTCCCAGTGGAAGTTCAAATTTCCCCGACCATTATCCCAGATGGCCTCTTTTGTGACAAGACCTACCTATTGTATTTATTGTGAACTTGTTCTCGTCCTGAATTATGCATGAAATATTTGCCACTGGACGTATAGCTACCAACAATCAATCAATCCTTAATTTGTCCAAAAGTACTGGTTTTGCTTGCTTGATAGGTACATGTTCAAAAGATTGTTCCATTTGAAAAGCCCGCAAATATCTACTAATAACTGTACTAGAAACAGGATTACCTTGTTTGAACAAGCTAAATACTGTCCATTCACCTTGTCGTCCACAATCGTCAAATAACGACTTTATTGTCACATCAAAGAAGAAACAGTACCTAAAGCCAGTCTTATTGGACAAAAACATTTTGTGTTTTTATGTTTGCCTAAAAAAGAACAATTTAGCTCATGAACTTAAGTTTTCCCTTTTTTGTCCTTAAACATTAAAAATAAACGGACATCTTCAGGAGTAACCGAATTCAACGTCTTTGATCGACTTTCAAGAAATGTGTCAAGCTCTTTCTTTAAGCTAACTTTTTTCTTGTTATAGGCTGTCCTTTTCTGGTCAATATACTCATCTAAAGAACAAGGATCATCAGATTCCTCATTTTGTAGCCATCTTTTTTCTTCAGACTTGACAGAATCAATAATTTTGGTAATTACAACCACCACAACTTAAACAGGTCCCATTAACTCTTGGTATGGCCAAATAGTTCCCCATGCTCTACAATGAAAATCTCAAAATGTCAATTTAGCAAATACATGAATTTGGAATAGATAGGTACCGTGACACGTCTTATAGTAATGTGAATTCACACTCAAAAATAAGAGAAAATTAACGACACAACGTTAAAATGTAACACACACAGAAACGAACTATAATATAACAATGGCCATATTCCTGACTTGGTACAGGACATATATAAAGGAAACAATGGTGGGTTGAACCTGGTTTTGTGGCATGCCAAACCTCCCTCTTATGTGGTCATGTGAAATATAACATTAAAATGACAACACAACATTACAGGACTACAATATAAATAAATAGAACACAATTGACAAAGAAACACACGAATAATAGCTAACCAAAGGCACCAAGTTTAAAATTTTAATACGCCAGAAGTGTATTTTGTCCACACAAGACTTAATAGTGAAGCCCAGATACAAAAGATTGAAAGCCGAAACAAGTACAAAGTTGAACAGCATTGAGGACCAAAAGTTCAAACTTTAAATGGTTCAAAAGATTCTCTTTACTGTCCTGCATTGCAGTAGAGTCCAGGGACATCATGTCTACTGTGTGTGGCCCAAAAGTGCTAACCATCAAACAAAATGTTACCCTAGACAACATACAATCTTGAGCTAAAATATTTCTTGAAACACTTTCAGCAGGATTACTTTTTGAAGGAATATAAATCAACTAAAGATCCAGACTGATATTGACTGTAAAGTTATACAACTCTTTCATTATGTTATTCAATTGGGGATCTTTTCCTTTCTGGTTTCCCAAAGCAAATACACAAACAAGGTTGTCAACATAGAGATCTACCCTATGATTCATTACTCTATCTGGCATAGACCTTAGCGTATTAAGCAAAGCATGGGCTTCTTTCAAATGAACAGCCCTATCATCATTTTTGGGCCAAAAAATCAATCACTTTCATTTCACTTGTATCCAAAAAAATAAAAGCACCCCACACTACTTGAACAATGCCCCGTAGATTGGCCGTAAAAATGCTGGTGATTTTTACATTGTTTGTCACGGTTAATTAACGGTGGACCATTAAACTTATCCATGACAATGCCGTGGAATGACTGTCGTGAAAAGGCCGCGAAGAGGTACAACCTGAAAACTTGGGTGAAAAGACCTAGAAACCCTGTGAAAAACAAAATGTACACCGTGAAAAAGTGGTGATAAATTATGTGCCCATTGTGAAAAGACCATGAAATGTACATGTAGCCATTTACTGATTGTGAAAACTCCTCTAAAATGTTAAATGTATTCTTCATGCCATAATTTAAGAAAAACATTAAATGCTGTTTCAAACAAGTGAAGTGAAATCCTGAAAACCCAATGTAAACATCTACAGACAACTTATTTAAGTACAATGCAAGTGAGACGACAAAGAAATAATAATTTTAATAGGACTCTAGTAATTATGTAAAGAACACATTAAAGCACACAAATGTCAATGTGAGTTAGTAGATAAAGTCAATTGCAACATGTATTGTAGACATTTTGTATCAACTCTTGGGTCTGATTTGACTACTTCAGCAATATTTGTCTAATATAATCATTCACTTCACTGCTCTTTTGAATAACTATTCCAGAAAAATATTTATAGAAGTTCCTGATAATTCCCAGGAAATACTTTTAACTGAAAAGCTCTATTTGGTCTTCCAACAGACTATTGTAATCCCAATGGGTACCAATTGCGCTCCTCTACTTGCAGATTTGTTTTTGTATTCCTATGAAGCAGAATTTAGCCAAGGGCTTGTACAGAAAGGAGAAAAGAAATTAGCCCAGTCTTTTAATTTTACCATTCGGGATATTGATGATGTACTGTCTCTTAATAATAATAGATTCAGTGATCACTTACATTTAATATATACAAGTGAACTTGAAATTAAAGATACTACCGAAACAGATAAATTTGCTTCATATCTAGCCTTTGTTCTCGAAATGGCTACTGATGGTACTCACGTAGGTTGAATACCAAAATTTATGACAAACGCGAGGATTTTAGTTTTCCTCTAATCAACTTTCTATTTCTGTGTAGCAACATCCCAGCGGCACCAGCATATGGAGTATATGTGTCTCAATTGATACGTTCTCTAGAGTAAGCTCAAAGTACGTTGTTTGTGTTGAACGAGGAATACTGCTTTCCCAAAAGTGCTAAGAAAGGATTATGAATCAATCAAATTAAGGTCATCATCAGTTACCAAAAAGCTAAACAGATAGCTTGTTTCGAATGATCTCATTTTTTCAAACAGACCATCGTACGCCAGCAAAGTTGTCCGCTCATTCAGTCACGAGAATACACAGACTCGCATGACTTGGCCAATTGATGTGGACACATTTACAATGCTGCCTGTTGAAACCGAACCTAACGATAAAATATTAATTCCAAGAAAACCAAAATCTTCCAAAACCAGTACTCAGTCAACTCAATCTTCCTTACACAGCTCACTATCATCACAAAAAAAATGAAAAAAAGATATCAAATAAAAAAGAAACAGTTAAATCAGACAGTTGAGGCGGTGAATCTATCTGGAATATTCCAAGTGACATAGATGATTCTTCCACCTCAAAGTCTTCCTTCATCTGCATCTAAGAAGTTATCTTCTTTATCCAGTACAAAGTCTACTAGAGCCCCATCTCCTCTTCGTTCTCTAGAAAAGAAGGATGTCCAAAAGAGGCCAGTAAATACATCCTCTCAGAGGTATTCTGATTCGAGGTCTCGGGGTAGGGGTCCAGGCGGAGTAAAACCAGCTGCGTGTGGTCCTGGAGATGGACGACTCTCCTCACACAACAGATTTTCAATACTTTTTTCAATCGACGAAACTGAAATGGAAATCGAAAGCGTTCCGCCACCCGTTAGATCACTATCTCAGGGTGAGCGAAATAAGAATGCTGGCAAACTCGACAGCATTCGCCCTTCTATTATCAAATAATGACTAATATCATCCAATGGAATTGCCGAGGTCTTAAAATAACTCTTCTCGAGTTAACACTTCTAGTTCAGTCATTTTTACCTATTGCATTTTGTCTTCAAGAAGCTCATCTAAAAGAAAGTGACAATGTATCTTTAAAAGGATACAACATGTATAGCACATTTTCTAAGGTAGATGAACGTGCTGCAGGCGGATCATCCATTTTTGTGAAGGACAACGTCATTCATAGCACAGTCCAACTCACCACGGATCTGCAGGCAGTTGCAATTCGTTTATCCTTAGATAAAACAATTACATTATGTTCGATATATATTCCACCCAATTCAATTATAAATAAAGCAAAACTCAAAAACCTCACTGATCAACTACCCTTACCATTTTACTTATGGGCGACTTCAATGCCCACAATCCATTGTAGGGTAGCAAGTCTCACAATGCCAAAGGAAAGATCATTGAGGACTTTGTCTCTCAAGAAGGATTATGCATTTTTAATGATGGATCTAATACTTATCTTCATCCTGGAAACGGGTCTTATTCTTTTATTGATATCACTATTTGCGATCCCTCTCTTCTTCTGGATTATTCATGGCGTGTTCATGATGATCTATGTGGAAGTGATCACTTTCCAGTAGTACTTGAACATCTTTTTACTTCTGCCAAACAGAGAGTACCACGTTGGAAACTTGACAAGGCGGATTGGTCCTTGTTTGAAAATCTCTGTCAAGCGGAACTTCAGTCAAAGATGTTTGAGACTGTACAAGATCCAATTTTAACTTTTAATACAGTTTTAACGTCAATTGCTGACAGAACTATTCCTAAGACCTCGGCAAATCCGAAACATCCCACCAAACCATGGTTTGATGACGCTTGTGATCAAGCCATAGGTGACCGTAAGAAATCTGAAAGACTGTTCAATCAACAACCAACGACGGAAAACTTGAGTCATTTCCGTATTTTTTGCGCTAAGGCAAGGCGGACTTGTAGGCAAGCCCGCTTCTTGAAATAAAGGAGTAGGTTCAGTAAGACCCCTTTTTGGCCTCAAAATATAGCAGTTTTAGAAAATTGTGAAAATGTAATCGTTTAGATATTTATTGCAAAGTAGAATGCCTCTGCTACATAAATATGGGCTGTTTTTGACAACACAATGCACATATATCGGGTACTAGCATCATTAAGTCATGCTAAATTACTGAAATCTTCACAATTGTAGCATTTTAGTTAAATTTTAGACGGTTTCCGTCTGAAATGAAAGTGGCCGCATTCGTGTTCATTCATAATATTGAAATGTAAGTTGTATTTGATGATAATACATAATATATATAAAGGTTGAGGATGAACACGGATGCGGCCACTTTCATTTTTGACAAAAACCATCTGAAAAGTGACGATTTTTGGCATATTTGATAGATTTTTCATATTTAAGCTTGAATCGGGGCGTTTTAAATGACTTATTAAGGTAAAATCTTCCACATTAACGAATTGAATCAATTGAATTAGACACTTAAGTGTTTAGAAAGTGTCTAAAATCTTTCGTTAGATGAACTTGATATTTGAGGCCGAAATCAGCCCTTACCGGACCTACTCCTTTGTCTCGGGAATAACATCTCGCACTCCGATGACAAGTTTGGAATATATGATACACAAAAATAAACGGTAAAAATTCTACCAACTCTTAAAACACTTGCCAGATTCCTCGCTGGAAGCTCTCTTGCAGCTCATGAATAACATCTTGGAATCTGGTGATTTACCTGTGTCTGTTTAGTTAACGCATCAATGTAAATATAACGGAATTTGATGAGACTGTCATCAAAGTGAGAGGGTTAGCGCTATAAAACCAGGTTAAATCCACCATTTTTTACATTTGAAAATGCCTGTACCAAGTCAGGAATATGACAGTTCTTGTCCATTCGGTTTTGATGCGTCTTGTTATTTGATTTTGCCATGTGATTATGGACTTTCCGAATTGATTGTCCTCCAAGTTCAGTTTTTTTGTGATTTTACTTTTTACCATCAATCTGGAAGCTTGCAACCGTCGTGCCTATTCCAAAACCAAGTAAAGATCACACGGATCCTATTAATTATCGACCAATTGCTCTTACCAGTTGTGTCTGTAAAACACTGGAACGGGTGGTCAATGATCGCCTTGTTTGGTTCTTGGAATCAAATGGGCTATTAGCCAATATCCAGTGTGGATTCCGACAGGCCCGCAGTACTCTTGATCATCTTGTTCGATTCGAATCATTTGTCCGTAATGGTTTTGCGAAAAAATGAACATGTGGTGTCGGTCTTTTTAAAAGATCTATGTGATATGGGATTGAAAGGCAATATGCCAAATTTTATTTCTAATTTTCTCTCTAAAAGACAATTTAATGTTAGAGTGAATTTGACCATGTCTGATCTGTATGATCAAGAGATGGGTGTCCCTCAGGGCAGAATTTTTCGTCGAAAATCAGGTTAAAATGTCTTAACATTAAAATGAACGTTTGTTTATTATTGACTGTATCGATGAACTCACGGGAAAATTAAAAATCTTAACGTCGCCGTTATCTTATTTACATTAGTTACAAAGAGTAGTTCGGTGAACGTCTTCTATCGGAAAAAACAACAACATGAAAAGCCACTATCGACATAACATATAAACATATTCCCTAATATTCAAATTATATAAAAATTATTATTACAACATATATTTAAACTTTAAATTTTTAGCATGCTGTTATGTACAATAATTACTTTCTTTAAACGTTCTAAACTGATGAATATGTGCATATGTTAGAATTATGTGTTTGATTAGTAATCGATATCTGTGTCAAACTTTTAATCAAACAGATATACAGTAACGTTTTTTCCAGCTTTTGATTATGTCTTTAAAAATAGATATACTCCCAATATTGTCTTTATGCTACTATTTTACAGATGGACAAGAAGAAGGAAAGATCTCAAAATTTTGCGTTGAAAAGAATGTGACACTTATTGTGTCTAATAAAGAAAAAGGCTTCGATGCCCGGATGTTAGAAGGTATATGTGAATCAAAATGTGAGATCGGACTTATCTATACTATTAAACGAGAAGACCTCATTTTGGGTGTCGCTTCTCTTCCTTCCACAATAAATCAATCATCATACCTCTGTGTCCTATAGGTACGTGCATAGTCGCATTTGTCATCCATTCTTATGATTAATCAGATTGAGTTATTTTGGGAGAAAAACGACAAAACAGGAGTCCGGATATGATTCCGTCATCGGACTGACTTTTAGTCATAGATAAGACTTCCGGTTTTAAAGATGCACAAATACAACCAATCGTATGATAGATAACAAAAATGAAAAATAAATAAGCCAATCAGAGCGTTCTCCATATCATGGTGTTTAGATCGCAAGAACCACAACTATTATACCTCCTTATAGAGGACAATTATTTTTCGCGTTTATCTACATGTAAACTACGATTATACTACTTTAATATATAGAGACTCTCTGTATTCTGTCTACTGTTTTCTTTGAAATGTTTACTATTTAAGGGGTCATACCAGTTGTATATATATTAAAATAAGTAAAACATTTGACACATGTCACTTGACAACCAATCGTATGATGGATAACAAAAATGGAAAAAAAATAAGCCATTCAGAGCGTTCTCAATATCATGGTGTTTAGATCGCAAGAATCACAACTATTATATCTCCTTAGAGAGGACAATTATTTTTCGCGTTTCATATCATGGTGTTTAGATCGCAAGAACCACACCTATTACACGTACCTCCTTAGAGAAGACAATTATTTTTCGCGTTTATATATTTACATGTAAACTACGATTATACTACTTTAATATATAGAGACTGTCTGTATTCTGTCAGGGACTTTCTATGTTAGTATGTTAGTATGTTAGTATAGAAAGTCGGCCCTGATTCTGTCTACAGTTTTCTTTGAAATGTTTACTATTTAAGGGGTCATACCACTTGCATATATATTAAAATAAGTAAAACATGCTCAACTTCATCTAAAACTACCTCAACCAAAAACTTTAACATGAAGCGGGACAGACACGGACGGACGAACGAACGAACGGATGTACAGACTAGAAAACATAATGCCCATAAATGGGGCATAAGAATTTATTGTTGAAAGGGAAAATAGTGATTTGGCAAAAATTAAAGTAAGGTAGAGATTAGAAGTACGCAGGACCTTTTTCGGGGCGTCGGGATCGGGTGTTTTTAAGCTCGGGATTTGGGGATTGATCCTTTCCGGATCCGGGAATATATTTTTCGATTTCGGGACTGCGGGATATGCATTTCTTTAAATTCTGCATCTCGGGATTTCATGGTTTTAAGCCCGTGATTTCGGGATCAGGACCCGTCCGACCACCCCTCAAATTAGCCTTAGTCATTTAAACATGATTCACATCCTACCATTGGCATGTTAATAAGGCTCACAAAAGAAAAAGAAAACACTGATGGATTGTCCTAGAAGTATATTTTATTAGACTAATAATGGTCTATATATAAGCAGTTACATTTATTTCATGTTTGAAACGGTGGAAATTGTTAATTTGATTTGACTTTTACCAAAGGAAGCATTGTAGCAAAGGAGAATAATTGTGGTCTGAGGCCAGACACACGAAATAATTGAATTTAACAGAAAGGAAACAAATATCGGACTTTGGAAAAAGGGAGAGGGCTTTTGATACCTTTTATGAAATTCTCCATACATAATATCTTTTACCAAAAATCATCCTATAACAGTCTACAAGCTGTATATGCCCGCGATTTCGCGGGTGTGTTCTAGTTTTGTTTATTGTGCTATTGCTTATTCACTACAATAGAATTATCTCCTTTTTTCCATTTCCATTATTTATTTATTTTATATAATCAATAAATACGATCAGAGACATATAATACATTATTATTTTATTTTATTAGAGTATTGTAAAAAATCGATTATCTGTGTCAAATTTTTAATCAAACAGATAAACAGTAACGTTTTTTCCAGCTTTTGATTATGTCTTTAAAAAAAGAAATAGTTCCAATATTGTCTTTTAATATTGTCTTTATGTTACTATTTTACAGATAGACAAGAAGGACAGATAGCAACTTTTTGCTCAGATAAGAATGTCGCACCATGTCACACTTATTGTATCAAATAAAGAAAAAGACTTCCATGCTAGTATATAAGATTGATTGATTGATTGTTGGTTGCTTAACGTACCCCAAGGGTGACTGGGGTATAGAAATATGGTCACTTGGTCTTCTCCCGACCGCAGTAAAACGCTTGCTGAAGTGGGGCGTCCGTTTGGCTGTGCGGGATGTATCAAGTTCGCAGTCACGTCCGTCAGAAGGGGACGTTAAATCCGATGCCTCGTGTAAAGAGAGTGCCACGCTCTTTGCACGTTAAGAACCCTTGCAACAACTCGTTGAGGGGTCCGTAGGTGGCCTGTTGCAAGGCAAAATTTCTGTCCCTATCCAATATACCCTCATTTTCCAGTGGCAGTCCAAATTTCCCCGACCATCATCCTTGATGGCCTCTATTACAACAACCTACTTATTGTATTTATTGTGAACTTGTTCTCGTCCTGAATATGCATGAAATATTTGCCACTGGACGTTAAGCAACCAATAATCAATAATCATGGTTGCTTAACGTCCAGTGGAAAATGTTTCATGCATATTCAGGACGAGAACAAGTTCACAATAAATACTATAGGTAGGCCTTGAAATATTAGAGGCCATCTGGATTCTACCTGGATTATTGCGGCGATCATTAAGTTGAAAACTTCTTTTGCCGCCTCATAATTTACTTTATATATAAGCTGTGCGCATAAATAGAACGAATAATTTTCCTGTACTGGTATACATGTTGTTCGATGGTTTCCACAATATTTTAAATACTTGTCACATACATTTATATACTGCTGCATTTGTATTATGTTATCTAATATCATGTAGGATTAAACTTCTTCCCATTCCAATGTTCATCATTAATATGATTTTTTAAAATATTGACAGATTCTGCAAAAACTGTTACTGTTGAAAGACTATTCCATTGATCAATGATACTTTGTGAAAATGAATGGAGACGCTGAGTTGAATTACACCTCTTTTTATTAATTTCCAAGTATCTCCTCTAGTAGAATTTGCAGATAACGCAAACATATTTTGCCAATTAATAGCATCTGTCCCATGTAAAGCTTTATATACTTGTATCATATCATAACGATCTCTTCTGTATTCAAGTGTTGGAAGGCCCAAGGCTCTCAATCTTTCTACATAACTTAACTTTATACTAGGCACTAATTTGGTAGCTCGTCGCTGGATCTTTTCGATTCTCCTTTTATCTTTCTTTAAATATGGTGACCTAACTGTACATGTAGTTGAATATTCCAACAAGGGACGTATGATTGATTTATATAGAATAATAAACATATTATATCTTTTTCCAAATAGTCAAAGGAAATACGGAGTAATGATTAAGACTCTGGGATTTATCACAGTTAGTAATATGTTTAACAAACTTTAGGTTAAGCTCAAAACATATTCCTAAGTCCTTTTTTTCAGTAACAGTATTAATCTCGACATAATCATCTTCATTATCTAACATTGTGTATCTAGACAAGTTATTATTTTGACCGAAATGTATTACTTACATTTACTTGCATTAAATGATAATTTCCATTTTCTGGATCAATCACATAACCTATCTAAATCGTCTTGCAAATCCTGGTGTTATTTGCAAAAACCTTAATCAACCCAGCAACTGCATCCGGCATATCATTTATAAACGCCAAAAATAATACCGGCCCCATTACACTGCCCAGGGGTACGACACTTATCACTTCAGCTCTAGTAGAGTATGTATTATTAAGTTTAACTCGCTGGGATCTATTTGTTAAAAAACATTTTATCCAAACCAAAACTTTCCCTTGAATTCCTAGATTGTAAAGTTTGCCAATAAGACGCTCATGAGGCACAGTGTCGAAAGCACGACCAAAATCTAAATAAATTGTATCCACTGAACAAAAATTAATCAATAACGATGACCAATGGTCAAGTACTTCGAGTAGTTGTATTGAACAGGAACGTCCAGGTCTAAAACCATACTGACAATCTGAAAACAGATTATTTTCTAAAAATGCTTCATTAGTTTTTCTCTAATAAGTGATTCGCACACTTTACATATAACGCATGTCAACTTACTGGACGATAGTTACATGGCTGTTTTTTATCACCTTTATATTTAAAAATAGGTGAAAGTATTGCGTTTTTCCATTCTTCTGGTAAAACACCTTCTGATAAGGATTTATTAAAAATTATACTTAACGAATAACTTATAGATTGTCTCACTTCATATAAAACTTAAGGGTGAAGGTTGTCGGGCCCTGCTGACTTGTCTACATGTAAATTGTTCAGCTTTTTTAAAACATCATCAACAGTAACTGAGATATCTAAAAGTACATCTTCCATATCTTTCACATTAGGTTGTTCATTTAAATCTTCTGTACGTGTAAATACACTACTAAAGAAAGTATTAAGTACATTTACTTTTTCAGTGTCATTAATAGCTAAAGAGCCATCAGACTTCATTATGCTACCCACACCAGTTCTTGTTTTCAATTTAGAATTGACATATTACCAGAACGACTAACAGTTAGTTTTAGCCTCTTATGCTACCTTCCTTTCATAAGATTTCTTATCATCATGTATAGTGTTTGTACAATTATTTCTACTAGATGCATATTTTTTTTATTTTTTTTTTAAATTATACATACTTTTTTGAAAATTTTCACAATTGTTAGTTTGATACAGAAAGTACCGGTACCTTATCCCGGCCTCGTTAAACATTAGATTGTATATTTAGAAAATTGTTAGTAATTGTTAGTACTCAAAATTATAAAATATATATACAGTATATTATTGTGTATCAATTATTTCAATGTTGATCAATAAAGTGAGAATTTTATTTAAGAGAGAATGTGAGAAGAGAAGAGAAAATAATCAATAATTAAAACACAAATGCAAAAAAAAAAAAAATAAAAAAAATAAAGAAAAAAGAAAAAATAGAATGTCCTTGAAATTTGGAATTTGGCAGCAGTATTTTTTTCTTAAGATACAACAATAAATAAATTTGGCAAAGTTGGTTTTCCATTGTAAATAATTAATACAAACACAAAACATATATTAGAGAATGTATATGCATTTTAGGCACAAAACATGAAAAAAAGACAATAAACAATAAACAACATATAACAGTATATTATATAAAAACATATATGTTGGTGTGAGAAGGCTAAAATAAAATGCACAATAACATTACATAGGGTAATGCTAATTAAGTTGCTTAAGTGTAAATTATTCTAATAATGGAAGTCAGGGGTCCCAGTAGAGGTTGGCAATGTGAAGAGGCTTTGTTTTAAAAAATATATTCTTTTCTAGTATTAGATTTTCTTTTAGATAGTTTTTCAGCCCTGCAAAATTTACTTGATTTTCACAGTTTTGTTCTATAGATACATTTTTTTGATAAAAGTATTATTAAGTTTTTTATTTTATTATTTTCTGTTTTTCCTAAATTTCCGAATAAAATTATATCCATGTTAAATGGAATAATTATTTGTGTTTGGTTCCCCCAAGGGTGACTGGGGAATAAAATATGGTCACTTGGTCTTCTCCCGACCGGCAGTAAAACGCTTGCCGAAGTGGGGCTCCGTTTGGCTGTGCGGGATGTATCAAGTTCGCAGTCACGTCCGGTCAGAAGGGGGACGTTAAATCCGATGCCTCGTGTAAAGAGAGTGCCACGCTCTTTGCACGTTAAGAACCCTTGCAACAACTCTTTGAGGGGTCCGTAGGTGGCCTGTTGCAAGGCAAAATTTCTGTCCTTATCCAATATACCCTCATTTTCCAGTGGCAGTCCAAATTTCCTCGACCATCATCCCAGATGGCCTCTATTGTATCAACCTACCTATTGTATTTATTGTGAACTTGTTCTCGTCCTGAATATGCATGAAATATTTGCCACTGGACGTTAAGCAACCAACAATCAATCAATCATTTGTTTTTGGTTATAAATCCAGTCCATGAGTCTTATGCACAGATCTGCTATTTTATGGCATGTCCAAAATATGTGTTCAATATCTTCAGTAACTTCACTGCAGAAAGTACATTTATCGCTTTGTTTTATTTTTATCTTCAATAAAAATTAATTTGTGCCCAATATTCTGTGTATTATTCTATATTGGAACCAGTGGAGTTTGAGCTTTTTGTGGAGCAAAAAGACATATTATGCACAGTTTTCCAATCAAAATTTTTGTTGAGTGTTAAGGACCATTTTTCTTCACATCTAAGTTTAGTACTGCTTTTTTCAAATAAAACATTATACATATCTTTCGAGCCTTTTCTTGATAAAAAAAATATTCTTATATTATTTGGCATAATTGGTCCTAGTGTTTTATAACAATTGTTTATGGATATATAGTTTTTTAAAGCCTTTTTATATGATTTTATTGATGAAATGACCCCATTATAAGTAAGAAAGTTAATTTTATAAATGTTTTGGAATTGTTGAAAAGTCATTAGTTTTCCCTCATCGTTTAATAAATCATTTATCAAAAAGATCCCTTTATCTATCCAGTCTTTATAGAAAATTGATGTTGTTCCTATTTTTATTTTTTTATTATTCCAGAGCGAATCTGATAAAAACTCCTCTTCATTTTTTGGCATGAATTTATTTTGTAAATCTGTCCAAGCTTTAAAAACTTCTTCCCAAAAAGGGTTTTTGCATCTTTTTGTTGGGCCTAAATATCCAAGTTAGTGTCAATCCTTTTATATATTTGTCAATATCTATCATTTTCAGCCCTCCTAATTTGTGTTCAGAACATAATATTTCTCTTTTTATCTTGTCAGGTTTGTTTTCCCAAATAAATGAATAAATTTTGTCAGTTAGTTGTTTTAAAGTATTTTTGCATGGTGCTTGTAATGTTAAAAACAGATGGTTAAATTTTGAAATAATTAGTGTCTTAATGATAGTTATTTTTCCAACTGGTGTTAATGTTTGTTTAGACCAAATTTTATTATATTTTCAATTTCTTTAATTCTTGGACCATAATTCAACAGTTCCATTTCTTTCAAATTGACAGAAAAGTTTATTCCTAGTAATGTAAACCTACTGGAACCCCATTCCAATCCCCATTTTACACACATTGTGTCTTGACTATATTTCTTTTTGCCTATCCACACCACCTTTGTTTTGTTCAAGTTCTTATGGAGACCAGACATTTCAAGATATTTTTGTAGTAAGCGAAGAGATGCATCTAGAGATTCAGGTGTACCGTCAAGTATTATTGATGTGTCATCTGCATATTGGGAGATAAGATATTCTGTGTCATCAATTTTAATTCCTTTAATTTCTTTGTTTCTTTCTGATTAAAATTCCTAGAATTTCAGCACATAAAAGAAAAATATAAGGTGATAGAGGATCCCCTTGTTTACAGCCTCTTTGAATCTGAAAGAAATCTGATAAAAAACAGTTTTGGGATACTGATGAGCTTATATTTGTGTAAAAAGTCTTTATCCAAAGTTTTATAGAGGGTCCAAAATTGAAAAAGTCTAATACTTCATTTATGAATTTCCATGATACCGAATCAAAAGCTTTTTCAAAAATCTATGAGAAGGAGAAGACCTGGCAAATCATTTACCTCTGTATAGAATAAAATATCATATAGGAGACGAGTGATGCATAATTAGTATATGAAACTCTTGACCTTGAAAATTTGTATTTTTTCCATGCTCTACGTTTTTTTAATTATAGCTGATTTAGTTCTATCCATCCACATTGGCGGATTCGTAAATTTGTTTGCCTTCTGTTTGGTATATACTTTACTATACACTGACTTAATTTTGACTGGAAAATGTTCCATATTTGCTCAATGCTCTTGTTTTCAAATAAAACATCCCAATTTTCTTGATCTAGCTCGTCGCTTATAGCTTTATAGCCACCTTTAAAATACTGAAATCTTTCACTTGTATCTTGTTCAAAACTTAAATAACAGTTATAGTAAAAATGAATTACAGCATGATCACTTTTACCAATTGGTGAATCAATTACTAAAGAGTCACTATCAATCATATTTTCCTCGTTTGTAAAAACCAAATCTAAACAGCTTGGGTTTTGATCTTCTCTAAATCGAGTCGGAGACTTCACATGTTGAAAAAGAAAGTTATCTTGAATGCAATTAAAACATTTTGCAGCTTTATGCTCTTCGCCTACAGTTGACTCACAGTTAATCCAGCCAATCTCTTTATACTTAAAGTCCCCAAAAAATAAGTTATGGCTATATTTTAGCTCTATAGCTCCGTTTATTGCTACTAGCAAATTGTTATTTTTTATTGGAGTAGAATTTGGGCTTCAGTAAAGTAACCCCACTAATAATTTGTCTGTACCTTTTAACACTAATTCACACCAGACTGCTTCATTACATGCCTCATTTAATATTGATACTTAACTAACTTTTAAATTGCTTTTCACGAATAATAAAACACCTCTGTCACCCCGATTGTCCAGTGTAATTTTATCATACCCCTGCAAAGATATATCTATTATACTTTCTTTATCAGTTGCACACTTTGAAATACCTCACACAAACCAATTATATGTGGACGCTGATTAGCTTAATATGTTAATAATTATGAACACTTGTTACTCAGTGAATCTACATTAGAAAACACAATTTTCATTTTCTGCTTATCATCTGTATTCACACTTTCCTCGTTGCTTTCTGAACTCACATCAAAATTGTCACTAAAAATGACGAACTTGAACTCGAACTTCGAACATTAGAAAACGAACTATTAGAACTTGAACTAGAAACGTTTTAACTCAACACTATTTACATCATTAAAACTCATCAATATTATTACTCTCCCTTATATTTATCTCCTCCTAACTGCCCGGGACGAATCCCTGTATGGCCTTTTAATTCTATTACCTTTTCTCGTCTTATAACCCATTTCTTTTGTGGACACTCCTCTTTTGTCTCATTATTTCTTGTGGGACACTTTTTTTTAGCATTCAATTTATATGCACTTTTTAAAATATCACCTCTAACCGCATGGTTTTTTGATGCTTGTCTTTAATAATCTATGCCTACTATTTAAATCTTTGGGTTAAGCCCCTTACCTCTGCATGTTATCAATAGTAACACATGTCTCCCCAAGCCCTAAGGACTATGTAATAACTCTTTAATAAAGGACTTATCCTCCTCTGCACTGATCTCTGGAATGTTAAAGAATATCAGGTTATCCTCCCTCTTTTCCTCCTCGACTTTATCCTCCTAACATATTGACAATTCTCTTAGTAATAAGAGAGGGTAAATTATCCTTCTACCACCTTCTTGAGCCCTTTAATGTTCTCAGCTTGACCGTCAAGTTTGACATTACAGTTACTAATGTTAGTACTTAACCCTACAATTTCATCCTGCCTTTTATGCATTACTGATATCATCTTGTACATTTTCTGTGATGCACCCTTGCATGATTTGCAGTACCATTGGAAACTGTCATCTGACTTCTGCAAAAAGTCATAAGTCACTATTTGGAACCCTTAAACATTTTATATGGAACCATTTTTCACAAATACAACAACTAAGAGCTTTATCTGAACCTGTTATGTCTTTCTCACTGTTATTACAAGAATTTTTCTGTTTGGGAGGCATTTTGCGGTTACCACGTGGTTGCACCAGATTCCAATAAAAGTAACTCTTTTGCTAGTAATTCCTATAATGGTGACACGAATAGTTTTCAATTCTATGACAAATATGTCGCTGCATTGAAAACCTGTTGGTGACCCTCTGCTGTTGTTTTTTATTTGGTCGGGTTGTTGTCTTTTTGACACATTCCCCATTTCCATTCTCAATTTTATGGGATATGTATTTGACGTATTTTAAGTGTGTGTTGCATGCATTTTCCTGATAAAAACACTAAAAATCTGTATGATGTTCTTCCCCGAAAAAATTCACTGCCATCTTCTCCGCGCATGCGCACAGCTCTGGATGATGGTCGGTGAAATTTTGGAGTGCCACTGGAAAATGTTGGTATATTGGATACGGACAGACAGTTTGCCTTGTAACAGGCCACCTACGGACCTCTCAAAGAGCTGTTGCTAGTGTTCTCTACGTGCAAAGAGCGTAGCACTCTCTTTACACATCGGGCATCGGATTTAACGTCCCCAATCTGACCGGACGTGACTGCGAACTTGATTCATCCCGCACAGCCAAACGGACGCCCCACTTGGGAGAGCGTTTTACTCCGGGTCGGAAGAAGACCAAGTGACCATATTTGTACTTCCCAGTCACCTTTGGGGGCAGGTATATAAGAAAGTATGAGTGAATCAAAATGTGAGATCTGACTTTTTTTGTTTATTGTGCTATTGCTAATTCACTAGAATAGAATTATCTCCATTTTTCCATTTCCATTTTTTATTTTTTCATATACTCAATAAATACGATCAGAGACATATGATACATTATTATTTTATTAGAGTATTATAAAAATCGATTATCTGTGTCAAATTTTTAATCAAACAGATATACAGTAACGTTTTTTCCAGCTTTTGATTTTGTCTTTAAAAATAGATACATTTCCAATATTATGTTTTAATAATGTCTCCGATACAATTTAACGAGATATGCAAATTATTGAGGGGGCAATATGGGGTCCAACATGTTAACATCAAATTCAACAAGAAGTAATTGTAGCAGGATTCTGTTACTAAGTCTCCCAAACATTAAGCTCCCATAATTCGCCATTCCGAAGGCATTCCTTGGTAGGGAAACCGCTATTACCGGTTATTCTGAAGGTGAGGTCTTAGTAGGAGCCAGTTTTAGATAGGCTTGCAAAGCTGAAAGGGGACCATGTTTTGACCGACTACTCTTTAGAAGAACTAACTTTGGAGTTCGAGGGTCTAACAGAGGAAACAGTGAATGATGTGATGGTGCTCACAGGGAAAGAGATTAATTTGGAAAATGTCCGAATGCTGTTGCATTTTTCAATACTACAGGCCCAGGCCAATCTAGTTGGTGCCCCAAAAGGGAAGGCTTTACGTGAATCGTCTAACACACTACCAAGATCTTCAGGTAGCGGTTCGACTGAGGGATTTTCTTTCATAGCAACAACTTCACCTACGGATAAAAGTACTAGATATGGTGTATTGATAGCTAGCACAGGGTTGGCCAACACTGGTGTTTCATTAACAAGTGCAGGAAGTGCGGTGTCGTGCAGTAGACTATTAACAGACACAAGCAATATTTCTGGTATTGATAATTAGGGTTTTTGTCAGGATCTTTTATAGGTTCGTGCGTGGATGATAAATTAATGACAAGGAATTCATCCTTACCGTAATGGCTGTTATATTGCATTGATACAGATCAGTATACTCGGTTTATTATTATATATTATTTTAATACTTGTTTATTACAGGTACACGTATTAAAACTTTTCATGCATTTGTATATCATTTTATTCTACTATATTAATAATAGTGCAGTGCAAGTGCATGGTGAATACTTCTATTATTTTTCTAATAGAATGGATTTGAGTAGGCATTCGTATTTACCCGCAAAAAATGTTTGATCATCCATGCAGTTATGGTTCCTTGAGATTGCAAACGTTCTTGAGATATTCTTCCACATGCGTGTGCATGTATGTTGGTGAATTTGTGCTTATATGTTATTGTATATACATGAAACAAAACATTTTGATATTATTAATTTATCTTCTTTAAAAAGCATTTGATGAGTATTCTTTGAAGGAATGAATTTATAACGAGCGATAAGGAATGTTTGCACTTGATGATGTCTACATATTCATCATGTTTAAAGATCGGTTAAAAACCCATAACAAATATTACATAATGAAATCTAGGCGATAGCAATACATCGGAATGCCATCACAGTCATCAGCATTTAAAAAAAGATATTTAGCATCCATACATCATTATTTGTACATTGTACATAAATCTCTAATTTGGCATTAAATGTAGAAAGATCATATCATAGGGCACATGTTTTCTAAGTTTCAAGTTGATTGGATTTCAACTTCATCAAACACTACCTTGACCGAAAACTTTAACCTGAAGCGGGACAGACGGACGGACGAATGGACGCAGACACGAAAACATAATGCCCCTCTACTATCGTAGGTGGGGCATAAACAATTCTGATTTGAAATAAATCTTTTCACAGATTTATTTGCTTAGCTGATTAAATGCTTCAATTGTCAGTTTTTACTTATATATTAACAGGTTTACCTTAATTCAGTGAACATAATTTTTGGTTACCTCAAAAACTTCATTTTAATTAAATGTTATTTGAATTTGAAGCGTACACGTAACGAAATAATCTTTCCCTTGAAAATTTCTATTCGTATGACGTCGTGTTTTGCCATGACGTAAATTCGCCAAATCCTTCATGAAATTTCGCGGAATTTTATTAAATTTTATTTTTATACATTTTCGAAGCTTAGTGAATTAAATTAATTTCTTTTTTTTGGTTATATATGCACTAGAATAGTCACAACTGTTATGCAATGAGGGGGGGGGGGGGGGGCAAGGGGGGTCCCAATAACAGCAAAACAGCAAATTGATTTGGCTTATAACAGACAACAAGGAATTAAAATGGACAAAAACAGATAACAGTAAATGAAATTTGTTAAAATAAGTCGGGTCCTTGACAAATCCAGTATTTCTTATTACGGGTATAATCCTTTGTAATGAATTCCATTTTCTATGAACATGTTTTTAAAATTCTGTATCTAGAATCCAGTCATTCATGATATCTGTTTACTACTCAATATATTTTTATACGCTCGTTTACGAGACGTATTATGGAATACTGTTGTTTGTCTGTCGTCAACTTGACATGTCGAACATTAACTTCAATACTCTTTAACCTATTTGCATAAAACTTTGGGGAATTGTCTATATCTATTAACTTGAGCTCCCCTTCGTTTTTTATGAATTTCAGATTTTAATTTTCTGAGTAATTGGTTTTTTTTTCAATAAAAATGGTGGTGTTTTTTTCAGTTTCTGATAATATCTCAAAAATCCTTTCACAAATTTGCAAGGAATTTTAGTTAATTGTTTATATCTATTAACAAAAGCTCCCTTTCAATTTTTATATATTTTAGATTTTAAGTTTCCGAGTTGAGGGGTTTTATTAATTAAAAGGGGGATTTTCCAGTTTTCAGACATTAACACAAAAACGTTTTCAGCAGTTATCATGAAACTTTGCTGAATTGTTTATAGCTATTGTTGTAAGCGCCCTTTCTATTTTCATTAATTTTTGTCAGATATTCCTGGCCATATGTTTTCCTTTAATAAGATATTCTAAATACATGTTCCAAAAAATGGAATTTATTACAAAGGATAATCAAAATATATACTGGAATTGTCCTGGACCTTACTTCTGTGATGGGTATATGTTAATGGAATCCTCCTACGGGACCAACATATTTGTAGTGGTAGACCCCAATGTACAATGATCATCAATTTCTATCGAAAAATTGCTCTAAAAAAGGCTAACATTCCAATTTTCAATAACAGTTAACAGCAAATACATTATCACAATAACAGATAACAAAAAAACTAAAAGCCCAATAACAGCTAACAAAGAATAAGACAATAACAGCTAACAGCAAATAAATTTTAAGAATAACAGATAACAAAGAATTAAATTGCCCCATAACAGCATAACAGTTAAACCCCTTGCCCCCCCTCTGCAATTGTTTTTAAATCTCAAATTGCTGAAAATCCTGGGATCACTGCAAGCTTGTGTATCGCGCATGAATAGATTACAAAAGTAGTTTCGGGAACATGGTTTATCGAAGTGTAAACTTAGAGAAAAATTCTAATTGACCAATCCAATTCAAGTATTTATAGATATGCAAATCATACAAGAATTATAAGCATTTGTAGATGTCACTAAAAACTTTCAGTTATTTTGACAATTCAGATTAGACATCTATATATAACAGGCTATTTTTCAAACTTGGAACTATTTTTAATTACGGAATTTGTATTATTTCCAGTGCTTGATATTTTTAAGAAATTCCATATTTCTTCTGTATTTTCTTTTGAGCGGCACATTACACTTTCCATACAATGTATTTTGTATGGATAGTGTTTTGCAGGACAAAGTACATTCTATTGAAAATTTGCTATCTTCTTTGTAATAGAAAGTGTTGAGCACAACACAGAGTATTAAAATACAGAATAAACATGGAATTTATTTTTAAAAAATCAAGCAGAAGAAATTGTGTGTATTCCGTAATTGAAAATAATTCCAAGTTTAAATAATAGCCTGTTGTATATTCAATTTCAATATGCTTAAGTCAAACAGTTTAATTTTGAAGCCTAATTTCAACCAACTTAAAAACTGGGCCAAAAATCAGAAATCTAAATATTAAAGCTTAGTTTTTAAAGGGGTTCACTTCATAAAAAAAATGTATATAGAAGAAAATTAGTTTTTACAGAATAACAAACAAACTTAGCACAAAATTCTTCAAACAATCTACCTAAGAAAAGAAAAAAGAGTCCCAAAATTTTATCTCTTCAACTTTTTACTTGTTTGGCTTAATAAATATTTTGATATGAGCGTCACTGATGAGTCTTATGTAGACGAAACGCGCGTCTGACGTACTAAATTATAATCCTGGTAAGTATTATCTATCATAAACGCAATGTTTTGTTTTTAAATATCTATAAAACTTAAACTTAATTTCTGTCAACATGTCTTAAAATGTACAGTTAATTTTTAAGTTTATTTATACAGTCCTATTGTCCTAGGTTAGGGTGAGGGTTGGGATCCCGCTAACATTATTTATGTATGTGCCTGTCCCAAAACAGGAGCCTGTAATTCAGTGGTTGTCGTTTGTTTATGTGTTACATATTTGTTTTTCGTTCATTTTTTTTTTACATAAATAAGGCCGTTAGTTTTCTCGTTTGAATTGTTTTACATTGTCTTATCGGGGCTTTTTATAGCTGACTTTGCGGTATGGGCTTTGCTCATTGTTGAAGGCCGTATGGTGACCTATAGTTGTTAATGTTTGTGTCATTTAGTCTTTTGTGGATAGTTGTCTCATCGGCAATCATACCACATCTTCTTTTTTATACTATATTATTGTATAAAGCTTGTGATCAACATCAGCATTTAGGAAACACATAATTTTCAACAAAATCTGTCCCTCCAACTATAATTGTGAGATAAGAAATTTACCATATGATATAACATAATCTGATAACAGATCAGAGAAAATAATTTAAAAACACTTACTGCATTCAAACGTTATATGTATAATTAATAGGGATGTCAAAAGATCGGAAAATTAATACTCGGATACTCGGTCGTGATACTCGAGTACACGGATGAATCTACTGAAAAGTTGAGATTTTAGGTGGGATGCAGTGTTGTTGTTATTAACTTTCATAAACATATCAACAAAATACAAAGTACTACAAAAGTAGCTTGATCCTTTTTTTTTTTATTAATTAAACAATGAACTAACGACCGCCGTTTCAACAAATAGCCTATCATAATAGCAATTCTAGTTTGTGCACGTGTTCATGAACCAAATTCCAATAAAATCCTGAATATTTGCTTATAAAGTTCGACAAAGTAGACAATATACATATCGTCTGTTTCTGATGAGTTGGTATTTATATATTATTATAATACGACTTGAACATTAATTTGTCAACAATACTATTGGGCTTTTTTTCGTGTTGCTTAATCTTACTTTTTCTGTGGTTTTTTTTTTTGGCATTATCGTTTGCCCCTCTTTTTTTTAGTCATGACGTAGTCAGTTTATTTTGGACTTTTTGATTTGAATGTCGCTCCCGTACTTTCGCCAATCTTTAAATTTTCAATTAAACAATTATAGTTAAGTTTCAAATACAGAGAATAGAGAGCCGTGGTGTAGTGGTTAGTGCATCGGACTACTAACACAAAGGTTCCTGGTTCAATTCCCGTTTGGGATGACAATTTCAGGAACTCAATTTTCGGCTTTCCCTTGAAACCATTTGCAAGTATGGTCTTGAGGAAACGATGATAGTCCGTCGGAAGGGGACGATTAATGGCTGACCTGTGTTAAGAGAGAGAGCCATATCTCTTGCACGTTAAAGACACCCTTGTAGATTTCAAAAAAGAGTAGGCTAATGCCGCTACAAGGCAGCACTCGCACCCGCAAAGTGGAAAGGGATTAATATAAGTTGCAAAACTTGTTTCCCAATCCACTATAAATAAATATGTTTGAACTAAATACAGAAAAATTAAATTAATTCAAATGTACATATCATACCAATCACGTTTACATAGAAGTCTTGATTAACAAACAAAGGTAAGTTTTTACGGCTTGCGATGAGTTAATTATTAATCCATGAAAGTGTTGATCCTTGTACAAACACCGTTAAACATGTCTTTAATCATTTCCGAAGTGTTCACTGCATGTCACTTTGATTTTGTTCTTGTTTAGAAATATGATCTGGTCAACAATTTCAACTTTCTATTTTTTTGTTATAAGTAGTGCACATGGAAACATCCCCCAAGAAGGAAAGGAGGTTGTTGGTACTACTATAACAAATAGTATCCTCAGGGTTAACAACTTTATGTTATAAAATTGATTTTATGTAGTATTATAGGGGATATTTCAACGGAAAAGTGAGTGAAAATGTGAAGAGAAATATTTCAAGATGTATAACAGGCAAACGAGTATCCGAGTACTAAAACTGTACTCGAGTACTCGGCCTTCCGAGCTCGAGTACTCGTTGCCATCCCTTATAACTAACCATATATGTACAAAGAGAAATAATTAACTCAATCAGATTATAAATACAACTTTTGCATATTAAAAAGGGTGATAACTCAACAAGGAGAAAAGCTAAAATCGTGAAAATTGAACTGAGTCTTCATTTAGTCATAGGAAACATTAGTTACATATCTAAATATGAAAAACATTAAAGAGTGTTCATGTTATTGAGCGGACACTATTTGGCAGACGCCCAAACGCCAACCAACCTGCCGAACATCCCCACATCAATGACCAATATTTCCTTTAAAAAAAAGCGTTAAAAAATAAATTTGTTACTTTCTGTAACAGTTGTAAGGAGATCTGATCACAAGAAAAACAGTGTTTGGGGAGATAACTCTTATAATAAAGTGTTCGGTTTAAAAGGGTTAGTATCAAAAGGGCAGTAACTGGGTAATATCATATGCCAAACAAGAACGTGCCCCAGTACACGGAAGCCCCATCCGCACTATCATTTTCTATGTTCAGTGGACCGTGAAAATGAGGGAAAATCTCTAGTTAGGCATTAAAATTGGAAAGATCATATCATAGGGAACGTGTGTATTAAGTTTCAGGTTGATTGGTCCCTTCAACTTCATCAAAAACTACCTCGACCAAAACTTAAACCTAATGCGGGACCGACAAACGAACGAACAGACGGATGTGCATGAATGGGGCATAAAAATTAATTGACATCTTTTGAACATCAATACAGTGGAAGAATAAAATAAGCCGGGAGAAAGATGATCAGAACAAAACCATTCGTTCTTTCCAGGAAAAAGAAGAGGGACCTTATAATCAGAACAAAAACAAATTAGGTCTTCCAACAGATATATAAAACCTCACCAAACATTTAATATGATAGTAAATTTCAAAATTAATATATAGAGTCACCAGTGAATTATCAGCTACAGATAGACAATTTTATATTACAGGAGAAATTCTACTATAGCCTCCAAGAAGCTTCATTGAAATAACAAATTACAGAAGAATGGTACTAGGCATCAACAATTTGAGTGGTGGCCTAGCAGGTGTTAAATGTCCCTCCGACTGTCAGTATCAATGCAATTTACACTTGTATAAAAAATAATGTAATAAGGTAGTTAAATTATCAAAAAACATCTTTTTTGTTCTTTTTCAGTTATCAATCAGAGAAAATGTGTCCTAAAATTAGTTTGCCAGACAATACATTTCATTAACCAATGTGATTGGAAAGTTTGGAATAGCGGTGTGTGCATAACTTCAAATCATATGTTTGTCCACTTCTGAATTGAGTGGTTGCCAATTCAAATTGACATCAATTCACTTGGGGAAAGAGTCTAACCCTCTGGTAATAATCACTTATGAAAAGATTTGAAGAACTATGTGACTATACCTGTAGAAAACATATTTTTTAAAATGATAACACATTTGTTTATACCTGTATCTTGGTATCGCACAAGACCATGTTTTGCACTTAATCCATTTGATGTTGGATGTGTACTGATTGATAATTAAGTCTTAGTAAATCATACCACATCTTCTGATTGATTGATTGATTGTTGCTTTACGCCGCATTAGCACAAAAAAGGCTATATCGCGGCGAGAGCTAATTCAAATATTTTTACAATTTAAAGCATATTTTTAAAATAAGACAAAAAGTCCTTCAATATACTAAAATTCTTGACTAAAGCAAATTGATTATATAAATAAAAATCAACAGTAAAATAACGTGATAAAAATTAAAAACGATTTAAATATTATAACAGTTTTATATTCTATAATAAATTCCAATTTCTTTTAAAAATGCAACAATATTTGTAAATGGAACATTTTTGAATAAATCATACATATTATTGACATTGAAATGCTTCTTACGAATATCAGCAAAGTCAATACAATTAATTAAAACATGTTTAATAGTATACTTGCAGTTGCAAGGAACACATTGTGGATCTTCATTTTTTAAAAGATACTCGTGTGTTATTCTAGTATGACCAATACGACATCTAGTAATAACACACTGATCTTTTCTGCACATAATATCATTAAAAGGTTTGCCTAAATTAGGTTTAATTTCATGCCTTATCATCTTTTTTACTCCATTTATTTTTCAATATATTAAAAACATATTCTCTAATATTAGATTTAAAATCAGTATATGGTATATCACAGTTCGATAGAGGGTCACCCAGGGCATTATTTGCCTCAAGGTCTACAGCTGTGATTCCAAGGATTCCAACATGACTCGGATCCCATAGAAATATTATTTCTTTCAGAAGAATTTTTAAATTCCTCATTACATATAAAATTGAGAATTTTTGGGTTTTTAATTTTAGTATTTCGTATAGCTTGTAAGCATGAAAGTGAATCCGAACATATAATCAATTTGGATTTGTCTGAAGAAGCAATAAATTTCAAAGCCAAAATTATTGCTTCTGCTTCAGCAGTTAAGATGGATGCATCAGATGGCAAACGGAGAGTTGCAGCTCTGTCCCTTAAGACAGCAGCAGATGCAACTCTGTCACCATCTTTTGATCCATCAGTATAGACAGTTGAAAAATCTAGATAATCGGCTTTAATTTCAGCATAGTGTTGCTGAATTAAAAGAGGATTTGTTTTATTTTTATTGTGTTCACGGAGATCAAATATCATTTTTGGTTTGGGAAGTTCCCATGGAGGACATTTGCAAATTTTAACTTGAGCAACAGATTTTAAATCAAAAGAAGCTAAATGTGGTTTTAAACGTATACCTAACGGAGGAATTTTATTTTCATGTTTTGCAAAAATATCTTCATAAATCGGATTAAAAACACAGCTGTAGGCAGGATTATCTGAATAGGCTTTTAGTTTGACAGCATATTGAAGTCCAAGCTTCAAACGTCTGTCATAGAGTGAGTGCTCATCAGCCTCTACATACAGACTCTCAACTGGTGAGGTTTTAAATGCGCCTAGACAGAGACGCAAACTTTGGTGATGCACAGCATCGAGAATCTGTATGTAGGACTTCCTTGCAGAGCCATACACTATAGAGCCATAATCTAGTTTAGATCTAACTACAGATCTATATAAATTGAGTAAAATGTTGCGATCAGCACCCCAGTCAGTGCTACCGACAACTTTTAAAATATCTAAAGCTTTTAAACATCTCGATTTTAACATTTTGATATGGGGTAGAAAGGTTAACTTTTTATCGAAAATTAAACCAAGAAATTTGGTTTCATCAACCATTTTAATTGGGTTGCCGTACAAAGTTAGTTCTGGATCAAGATGCAATTTCCTTAAGTTACAAAAATGTATCCCGACCGTTTTAGACGTGGAAAATTTAAAACCATTTTCCGATTCTTCCAAGACATAGTTGTAATTGTCTTTCTATGTTATTCATATTTTTGCCTCTGTAACATATTAAAAAATCATCAACGTACAATGAACCTTCAATATTACTTTTTAAAACTTTAACAAGGCTGTTGATTTTAAAACTAAATAATGTTACAGATAAAATACTGCCCTGAGGTACACCCATCTCTTGATCATACAGATCAGACATGGTCGAATTAACTCTAACATTAAATTGTCTTTTAAAGAGAGAAAATTAGAAATAAAATTTGGCATATTGCCTTTCAACCCCATATCAAATAGATCTTTTAAAATACCATATTTCCATGCAGTATCATAGGCCTTCTCAAGGTCGAAAAAGACCGACACCGTATGTTCTTTTTTCGCAAAACCATTGCGGACAAATGATTCGAATCGAACAAGATGATCAAGAGTACTGCGTCCTTGTCGAAATCCACACTGGATATTGGCTCAGGCAGCAACCATTTGATTTTCTGGTGGGGGTGGGGGAAGGGGGGTTTGGGAGTATGGGGCTATGGTTTTTTTTCTGTACAAACTAGTCTAAAACAATTTTTTTCTTTCAATTTTAGCATTACATAGCATTACATTTCTTACAATCAAAAACAAATTATTTTTTTTCTCCAAAAACTGGAAACAAACTTTTTTTTCCAAAAAAACCCCATGGTATCATGTTTAGCATCTGCTTTTGAGAGTAGCAGATACAACCAGAATCAGATCAGAATATGTACGTTGAATCCGATGTCTCGTGTGAAGGGAATGTCATTGATTGATTGTTGGTTGCTTAACATCCAGTGGCAAATATTTCATGCATATTCAGGACGAGAACAAGTTAACAATAAATACAATAGGTAGGTTGATAAATAGAGGCCATCTGAGATGATGGTCGGGGAAATTTGGACTGCCACTGGATAATGAGGGTATATTGGATAGGGACAGAAATTTTGCCTTGCAACAGGCCACCTACGGACCCCTCAAAGAGTTGTTGCAAGGGTTCTTAACGTGCAAAGAGCGTGGCACTCTCTTTACACGAGGCATCGGATTTAACGTACCCCTTCTGAACGGACGTGACTGCGAACTTGATACATCCCGCACAGCCAAACGGACGCCCCACTTCGGCAAGCGTTTTACTGCCGGTTGGGAGAAGACCAAGTGACCATATTTCTACACCCCAGTCACCCTTGGGGTGGAAGGGAATGTCATGTTTTTTTACACTTTAGGAACCCTTACAACAACTCTTTCAAGGGTCCGTAGGTGGCCAGTTGCAATGCACATTTATTATCACTATCCAATATATCCTCGCGTGTTATTCTAGTATGACCAATACGACATCTAGAAATAACACAATGATCTTTTCTGCACATAAAATTATTAAAAGGTTAACCTTAATTATTGCCTAACATATTAAAGAGATCAAAAGTAAAAAAAATTAAATGACAGGTTATTTTGGGGTCAGTGTTCGATACCCCTTAATTACACATGAGGGTCTGGCACAGCCATTGCATTAAGAAAATTGTAAATATTAAAAATCTGTATTCTCTTCCTAAACAAATATATTAAAATTATTTTTGTAGGGAGACCGTACAACAGATGAAGTCCTAGATTTCAGTCTAGGTTTAGGCATGCTTTTTGTCACCAGAAAAGAAGACATAAAGTACCCAACCAACAAGTATAAGGAAGCAGGCATAAGATGCCTGCATATTGGACAGGTTAAAATAAAAAAAGGTAACATTTTTTACAATGATTTTTGCAACATTATTTGCAAGCCTACAGAAAGTCTTCTAAAATTCAGTTTAGGAATAGGAACTTTATTCCTTACAAGAAAAGAAGACGAAATTTACTTAATAGATAAACTGAAAGCAGAGATTGAGATGCAAACAGATAGGAATTATTGATTTAAAAAAAGGTCTTGAAAATCGACTGAACTTGGCATGTGACCCATGTCATATTTTTTCTATTGGTTTAAATCTTTAAAAAATAATTTGGGTACCTTTACGTTATATATGTTTCCCAAATATACATTTTCTATTCAGAAAGAATTTTTATGTTTTTAAGCAAATTGCTTTGGTGATCAGTGGTAACATTTGTCTCAAAGATTTATGATTATTTAGTTATCCAAGTCTGACATATGTACTAGCAAAAGTGAGAATGGAAATAGTGAATGTGTCAAAGAGACAACAACCTGACCAAAGAGCAGACAAAAGACGAAGGCCACCAATGTGTCTTCAATGCAGGAAGAAACTCTCCCATCCATAATCGTGCTTCAGCTGGCCACTAAACAAAAAAGTATACTAGTTCAACTTCAGTGATAATGAAGATCATACTAAACTCTGTTCTCTCAAAAGAAGAAATTTGCGAGAAAAAAATGAGAAGATAATATTTCAAATAAGGAAACATTTGTTAAAAATTGTGTCAACCCTCAGAAATGAAGAAAGGCTGCAGTATATTCTATTCGTCACCTTTTTTTCGACAGTAAATTTGTGTTGTTAAGGTTCCCAAATTCTGTTGTTGGAGTGATTTTTTTCCTATTTCAATTTATTATTACTTTATTAAACTATTGCCAGTTTACATTATCAATACATTTAGTATATCAATTGACCATTAACCATTAACGAGAGGTAATTGAGGGACGAAAGATACCAAAGGGACAGTCAAACTCATAAATCCAAAACAAACTGACAACGCCATGGCTAAAAATGAAAAAGACAAACAGAAAAACAATAGTACACACGACACAACATAGAAAACTAAAGAATAAACAACACGAACCCCACCAAAAACTAGGGGTGATCTCAGGTGCTCCGGAAAAGTAAGCAGATCCTGCTCCACATGTGGCACCCGTCGTGATGCTTATGTGATTACAAATCCGGTAAATAGTCTAATTCGGTAGGTCTTCCCTGTAATATGTACATCCACACATAAATGTAATTACATTGCAGATATCATCTAGCATTGATTCATTTTCATGGTTTCCTAATTTTATTTTATAGATTGAACAAAATGAAATGGATATTCAAACAAATGTATGCCACTTTCTTGGAAAGTCGTTAAACAAAATGATATCATTTGGGGCACAGCCCATCACTTTTTCAATAATTGGAAATGATATCCAGCTACCATCTTCAACATACTCTGAAATACAACAATACTGCAAAGAGGCTGAATGCAGATTGGATGGTAAGTAACATTTCAAGAAATATGAAGTTGGCAAGTTAAGAAGAACATATCCTTAATCAACCATATTGTATTTCAAATATTTTCATTAGTTATTATGGATTCTCAAGATCGAATTGTAAAATGTTTGTATAATAAAAGTGCTCAGGATAGCACCTGTGGAAATTTTGCAACATTAGATGTGCAATATTTCCAACAGGTAGTCGATGTGTATTACATGTACTTTAAAGGCAACATTTGTCTCAAAGATTTATGATTATTTTAGTTATCCAAGTCTCACAAATGTACTAGCAAAATTGAGAATGGAAATAGTGAATGTGTCAAAGAGACAACAACCTGACCAAAGAGCAGACAAAAGACGAAGGCCACCAATGTGTCTTCAATGCAGGATGATTGATTGATTGTTGGTTGCTTTACGCCGCATTAGCACAAAAAGGTTATATCGCGGCGAGAGCTAATTCGAATATTTTTACAATTTAAAGCATATTTTTAAAATAAGACAAAAAGTTCTTCAATATACTAAAATTCTTGACTAAACCAAATTGATTATATACAAATAAAAATCAACAGTAAAATAACGTGGTAAAAATTAAAAACGATTTAAATATAATAACATTTTCATATTCTATAAAAAATTCCAATTTCTTTTAAAAATGCAACAATATTTGTAAATGGAACATTATTGAATAAATCATACATATTATTGACATTGAAATGCTTCTTACGAATATCAGCAAAGTCAATACAATTAATTAAAACATGTTAAATAGTATACTTGCAGTTGCAAGGAACACATTGTGGTTCATCTTCATTTTTTAAAAGATACTCGTGTGTTATTCTAGTATGCCCAATACGACATCTAGTAATAGCACACTGATCTTTTCTGCACATAATATTATTAAAAGGTTTGCCTAAATTAGGTTTAATTTCGTACAATTTATTATCATCTTTTTTACTCCATTCATTTTTTTAAATATTAAACACATATTCTCTAATATTAGATTTAAAATCAGTATATGGTATATCACAGTTAGATAAAGGGTCACTCAGGGCATGCTTTGCCTCAAGGTCTACAGCTGTGTTTCCAAGGATTCCAACATGACTCGGAACCCATAGAAATATTATTTCTTTCAGAAGAATTTTCAAATTCCCCATTACATATAAAATTTGGAGAATTGTTGGGTTTTTAATTTTAGTATTTTGTATAGCTTGTAAGCATGAAAGTGAATCAGAACATATAATAAATTTGGATTTATCTGAAGAAGCAATAAATTTCAAAGGCAAAATTATTGCTTCTGCTTCAGCAGTAAAGATGGATGCATCAGATGGCAAACGGAGAGTTGCAGCTCTGTCCCTGAAGACAGCAGCAGATGCAACTCTGTCGCCATCTTTTGATCCATCAGTATAGACAGTTGAAAAATCTGGATAATTGGCTTTAATTTCAGCTTGCTGAATTAAAAGAGGATTTGTTTTATTTTTATTGTGTTCACGGAGATCAAATATCATTTTTGGTTTAGGAAGTTCCCATGGAGGACATTTGCAAATTTTAACTTGAGCAACAGATTTTAAATCAAAAGAAGCTAAATGTGGTTTTAAACGTATACCTAACGGAGGAATTTTATTTTCATGTTTTGCAAAAATATCTTCATAAATCGGATTAAAAACACAGCTGTAGGCAGGATTATCTGAATAGGCTTTTAGTTTGACAGCATATTGAAGTCCAAGCTTCAAACGTCTGTTAGAGAGTGAGTGCTCATCAGCCTCTACATACAGACTCTCAACTGGTGAGGTTTTAAATGCGCCAAGACAGAGACGCAAACCCTGGTGATGCACAGCATCAAGAATCTGTATGTAGGACTTCCTTGCAGAGCCATAATCTAGTTTAGATCTAACTAGAGATCTATATAAATTTAGTAAAATGTTGCGTTCAGGACCCCAGTCAGTGCTGCCGACAACTTTTAAAATATCTAAAGCTTTTCAACATCTCGATTTTACCATTTTGATATGGGGTAGAAAGGTTAACTTTTTATCGAAAATTAACCCAAGAAATTTGGTTTCATCAACCATTTTAATTGGGTTGCCGTACAAAGTGAGTTCTGGATCCAGATGCAATTTCCTTTTGTTACAAAAATGCATCCCGACCGTTTTTGACGTGGAAAATTTAAAACCATTTTCCGAGGCCCATTTTTCAATGCTTCCAAGACTTAATTGTAATTGTCTTTCTATGTTATTCATATTTTTGCCTCTGTAACATATTAAAAAATCATCCACGTACAATGAACCTTCAATATTACTTTTTAAAACTTCAACAAGGCTGTTGATTTTAAGACTAAATAATGTAACAGATAAAATACTGCCCTGAGGGACACCCATCTCTTGATCATACAGATCAGACATGGTCGAATTAACTCTAACATTAAATTGTCTGTTAGAGAGAAAATTAGAAATAAAATTAGGCATATTGCCTTTCAACCCCATATCAAATAGATCTTTTAAAATACCATATTTCCATGCAGTATCATAGGCCTTCTCAAGGTCGAAAAAGACCGACACCACATGTTCATTTTTCGCAAAACCATTACGGACAAATGATTCGAATCGAACAAGATGATCAAGAGTACTGCGGCCCTGTCGGAATCCACACTGGATATTGGATAATAGCCCATTGGATTCAAAGAACCAAACAAGGCGATCATTGACCATCCGTTCGAGTGTTTTACAGACACAACTGGTAAGAGCAATTGGTCGATAATTAATAGGATCCGTATGATCTTTACTTGGTTTTGGAATAGGCACGACGGTTGCAAGCTTCCAGATTGATGGTAAATCACCAGATTCCCAGATGTTAATCATGAGCTGCAAGAGAGCTTCTAGCGAGGAATCTGGCAAGTGTTTTAAGAGTTCACTAGTTCAACTTCAGTTATAATGAAGATCATACTAAACTCTGTTCTCTCAAAAGAAGAAATTTGCGAGAAAATAATGAGAAGATAATATTACTAATAAGGAAACATTTGTTAAAAACTGTCAACCCTCAGAAATAAAGAAAGGCTACAGTATATTCTATTCGACACCTTTTATTCGTCATTAAATCTGTGTTCTTAAGGTTCCCAAATTCTGTTGTTGGAGTATTTATTTTCCTATTTCCACTTATTATTACTTTATTAAACTATTGCCAGTTTACATTATCAATAAATTTAGTATATCAATTGACCATTAAATATAGAATAAAATGCCTTGGAATATATCTTTTTCTAGGTATTAATGTTCAAGGTTTTATGTTCACAATTCAACGACATGTAATATAAAATGGGTATAATTTTTGTGTATCTATTTTTTAAATCTTTCACCGAGTGAGTACTCATCATATCGCTAGGTAAATCCAAGGAGTGCTCAAGTATCACTAAGCAAATCAAAGGAGTACTCCGGTATCGCTCAGTAAATACACCGAGTACTCAAGAGGTAACTGAATCTTCCCTGTAATATGTATATCCACACATAAATGTAAAATACCTTTCAGATATCATCTAGCATTGATTCATTTTCATGGTTTCCTAATTTTATTTTATAGATTGAACAAAATGAAATGGATATTCAAACAAATGTATGCGACTTTCTTGGAAAGTCGTTAAACAAAATGATATCATTTGGGGCACAGCCCATTACTTTTTCAATAATTGGAAATGATATCCAGCTACCATCTTCAACATACTCTGAAATACAACAATACTGCAAAGAGGCTGAATGCAGATTGGATGGTAAGTAACATTTCAAGAAATATGAAGTTGGCAAGTTAAGAAGAACATATCCTTAATCAACCATATTGTATTTCAAATATTTTCATTAGTTATTATGAATTCTCAAGATCGAATTATAAAATGTTTGTATAATAAAAGTGCTCAGGATAGCACCTGTGGAAATTTTGCAACGTTAGATGGGCAATATTTCCAACAGGTAGTCGATGTGTATTACATGTACTTTAAAGGCAACATTTGTCTCAAAGATTTATGATTATTTTAGTTATCCAAGTCTCACATATGTACTAGCAAAATTGAGAATGGAAATAGTGAATGTGTCAAAGAGACAACAACCTGACCAAAGAGCAGACAAAAGACGAAGGCCACCAATGTGTCTTCAATGCAGGAAGAAACTCTCCCATCCAGAATCGTACTTCAGGTGGCCACTAAACAAAAAAGTATACTAGTTCAACTTCAGTTATAATGAAGATCATACTAAACTCTGTTCTCTCAAAAGAAGAAATTTGCGAGAAAAAAATGAGAAGATAATATTACTAATAAGGAAACATTTGTTAAAAACTGTCAACCCTCAGAAATAAAGAAAGGCTACAGTATATTCTATTCGACACCTTTTATTCGTCATTAAATCTGTGTTCTTAAGGTTCCCAAATTCTGTTGTTGGAGTATTTAATTTCCTATTTCAACTTATTATTACTTTATTAAACTATTGCCAGTTTACATTATCAATAAATTTAGTATATCAATTGACCATTAAATATAGAATAAAATGCCTTGGAATATATCTTTTTCTAGGTATTAATGTTCAAGGTTTAATGTTCACAATTCAACGACATGTAATATAAAATGGGTATAATTTTTGTGTAATTATTTTTTAAATCTTTCACCGAGTGAGTACTCATCATATCGCTAGGTTAATCCAAGGAGTGCTCAAGTATCACTAAGCAAATCAAAGGAGTACTCCGGTATCGCTCAGTAAATACACCGAGTACTCAAGAGGTAACTGAATCTTCCCTGTAATATGTATATCCACACATAAATGTAAATTACCTTTCAGATATCATCTAGCATTGATTCATTTTCATGGTTTCCTAATTTTATTTTATAGATTGAACAAAATGAAATGGATGTTCAAACAAATGTATGCGACTTTCTTGGAAAGTCGCTAAACAAAACAATATCATTTGGGGCACAGCCCATTACTTTTGCATTAATTGGATTACAATCAACATCCTATGAAATCCAACAAATATTCAAAGAGGCTGAATGCAGATTGGATGGTAAGTAACATTTCAAGAAATATGAAGTTGGCAAGTTAAGAAGAACATATCCTTAATCAACCATATTGTATTTCAAATATTTTCATTAGTTATTATGGATTCTCAAGATCGAATTGTAAAATGTTTGTATAATAAAAGTGCTCAGGTTGCACCTGTGGAAATTTTGCAACGTTAGATGTGCAATATTTCCAACAGGTAGTCGATGTGAATTACATGTACTTTAAAGGCAACATTTGTCTCAAAGATTTATGATTATTTTAGTTATCCAAGTCTCACATATGTACTAGCAAAATTGAGAATGGAAATAGTGAATGTGTCAAAGAGACAACAACCTGACCAAAGAGCAGACAAAAGACGAAGGCCACCAATGTGTCTTCATGCAGGAAGAAACTCTCCCATCCAGAATCGTACTTCAGGTGGCCACTAAACAAAAAAGTATACTAGTTCAACTTCAGTTATAATGAAGATCATACTAAACTCTGTTCTCTCAAAAGAAGAAATTTGCGAGAAAAAAATGAGAAGATAATATTACTAATAAGGAAACATTTGTTAAAAACTGTCAACCCTCAGAAATAAAGAAAGGCTACAGTATATTCTATTCGACACCTTTTATTCGTCATTAAATCTGTGTTCTTAAGGTTCCCAAATTCTGTTGTTGGAGTATTTATTTTCCTATTTCAACTTATTATTACTTTATTATAACTATTGCCAGTTTACATTATCAATAAATTTAGTATATCAATTGACCATTAAATATAGAATAAAATGCCTTGGAATATATCTTTTTCTAGGTATTAATGTTCAAGGTTTAATGTTCACAATTCAACGACATGTAATATAAAATGGGTATAATTTTTGTGTAATTATTTTTTAAATCTTTCACCGAGTGAGTACTCATCATATCGCTAGGTTAATCCAAGGAGTGCTCAAGTATCACTAAGCAAATCAAAGGAGTACTCCGGTATCGCTCAGTAAATACACCGAGTACTCAAGAGGTAACTGAATCTTCCCTGTAATATGTATATCCACACATAAATGTAAATTACCTTTCAGATATCATCTAGCATTGATTCATTTTCATGGTTTCCTAATTTTATTTTACAGATTGAACAAAATGAAATGGATGTTCAAACAAATGTATGCGACTTTCTTGGAAAGTCGCTAAACAAAACAATATCATTTGGGGCACAGCCCATTACTTTTGCATTAATTGGATTACAATCAACATCCTATGAAATCCAACAAATATTCAAAGAGGCTGAATGCAGATTGGATGGTAAGTAACATTTCAAGAAATATGAAGTTGGCAAGTTAAGAAGAACATATCCTTAATCAACCATATTGTATTTCAAATATTTTCATTAGTTATTATGGATTCTCAAGATCGAATTGTAAAATGTTTGTATAATAAAAGTGCTCAGGATAGCACCTGTGGAAATTTTGCAACGTTAGATGTGCAATATTTCCAACAGGTAGTCGATGTGAATTACATGTACTTTAAAGTCAACATTTGTCTCAAAGATTTATGATTATTTTAGTTATCCAAGTCTCACATATGTACTAGCAAAATTGAGAATGGAAATAGTGAATGTGTCAAAGAGACAACAACCTGACCAAAGAGCAAACAAAAGACGAAGGCCACCAATGTGTCTTCAATGCAGGAAGAAACTCTCCCATCCAGAATCGTACTTCAGGTGGCCACTAAACAAAAAAGTATACTAGTTCAACTTCAGTTTTATTGAAGATCATACTAAACTCTGTTCTCTCAAAAGAAGAAATTTGCGAGAAAAAAATGAGAAGATAATATTACTAATAAGGAAACATTTGTTAAAAACTGTCAACCCTCAGAAATAAAGAAAGGCTACAGTATATTCTATTCGACACCTTTTATTCGTCATTAATCTGTGTTCTTAAGGTTCCCAAATTCTGTTGTTGGAGTATTTATTTTCCTATTTCAACTTATTATTACTTTATTAAACTATTGCCAGTTTCATGAGTTTACATTCCAATAAATTTAGTATATCAATTGACCATTAAATATAGAATAAAATGCCTTTGAATATATCTTTTTCTGGGTATTAATGTTCAAGGTTTAATGTTCACAATTCAACGACATGTAATATAAAATGGGTATAATTTTTGTGTATCTATTTTTTAAATCTTTCACCGAGTGAGTACTCATCATATTGCCTAGGTTAATCCAAGGAGTGCTCAAGTATCACTAAGCAAATCAAAGGAGTACTCCGGTATCGCTCAGTAAATACACCGAGTACTCAAGAGGTAACTGAATCTTCCCTGTAATATGTATATCCACACATAAAATGTAAATTACCTTTCAGATATATCTAGCATTGATTCATTTTCATGGTTTCCTAATTTTATTTTATAGATTGAACAAAATGAAATGGATATTCAAACAAATGTATGCGACTTTCTTGGAAAGTCGTTAAACAAAATGATATCATTTGGGGCACAGCCCATTACTTTTTCAATAATTGGAAACGATATCAGCTACCATCTTCAAATACTCTGAAATACAACAATACTGCAAAGAGGCTGAATGCAGATTGGATGGTAAGTAACATTTTAAGAAATATGAAGTTGGCAAGTTAAGAAGAACATATCCTTAATCAACCATATTGTATTTCAAATATTTTCATTAGTTATTATGGATTCTCAAGATCGAATTGTAAAATGTTTGTATAATAAAAGTGCTCAGGATAGCACCTGTGGAAATTTTGCAACGTTAGATGTGCAATATTTCAACAGGTCGTAGATGTGTATTAAATGTTCTTCAAAGGTAACATTTTTCTCAAAGATTTATGATTATGTTTAGTTATCCAAGTCTCACATATGTACTAGCAAAATTGAGAATGGAAATAGTGAATGTGTCAAAGAGACAACAACCTGACCAAAGAGCAGACAAAAGACGAAGGCCACCAATGTGTCTTCAATGCAGGAAGAAACTCTCCCATCCAGAATCGTACTTCAGGTGGCCACTAAACAAAAAAGTATACTAGTTCAACTTCAGTTATAATGAAGATCATACTAAACTCTGTTCTCTCAAAAGAAGAAATTTGCGAGAAAAAAATGAGAAGATAATATTACTAATAAGGAAACATTTGTTAAAAACTGTCAACCCTCAGAAATAAAGAAAGGCTACAGTATATTCTATTCGACACCTTTTATTCGTCATTAAATCTGTGTTCTTAAGGTTCCCAAATTCTGTTGTTGGAGTATTTATTTTCCTATTTCCACTTATTATTACTTTATTAAACTATTGCCAGTTTACATTATCAATAAATTTAGTATATCAATTGACCATTAAATATAGAATAAAATTCCTTGGAGTATATCTTTTTCTAGGTATTAATGTTCAAGGTTTAATGTTAACAATTCAACGACATGTAATACATAAAATGGGTATAATTTTTGTGTATCCATATTTTAAATCTTTCACCGAGTGAGTACTCATCATATCACTAGGTAAATCCAAGGAGTACTCAAGAGGTAATTGAATCTTCCCTGTAATATGTATATCCACACATAAATGTAATTACCTTGCAGATATCATCTAGCATTGATTCATTGTCATGGTTTCCTAATTTTATTTAACAGATTGAACAAAATGAAATGGATCACATAAAAAATATATGACTTTGTATCCAAAACATTGAATAAAATGATATCTATTGGGGGCACAGCCCATAACCTTTTCACTAATTGGGAATGATATGTATTCATACTCTGGAATTCGGCAATGTTGTAAAGAAGCTGAATGCAGATTCGATGGTAAGTAACATATTAAGTTGGACAAGTAAAGAAGAACATATCCTTAATCAACCATATTGTATTTCAAACATTATGGATTGTCAAGATCGAATTGTAAAATGTTTGTAAAATAAAAGTGCTCAGGATAGCACCTGTGGAAATTTTGCAACGTTAGATGTGCAATATTTCAAACAGGTCGTAGATTCAAATACTTCAAATAGGTTGCAGATAACTGGGCCTACTATTATTTATTTACAGAAATATATGAACAAAATCAATTAGTAATTTGCGTGGTTAAAGTTTGGTTTTTTTTTTACTTTTAAATTTTCTTATTTGAAACATTTAATTTTATTTTACAGATTAAAAAAAATGAAATGGAACAAAGTATAAATGTATGCGACTTTGTATGCAAGTTATTGAATAGAATTATAACTATGGGGGCACAGCCCATAACCTTTTCTTGATTGGGAATGATAATTCATACTCTGAAATTCGGCAAATCGTGAAAGAAGCTGAATGCAGCTTTGATGGTAAGTAACATTTCAAGAAATATTAAGTTGGACAAGTTAAGAATAACATTTCCTTATAATTAACCATATTGTATTTCAAACAAAACTCATTAGTTATTATGGATTATCAAAAGCGAATTGTAAAATGTTTGTATAAGCAAAGTCAAAGTGCTGGATAGCACCTGTGGGAGGTTTGCAACGGTAGATGTGCATTATTTCAAATAGCTATATTTATATATAGGTTGTAGATGTGTATTTCATGTACGTCAAATAGGTTGCAGATAACTGGGCCTACCATTATTTATATGCAGAAATATATTGAATAAACTCAAACTACGATTAGCAGATTGTGTGGTTAATATTTCTTTCGACTTTTAATTTTTGTTTACTTAATACAATAAATTATTGTTACAAGATGCTGTTAAAAATTTCAGAAATAAATTTATAGAATGTAAATTATCAGCTACAGATTATTTTATATTTCAGGAGAAATTTTAAAACAGCCTTCGAGATTGATTGATTGATTGTTGGTTGCTTAACGTCCAATAGGCAAATATTTCATGCATATTCAGGACGAGAACAAGTTCACAATAATTACAATAGATAGGTTGATACAATAGAGGCCATCTTGGATGATGGTCGGGGAAATTTGGACTGCCACTGGAAAATGAGGGTATATTGGATAGGGACAAAAATTTTGCCTTGCAACAGGTCACCTACGGACCCCTCAAAGAGTTGTTGCAAGGGTTCTTAACGTGCAAAGAGCTTGGTACTCTCTTTACACGAGGCATCGGATTTAACGTCCCCCTTCTGATCGGACGTGACTGCGAACTTGATACATCCCGCACAGCCAAACGGACGCCCCACTTCGGCAAGCGTTTTACTGCCAGTCGGGAGAAGACCAAGTGACAATATTTCTATACCCCAGTCACCCTTGGGGTCTAATTTAATTTGATTTTTACCCTTGGGGTACAGCCTTCGAGAAGATGTATTGAAGTAAAGATCTACAGAAGAGTGATCCTGAGCATTGATGTTTTAAGCTTTGGGCTTGCTGGCTTAAAAGTTCTCGCCGACCTATCTTTAAGTGTGGATGCAGAAACATGGGAAATACCAGTAATATACGGCTGTTTGAAAAAAGAGGTAATAAGGAAAAAAGTAGTCAATTTATAAAAAAAAAATGCAAATCAATAGTTTTGAAAAGAATTGTTAACGGTGACGGGTCTTTCCCCTCCGAAACATGATTGATTGGTTTTTTGACTGACTTAACTAAACACACGAGATAGGGTCTCTTGGATTGATTGATGGTTATTTAACGTCCAGTGGCAAATATTTTATGCATATTACGGACAAGAACACGTTCACACTAAATACAATAGGTAGGTCTTGTCATAAATGAGGCCATTTGGGATGATGGTCGAGGAAATTTGGACTGCCACTGGAAAATGAGGGTATATAAGTTAGGGCTTGATGGCTTAAAAGTATCTACCGAAACCTTATACAAGATACCCCAACAATTATTAACCCAAAGATTGGTCGACACCGACAGTATTCATTTTCAGAAAAAAAGGAAACATAAAAACATAAGAAATAAATGGAACTTTTATGGGCACTGACTATCAGGACCTCCCAGATTTAGATACAATGACGCTAGAATATGCCATAATCGCGCTGATGAGTATGTCATTAAGCGAAGAAGATGTCAATAAGGCAGACGCAATCCTGTTTGAGAACTAAACATTTGGTTAGGACTAATGTAAGTTTATTAAATTTAAATAAATTTTCAAGAACAGAAAATTCC